>CM055956.1:67470012-67776625 GCA_029490685.1 Schizonepeta tenuifolia | reverse complement strand
TTACTTGCACTTTGATTTCTTCTAGCATCAATCAACCGCCCAACAACACCGGTTCTTAGAAAATCCTCGGCTTGATGATCACCGGATATTTCAAATAAAACTCTCCTAATTTCATCAAACACGTCTACCCTCATGTAAGGTTCACTTTAGGAGACGAGTACAACATGGCGGGTCTAACAAATTCATAATGTTCCTACAAAATCAATAAAACCAAGTATAAGTGCATGGTAACGTGTTATAATTCAACAAACCAACATAAACACAAGAAGATGAAGGACGGGGGGATAGCCCGTGGCCATGGTCACGACGGGAGTAGGACCGGCGCGACGACGGCGAAGGGTGCTGCTGTGGTCACGACAACCCTTTCCATCGTGAGCTCACGATGGCCTTTCCATCATGAGGTCATTATGAGGTTCCATCGTCAGCTCACGATAGAGTGTCATCGTGATCGGGCGATGGAAACCTCACCGTGACCTCACGATGGGAAGCCCATCGTGAGCACGCCAGAGCTCTTTCGCCGTCGTCTTCCCCACCTCCATCGACCCCGTAAGAACACCAAACCAACATAGCAAATGTCGAACTACCCAACACCAACAAATTCAAAAATCTTCAACTCTATTACACCAAAAACAATGTCGAAATCTTCCACATGAAAATCCTAACTCTAACATATAACAATTTCTAACATGTAAAACTAAAAAACATGCATTCAATCGAAGATTTAAGCATGAATTTCGAAAAAAGAAAGGGCACTAACCGGTGGAATTGGGACTCGAAAATTCGAATTTTCCTCCTCTTCGCCGGAGGACGTCGACGGCGACTCATTGCGGCGGCGGTTGCTAATTTTCTTCCGTTCACGACGATCAATCGATCATGAGGAGGAAATGTCACGATGAAGATGGAGAGAGAGAAGAGGTCGGTGGCGGTGGGGGACCGATTGGAAGAGAGAGAGGGGGCTGTCGGGTGGGGGGGACCGATGTGGGGGAGAGAGAGAGATGGGGACGGCGGGTGGTGGGGGTAGGGTTAGTTTTGTTTTTTTGTTGTTTTTTAATTTAAGTTTTATTTTATTATTTTGTAAGGGTATATTAGTCTTTTAAAGATTTTTGGTATGTAAAAGAGTGTGAATTATAAATAGGCTATAGAAGATTACTCTTTTATGTTTTGGCATTTAAAAAGTTGGACCCCATATATGTTTTCTCATTCTTTGATAAAAAAAAAATATTTGATCAATTTATTAATTGACTTAATAAATAGTTACATATTATTTGTTACTTTTCGTTCATGTGGAGATTCACTTCTAAATTCCGACCTTTTAATGGCTGGTGAAAATTGAGGGTTGAAAAAATCGTGCACCTGTTCGAAAGCCTATAAATACTTCATATTAATGTGTATTAATTCAAACTGTAATTTACGAAAAGAAAGAACTAATGTTAATTTGGCACCTTTTTTATACATGTTTCTTTTCTATTATAAAATCTTCGATCCCACATTTAATTTTCAATTATATAAAGAAAAACTATTTTAACTTTGCAAAAATCCTATGTGGCACACCCCAAATTTCTCCAAAAATTAGGTGCATAGGCATTGGAAAGTCTAAGTGGCACGCCAGATGCTTACATGGAATTTTGGTCCTTTTTTTTAACTAATGTGAATCAAAACGCCGTAATTTTTGTTCGATATATATAATGGTTTTGATATTGTGATGATTAAGTGTTTAATTAATTGAAAATTTAATAATGGGGATTACTCTACTAGTCAAATAAAAAATATATGCATGTTCTCAAAATTAATTAGTGAGGAGAAATAGTATATTTGAATTGCATGTTAGAATTGAATTTATTGTAAACAAAATTTAATTGTGATTATCTCATGGCGAAAGAACGAGCTCAATTTAGAGTTGGCTATGAATTTTGTTATCTTGAACTTGTTGATTATTGTTCTGATGTGGAAGATTTAACAATTGGGCTCGGCCCACCCTGTTCAATTCACAAACCAATTCATTTGATATTATTCAATTGCAATTGATATAATTGGCCCAATTGGTGTCCAATTTGGACAATGTAATTGTTTGGATCAGACAAACCAAAGTTTCGTGATTAAATTTAGTATCTTGGTAAATATGATGCTCACACTTCTAGTTTCATTTGAATCTGTAAAAAATGTGATCTTAGCTTTTTATTTTAGAATTTAATTAATCAACCAAATTTTGTGGATCTAGATAAAGAATAACAATTTAAGATGATACTCTGATTAGCAATATTTTCAGTCTCACTGGATTCAACCTCTATATGTTTACTATACTTGATAACATTTCAGTAACCTTCACCATAAACACAGATTTCTACAGAATTTTCCAAAATGTGGCATCTTCTAGTCTGTTACAAAAATACATCATTTTGATACAAAAAAAGAAGGCTGCAGACACAATATCATGAAACAAGTTTAGCATCATCTAATACTTAAAACACATTATCAACTCTACACTGTACCAAGAAGTTATATGTCAAACAGATAATCATATGCCAGAGGTCTAGCTAGAATCATCACAAGTTACTTACAAAAACTAACCCTTCAAAATGAAATTGCTCCACAACATAGTGCATCAAGAAAGAGAATATCCATACCGTAACATGATAATTTCTAACCGTTTCGAAATACAAAATGGAGACAACTCATGACTAGTAAATTGCTGCTTGCAACTCCAAAAGTCAGAGAAAGTGGCCTGTTGTGCCCTCCTAGGCTGCATGATCACTCGCCCTGCGCCAAACAAAAGAAAAACACACCAAAATGTAAAGATGCATGCATGCTATGGAAAACGAAGACAGTAAGACATATAAAGGTTGCCATAAGATCAAATGTGCTAAAACTTATAGAACGAGACAATGAAGAATTCAATTAAAATCTCTTGCAGTTTTTATTTCTTGGGGCCCCAAACATGGTGTTCAACTAATGTATATGCATAACTAGTAACTGTATTTGTGCAGTACCGACTTTAGACAATATAATGTACACACGTGAATTCTGAATCATAAATACTCACTTGCAACCATAAAAAAAGTATACATGGCATTTTCAAGATTGGCGAAACATATATTGCTAAAACAAGTTGACTCACCACAATTTCCCTCGGAGAAGCATTCTTCATCAATTTGAGAAGAAAATCATCATCACTCTGTCCCTCCACTAGATCGAGTAGCAACGAGAAAGTAACATAATCTGATGAGAACCTCCTTTCATGCATCACTTCCAAAACCGGTTGCCTTGTGAAGCGCATTATTCTTTAGCAAACCTCAAATGATAGTGTTGTAAGTCACACCATTGGGCGCACAACCACGGCTCTTCATCTCTACAAGCAAACGGTTTGCCTCCTCGAGAGACCCTTGTTGGCAGAGTGAACCAATGATCATCGTGTACATCTGAACATCGGGTTGCAAACCTCTAGAAGGAAGTTGGTTGATTAGATCTCTTGCAACACCGTACTTCCCATGTTTGCATAATCCATTGATCACATTGCCATACGTGACTACATCAGACTAACCCCTTCTTTCCCTTCAATAATGTGCAGTAATGACACAACTTTATCAATCTCCCCATTCCGGCACAACCCATCCAACACTATAGTATAAGTGATGATGTCAGGACTTACTCCTCGAACGTCCATATCCTTGAGAAGCTTCCAACCATCAGCAATCTTTTTTGACTCAATAACCCATGCAACATGGTATTATGAGTATGATTATCACGCCTGAGGTCGCGGTCTGCTAGGGAATCAAATACTTGTGTTGCTTTATCCATATCTCCTAGCAAACACTACCCTGATATAAGCGTGTTATAAGAGACAAGATTCGGACAAATACTTTGTTGCTTCATCTTTTCCAGCATCTTCTCTGCTTCGTTCATCTGTCCTTTTTGCAATATGTATTGATCAATATACTAAAAGTAACGGCATCCAAAGGGATTTCAAATTCAGCCATTTGATTCAATAAAGCTTCAACATTCTTCATTCTGCCAACATTGCACAATCCCTTAATCACTGAATTATAAGAGACAACATTGGGTAAAACACCCTTGACAGCCATCTCCGATAGCAGCTCCAAAGCATCATCCACCATACCGGCCCTGCAGAATCCGTCGAGTAATGCGCTATAAGCATAAACATTTGGCCTCCACCTAGGTTTTTCTACTCAGCAAATCAAATCATGGGCTGCAGTGATCTGTCCAGCTTTACAAAGCCCATGACGGTGAGAAACGTAAAATCATTAGACTCACACAGATTCCAATATCCAAAAGCCTTCCAAACAATTTCAGAGCATCAGCGGCCTTATCATCTAAAAACAGCCCTTTTATGAGAGTGTTGAAAGTTGTGACATCTGGTTCAAAACCGCTCTTGAAGAACAAGCCCAATACAGAAAAACCATAGCTTACACGTTTCTGTAGGCAATAATGATTTATCGCAATAGTAAACGTGTACTCATTCATAGGAATTCCCCTTTGACGCATTTCATCGAAAACATAAAGGCGAAGGAATACAGCTCCATCTTTGCAGTAACACTCATCAGTTTGTTGTACACGAGAAAAGAAGGCTGCGGATGCATTCTCAGCATTCATCAAACAGGTGAACAGCATCATCCAATTTTTAACACGACTGAAATCTTTTTTGGGCACCTTAGGTGAAAAGGTTTTGTCTTTGCGACTGAAATTATGGAAATTGGAACAGAAATAAGAGAATGGTCGAACGCAATTACCGATTGCAGCAGAAGACCTAACCTCAATTCGTCTTCTGCTAAGAATCAGATCGATTGCAGAAGCAGCTGTTTTCCGGCTCATCTTTGTCGGCGGCAAGAATCTGTTCAAAAAGGGGAATATTTCTGAATCTTGAGCGAGCAAGTCGTAGCGACGGAACGGATTCAAAAAGGAGAAAAGTTATCGCTCGATCTGTGATTGAACTCGAAGGGACAAATCGCCTAAGACAGGAATGGGAATGGATTCAGAAATGGTGTTTGGAGGAGAAAGTTGTGATCTTTAACTTTAGAGTTAGGATTCGAAGAAGAAGAAGAATAAGAGATTGCGTTTGGGCGAAGAGGATCAGGACGGTACACGTGGCAAGATCGCGGCGGCTGAAGACTTTCAAGAAGGCGCTACTATGGAAGAAGACAAGAATCGCTATTAGCCTATTACAAAGTACTGCTTTATCTAATTCTGTCTAATTTTTTCATAATTAGTGTGACTATATATATTTTCTACATTTTACGACACAACAATTACATAAGTTGATGATATGGACTTTTGCTCAAAATATCAATCACATTATTTTAGATGTTGGTGCTTTGCTTATGGACTCATATCCGTAACCCATAGGTTTTACAATTTTACTCAAAGTTTAGTTTTCATGATAATATCTGAAATTGTCCTTACAAGTTCACTACCTTATGCTTTTCTTTCTTCTCTAGAATCCCTTATCCCCATATATCAGCTATAATTGATTGCCCATATAGCTCCTTCAGTCGCACTAATTTAAGTTATCTCAACGACAAAAAAATATGACCCAAACCACGCATATCATCTATCTTTCTCTGAATAAGCATATCATCTATCTTTTTCTCTGAATAATTGAAACTGTTATATTTGATGAATGATGCATCCATCTTTATAGTTATCCCCTATTATTAGGACGGATGTCAATGAAAATGTCGGTAGTACTGATCTCGTTTTGCCCTCTTAACTTTTCTGTGATGAGCCCTGAAATTTTTCGCAGCTGAAATTGTTTGATTGCATAGATATCCGACCATTGCTTTCATATATGTGAATTTTTCTGGTGGTGTTGTATACAAATAGTATAGTTTTATCTGATGGCACATATATATATTGTCATAATGTTGTGTACACGTAATAGAATCCTGACAAATCTTTCTCAACTTATCATATTTTCATGTTCATTTTTGTGTGTTTGCATACTAAATAAATATATTGAGGTATGAGAAATATATGTATAACTAACTCTTAACATGCAAACAATTAGATTCAATTTCATGGGATAATATTCTGTAATGTAGTGAGTATTTTAATTTTCTTTTAGTTATACAATAATTCTATCTACTGTGTAAGGGCCAAACTGCAAATCTGCAAGGTAGAGAGCTTCCTCAAATATTGCTACAAACTTTTGGCCAACATGAATATATAAGAAGTTCCATTATTCGTGGGTTATAACTTATACTTTTGTATGTCACATGCAAAGTCAATTGCTTTTATTTATCAAATTCTCTAGTTTGAAAAAAAAAAAAAAAAAAAAAAAAAAAAAAAAACTTTTAATTTATTCCTAGAACAACAACACAAGTTCATAAGGGCGCCGGCCAGAAAAAGAAATCAGTGTGACTGTATTTTTTAATGAGTTCCAAGTACAATACAAATTACACAAATTGATGATATGGACTTTTGCTAAAATACTGAAAATTTGACAATTTTATGTATTCACAAAATAAAGAAATCTGATTGAAGTTGATGATATGGACTTTTAAATAATACAGATAATTTGACCATTTTATATATTTCAAAAAAAAAAAATCTCATTGGTGGGGGCTTAAGTTTGCCTTTTTGCTCCTGTTACAAATCTGGAGTACATGATAACATTAAAAAAGTTCCACGGCTCTCTAAAACATTCCATTTTAATTTAAATTAAGCACAATTAATATATACTCCCTCCATCCACAAGAAAGTTGAGCATTTGAGATGGATACGGAGATTAAGAAAGCTGGTAAAGTATGTAGTGAGTGAAATGAGGGTCCCATTTTTAGTGTGATTTAATAGAGTGATTAAATTGTTAAGTAAGTAGGTCACCTTTATTGACAAACCACCCCTTGCTTGTTGATTTTTATACATAGATCCCATTTGTTTTTATTTTAGTTTCATTTTTTTTCCTGTTTCTTTTTTTTTTCGTTTTTTTTTAGCATTAAACACATTTCTAAAATAATGAGACACTGTTATTCAACTAAAGAGTACAGAATTAAAGGACAAAACAGTAAAGAATTAAATACACAAAACAGTAAAGAATTAAAGGAGGGAAATCTGCATTAGACTAAAAAAAAAGGAGGGAAATCCATTCTAGATTACATAAATGTCTGATAAAGTTGCCACCTTTACAAAATGTTGTGCTCAAAAAACAGGAGGGAAATTTAAATACAACCACTAAATGTGCTTCTCTCCTCCATAAATACAACAATATTACTGTAGATTCATTACACAAAAATATGAGAATCCAAAAGCAGCATTAAAGGAGGAAAAAGAACTGCATTTTTAGAACATTTAAAGAGCAACATGGTGCAGCCAAAAGGGCGGCTCAACTTGACAGATGATGAGAAGAATGTGGTGGCTCAATGGCTTCTTCAAAATAGCTCTGAAAAAAAAAAGACATGGAGCATTTTCTGAGGCTGCTACACTGTTTGGATGTCACAGGAATACCATCCAAGCCATCTGGAAAGAGGCAAGTCATCAGCTGGATTTAGGAGGCCCTATCCAGCTGAAATAAAAAAAAAGGCTGTGTTCATCAAAAGAGAAAGCATATGGATGTGGAAAAAATAAAAAGCCTAACACTGTTAGAAAGATCATCCTACAGAAATATGGCAGAGAAGTTAGATGTCAGCAAGTCTTTAGTTAGAAACTGGATCAAGCAAAAGAAGTTAAGGCCTCATACCTCTTCAATTAAGCCCACATTGACAGATCAAAATAAATTCCAAAGACTGCAATGGAGCCTCAAACAATTGGATCCAACAATTAAAGATGGCAAACTGAAATTCAGAGATATGAAGAATGTAGTCCACATTGATGAAAAATAGTTCAATGTCACCAAGACCATAGATAGGTATTACATGCTGCCCGGGGAAGAAGAACCACATAGAACATGCAAGTCTAAGAGGTTTATAGAAAAAATAATGTTCATGGCTGTGGTCAGCAGGCCACAATATTCAGAGAATGGGGAGTGCATATTTGATGGGAAAATAGGAATCTTTCCCTTCACTACATTGGAGCCAGCTCAGAGAAATTCTAAGAATAGAGTAAGGGCACACTAGTCACCAAAGCACTGCAGAACATAAAAAATGCAGTGATGAAGGATATGATGATAAACAATATAGCATTTTCAGTTTCATAACTATCAGAAAAGAGTTTTTCATTCATCATTTAGTCTTTTTTTTACAGATTATCCCAGCCATAATAGCCAAATGGCCAGAATCTGCAAGCAAACATATCCTCATTCAACAGGATAATGCCAAACCCCACATCAAGCCCAATGATCCAGACTTCCTAAAGGCAGCTAATGCACATGGATTCCACATAGAATTGGTCAATCAACCAGCAAATTCTCCAGATACAAACATCAATGACCTTGGGTTTTTCAGAGCAATACAGACACTTAACCACAGAAAGATGGCAAATGGAGTGGATGATTTATTAAAGAATATCACTTATGCATTTGAAGAGTTTGAGCCATACAAGATAAACAATGTTTTCCTCACTCTACAAGGATGCTACACTGAAATAATGAAGCAAAGGGAAGGCAATAACTACAAAGTGTCACACATGAACAAAGAAAAACACATTAGGGAAGAGACTCTTCCAGAATGTCTTGAAGTGGACCAGTCACTTGTAGAGGAATGCATAGACCATCTAAACCTACTTGCCACTACAGATGAGATGTTACAGGAAATTGAAGACCTAGTCACTGCTTTCAATGAGATGAGAATGCATGAATAAGAGCAGTCAAGCAAGTGTTTTTTGTTTTGGACAGTTTACAACATAAGCAACATACATTCACTTGTAAGGTTGTTGTTTAGGATGTAAACATCATTTTGGTATCTATTTTTGCATCAGGGTTTCTCTTGTACAGTCTCAGCAATGAATTGAAAGATATTTTGCATCATTGACTTGTAATTTGGACAATTTAAGGTCAAATTAACACACTGACTACCCACAAATGAGCCTTCTAACTTATTAAGTGGTGGCATCATAAGGGACAGAGGCATTTTTGCCCTGAACATCAGAGTAATCTCATCATCTATTCCATGATTCAGACCAAATGCAGCATCACAATTCATACAGTTTCATAATCATCAATCCAAGTCATCAAAATCTGTTGGGAAATTTAAGTAAAGTTTTGATTGATTCCAAAACCAACTGACCCCAACAGAGTAGATGTTGCCAGTTCCTAATGTTAGTAGATAAGCTCACTGTTTGAGCATTGTTGAGATTTTATCTTTACAGGTTTCCAGCTGAAGACGGTAACAAGGCTTCACTCGGATAGAGCATCAGTTGTAAGAAATACAACTGAGCATTCAAGTGAGAAGATGTAAGAGAACATCAGTTCAAGAAAGACAACTGAACGTTCAAGAGATAGAACATCAGATACAAGAAAGACAACTGAGCGTTCAAGATACAGAACATCAGTTACACTACTCGAACTGATAAGATCGACAACATGAAGTTCAAGTCAGCTGAGAGTTCAACTGTTCCTATTCAGACAGAAGGTCAGATAAAGATATCGATCAGATGGAACATCAGCTGAAGACCACTCGGATGAAGACTAAAACTTCTCAACCGACTAAACAAGGTTGAAAGTCAAAGGTTGAAGATTTGAATTTCAAAAAGGAAGTCACGTGAAGGTTTGACGTTCTGTCATTACCTCATTTGGCCCAACACAAGGCTGTCTCAGATGGAAAGCAGAAGTTCACAGTTGCCAAATCCGGAAAGTCTGCAGAGATGAGAGACAAGCCATCGCTTTCACAGAACAGAGATCAACGGCTCCTCCAACGGCTAGTTGATTCTCTCCGCCTATAAATAGAGGCATTCATTCATTCACCAAGAATATAAGAGACTAAGAGACAAGTGCAAGAGCAGATAGACGAGCGAACATCACCAGTTGAGAGTTCATATCGCAAACGAGCTAAACTGAAATCAATCTCTAAGAACATCACTAGTTGAGAGTTCCTAGAGTGTTAGATTCTGTCTTGGTGTTTTTAGATCTTAGTTTGAGTCTCCATTTGTTCAAGCTTAGATCCTAGCTCACTTCTTGTTCGAGCTAGTAGTTGGAAAAACCCACCCTTTCACACATCCTCTCAAAAGGATTGTTAGGACCCTACTCTTCCCGTAATTTAGTAGATAGGTTGATAAGTACCCGTAAACTTATCTGTAAGGTTGATAAGTACCCATAAACTTATCTTAACGGTTGCAAAGCCCGCGTAAGCTTTGCGGTTCCAGTCCTAAAGAAATTGGACTGAGTTGTGTGGACTCACAACTCCCCGTGGACGTAGGAGTTCTCTCCGAACCACGTAAATCTTTGTGTGTTTGTGTTTTCTGTTCAGTTATTTTATTGCATATCCAATTGACCAACTAACCAGCACTCAAACTGCATCTTTGCATTTTCAACTGTTTTGGTTATTAACCAACCTTGCATCAAAGCGTGAGTTATTTTATACGAGTTGTTATTTCCACCACATTCCGCACAGCACCACTCTCACAGCTGAGTTTTCTTACTCAGTTGTGATTCCAACTGAGTCTTCTTACTCGGTTGTGATATTTTCAGGGGGTTGTTTTTTAAAATTCCTAACTGGTGTATTCCCCCCCCCCCCTCCCTCTCATACACCAGAACTCGTATCGGGACCATCAAGTGGTATCAGAGCAGTGGTTCAAAAGACTGTTGACTCTGTTTCACGAGGTGTGAATCGAGGTGTTTTTCTTCAGTGGTCAACTAAACAGATCTCTTTTTCACGCTAGTGCATATCTGCTTGCATCTATCTTTTGTTTGTGTGTGCAGATGGATGTTAAAGACAAGATCGTTGTCATGTTCTCGGTTGTGAACTATACATCCTGGAGAACTCGGATGAAGAAGATTCTACTGTCAAAGCATCATCGAATGCAACAAGTGATCATATCCGGACCAATCACCATCATGGAGAAATTCACTCGCACTCCTACAAATCCCAATGATGGGGATGCAACTGAGGTGATGGTTGAGAAAAAGCCAGAAGACTTCACTCCAGAGGAAGCTAAAGTGAGTTAGCTGGATATCTGGGCTCAAAGCACTATCATGTCCACAGTTGGACAAGACTATCTTCCTTGGATAGAAGAGCGCGACACCGCACAGCACCACTCTCACAGCTGAGTTTTCTTACTCAGTTGTGATTCCAACTGAGTCTTCTTACTCGGTTGTGATATTTTCAGGGGGTTGTTTTTTAAAATTCCTAACTGGTGTATTCTCCCCCCCCCCCCATACACCAGAACTCGTATCGGGACCATCAAAATCATCATAGTTTCATAATCAGCATAATCAACTCATCATAATCATCAACCATAATCACAATCCAAGGCTTCATCACAGTTCATACAGTTTCATAATCAGACATTCATAATCATAGTTCATCTCAAGAATCATCACCTCAGAAGCATCACACTTTCATAATCAGCAATCATCAATCCAAGGCAACAGCATCAAGAATCATCATAGTTTCATAATATGCATAATCGACTCATCAAAATCATCAAGAACAGAATGGACACAGTAAGAAGAACAACATGTGAATCACCGTATAATCATAGATTAGGCACAAAAAAACCTGATCGAGGAGCCTCAATACCGAAGGAAAGAAAAATGCCCAGCCATTCTAGATAGTCACTTCCATCGATCTCTCCACAGAGCATGAGTTTCCAGTGCAGAGATCTGAGGTGGTGTCTCTGGCACCACCTCAGAGTAATCGATATCGGTATCAAACGGAGATTGCGCATCGTGCATCACTGCTTCAGATTCGGGCAAAGTCGAAGCTGAATCTGGCACCACCGATTGAGATTCAAGAAGTCTCAACACCGAGGGGAAAAAAATTCCCAAATTCTGCAGATACTCGCGCTCGTCTCGCCAAATAGAAGGTGGAACCGGTGCAGGAATCTGTGGTGGTGTCTCCGGCACCACCGTTTCAACATATAAATCCGCCAAAGGTGATTGAGAGTCCTGGACTACAAGTTCAGATTCCGGCATCATCATCAAGGATTCAGGCACCATTGATTCCGACGAAGTGGAACCATTCATCATTTCACAGATTTATGGGAGGCGGCAATTTGTAGGGTTTGGAGATGGGGAGAATTGAGAGTATTGGGGAAAACCGAAATGAGAAAGGGAAGAGGAAAGAGGGGGAGGGGGGGGGGGCTGATTTAGTGGGTAGTTAGGGATTTTAGGGTTAATGTTAATTGTGCAGTATTTTATTCATAAGTGGGAGGGATTAATTTTTTAATGTGGGTACAATAATGGCAATGTTGTAAATAAACAATAAGATGTAGGGTAAATATTGGGGAACAACTTATTAAAAATAGAAATGCACAACTTTCTTGTGAACGGACGAAAATGGCAAAATGCACAACTTTCTTGTGAACGGTGGGAGTATTTGAATACATAATTGATAAGAACCGTACAATGGTGTACTATCTAGTGTGAAACACAAGGACGACTAATTATTAGTACAAATTAAATTAACAATTGTACAAAGAATATATTCCTATTCCAATTGTAGGCGTAAATTTTGGCTGTAAACATCAATGGCTTTCATTTACTAACAAAAAGGTTACTAGGCAACCTATATGTCAATGCATGCACGCTTAAGGAAAAGCATTAGAAACAACATTGTACTTTCAATTCTCAAGTAGTAAATTAATTAGAAAAGGACAATGACTATGGAGATTGGTGGTCCGACCGGAGGAGATAATGGCGGCAGCGGCGGCACGGAGATGAGCAGATTTGGGCCACCTCCGGCTTCCTTGACCAAAACCTTTCAAATAGTGAATGATCCCAATACTAATTCGATCATTTCATGGGGTGAATCTGGAGACAGCTTTATTATTTGGGATCATATCAAATTCACTGTGGAAATACTTCCCAACTATTTCAGACACAACAATTTCTCAAGCTTTGTCTATCAACTCAACAACTATGTATGTATATATGCATATATGTTTTGTTTGTGTGTTTGAGTGTGTATGAATGTATGATCATATTTGTACGTACTTTTTTTTCCTTTAAGTTTTACAAATTAATTTCTTGGCCAACATTTGCTTAATTTATTTTTTCACTTTGTATACAAGATTTTTATATTTATTTCTGAAAAATTTTGAATTTTGCTACCCCAAGTTATATTAATGTAGCTATGAATGCATATCAATATTTGTACGTATTTTTTTTCCTTTAAGTTTTACAAATTAATTTCTTGGCCAACATTTGCTTAATTTATTTTTTCACCTTGTAAACAATATTTTTGTATTTATTTCTGAAAAAATTCGAATTTTGCTACCCCAAGTTATATTTTTCATAACGTAGCTATGAATGCATGATCAATATTTGTACGTACTTTTTTTTAAGTTTTACAAATTAATATCTTGGCCAACATTTGCTTAATTTATTCTTTCACCTTGTATACAATATTTTTGTATTTATTTCTGAAAATTTTCGAATTTTGCTACCCCAAGTTATATTTTTCATAACGTAGCTAATTACAAGTATTTGATAATAATGAAAAATTCAGGGGTTTCGGAAAATTGGGGTGGATCATCAATGGGAGTATGCAAACAAGGATTTTCAAAAAGGGAAGGAGCATCTTCTCTCAAACATGAGAAGAAGATCACTGCAACATCCAACTCGACAACGCCATCGAAGGAGTCTCTCTCCCAAGAAGCTACGCAATGCCATTAACGGATTGAAGAAGGAGATCGACACAATGAAGATGAAGCAATCAGATATGGATTCTCAGATCATGGCACTCCAACACCAGACCAACAACATCGATGCCAGTTCCAAGAAACTGATCGTGTTGTGGGCAAAAGTTGTTCAAATCATCGCCAAGAGAGAGAGAGATCAGAGTCGCCATTGTGATGATGAGGATCATGATGATGATGAAGGTCGTGCTGCCAAGAGAGAGAAAGTGGTCGTCGTCTCTGATGATGATGAAGGGCATGTTGCCATGAGAGAGAAAGTGGTCATCGTCTCGGATGATGATGATCATCATGAAGGTGATCATGTTGCCAAGAGAGAGAAAGTGGTCGTCATCTCTGTAGAAACGGCATCTGAAAGTGATGGGAAAAAAGATGAAAAAGATCATCAAAATGAAGTGGTGAAAGAAAATGAAGGTGATCATGCGGCAAAATCGAAATCAGCCGAGAAAGATGAATACTACTCGAATGATTTGGATTGGATGAAAATTCATTTTGAAGAAGATGATGAGGTGTGTGAAGTTGAAAGTGAGACAAAAAACCTGCATGCTAAAATTGCTAAGGATTTTCAAGAATTGCTCACCAATCAGGCTGATGAAGATCGCTTCTATTTGGAAATGAAAATTGTATGCTACTTTTTCTTCTCTCTCTTTGTTTTCTTTTTTTCAATTTCAATTTATATTTTTATTTATGGTACTTTAATCTTGATCACACACACGTAGAAAATTGTATGTTACATTTTCTTCTCTCTCTCTGTTTTTTTTTTTTTGGCTATTTCAATTTATTTTTTTATTTATGGTATAGATCACACACACGTATATATGGATTTCTTGTTATTTGATGAAATTTATTTGTTTAAATTTATTAGGGTTTCACAGAATTGCTCACTAGAGCTGATGCAGACTACTCTTTGAAAATGAAAATGGTAAGTTTTTTTTTTTTTTTTTTGGGAGATAGTTAACTTTATTTTTTGGAATTTCAGTTTTTTTTTTTTTTTCATTTTAAACTAACGGTATTTCAATCTTAACACTCACACACACACACATTTATGTATATGGGTTTTTTGTTATTTAATGAATTTTATTTCTTTTGCTGAAAATTTGAAGGAATAGAGAAGGTGTTTTGGATTCTGTTGATGGAGGGAAAGGAGGGAAATCATTTTTATCCATATTTAAATTTACTTTTCGATGCATTAGTTATCTAAGTACATTAATTTCTGATTATGTAAGTTGGAAGTCTAATTAATTTGCTTATGTATTATTGCTACCTACGATGTCGAACACTGCTTATTTTAGCGAATATGAATTGTTTTTAATTTTCCAAAATTGGCACTGTTCATTCTTATATATCCTCGTTATTTTTTGTTTTAAAAGAAATTAACATTTAACATGAAAACTACATTGATCAATGATCACATTTGATTTCAGTTAGTTGTGGCCCTTTACATTTTTTATTTGTTTAAGCTAATACTATATTAAATTCTAATTAGAGATTTAGTGAACTCTAAATGATGAATTGGAAAAAAAAAACTAGGACTACTAATGTCTTATTATAAATTAATAGACTCTAATTATGGATTATTTAATACTGATCAACTATGATTATAATTTGTCCTTTTTAAGGAAGCACGAAGCCTTTTAGTTTGGGCCAAATAATATTTGCTCAATGAATATCAGGATCCAGCCCAATTAGAATGTAAATGGGTCTTTCATATTTTACAATTATATTGTGGTGGCTCCCACAAGGGGGTGATAGGCCTAACTAAAAATGGTTAATTGAAAATGGACAAAAAGAATAGTGGAGAAATGGGATGATGATATTGATGGGGAGACATTGATAGGGAAAAAGATGATTGCTTCTAACATGGGCTTTGTTTTGGGTGGGGAGACAACAAATTAGGTGTCAATTCTCATTAAAACGCTTCACAAATAATTTGTGTATATTATAATAATATCATCAACTCTAACAATTTTATTTATAGGCATTCATGATATGTATTAGAAATAGATGATGGATGTACTAATTTTTGTAGTTATTGAATATGTGGTGTCAATTGATCGAAATAATATAAGTAGTCCTTTAGATAAATAGTCTATCTCCTAGATCTCATTGTATTATTTGGACATCCTCTAATATGCTTTAAAAAAAAAGACTCAACACATAACAAAAAATTCTACTACATAACTTATTAGAGCTACACTCTTGTGCAACTCGTCTCACTAAGTGAGACTGCGCGTGGCGCGTGACTGCACGTGCCCTATTTTTTTTATTTTTTTTTTAAATAAGTTCATATGCACACCACTTAATGTTCATATGTACACCGAAAAGTATCGATATGCGCCAAATTTTTCCAGTTTTTTTTTTCATTTTTTTTTCAGTTTTATTTCTTTTTTTTTTTCCGACGGAGCCTTCGGCTCCAATTTTACGGCTTCGCCTTCACTCCGATTACTAATATAAGGATAATCATCGGGCAATAATTTGAATTTTTCGGCTCGCTCAGAGGCCTTCGGCTCCTCTCGTTCGAATCTTGACCAAAGAAGAAGCGGCAAACAAAACAACGAATGGCAAACAAAAAAAAAAAAGAGTGCAAAATAAATTTTAAATTTTAAAAAACAAAATTCAAAAATTGATTGTACATATGCAAATATAACGTGGTGCATATCAACATAAAGTGTAGTGCAAATCAATATATGGTGATGTGCATATGGACTTATTGCCAAAAAAAAAATCGAAAAAAAAGCAAACGGTTGACCGGGTCAACGTCTCATAGGAGAATTTGCCAACTTATTATACACCTTTATCCCATATATATATATATATATATATATATATATATATATATTCAATTTTCCTTCTTTCTCTTACTTAGTTTTACAAAACTACTCTCAAGACACTACTTTCTCTCTTTAATTCTATATATCATAAATAACTCATATTGTAACGTTCATGTCAAGAGTCTCAGGATATGAAGGCATGTGGAAATGAGACGCAGGGAGCAGTAAATTGTTTTCTTAATCTATTATGCTATACAATAATTGGTTTCTGATGTATAAGATGTTAGATAAGTTTTAATTAAGAGGCTTATTTGATGATATGACGTTCTAATAACTAAAACATCATAAATTCAATAAACACCCCCAAAACAATTTTATGTTTTATCTATATTTTTTTCTTCAATTCTTTATATCTTACATTTTTTTTAATACTTGAATGTTCAGAACTATTCATATATCTAACTTGTACACAACTAATCATAACAATATCAATAAATGACGTCCATTTGGCCAAACGCAAGCAGTGGACTTGTACTTGCGAAAATAATTGTATCCAGAATTTTTTCAGTGCTCCTCTTCTCCTAATAATAATAATAATAATAATACGTCCCTTTGGAAATGACCTAGTGGTAAAAGTGAGCGTCCGATACTGAAAGATCTCAAATTCAAATACCATGACACGGTCGAACCTGTTACACTTGTACTTGGAAAGTGTAGTATACCTGCTCTGTATGAAAATAATACTCCCTCTGTACGCGAAAAAATGCCCTATAGATGGCTGGGCACAAGTATTAAGAAAACTGATAAAGTTGTTATGAGTGGGGTAAAAGTTAAATAGTAGGGGTAGTGGTATTGACAAAAAGGTAGTGGTATTGACAAAAAGTAGTGATAAAGTTGTTGGGAGGTGGATCTATCAATGACAAATGGATGTAAATAAATGAGATTCTTTAGGGTATATAAGTCCTTAAAGTGAAATAGGGTATTTTTTGGTGTACACTTTAAATATGGTAAGCAGGACATTTTTTTGCGTACGGAGGAGTAATACTAATACCATTGTACTTGAAAAGTATGGTTTACCTATATGAAATAAAAATAATAATACTAATACCATTATACTTGAAAAGTGTGGTTTAGCCGTATAAAAATAATAATACCAATACCATTTTGTTTAAAGGCTTTTTTGAGATGACAAATTGGTGAAGTTATAAGACTACCTGCAGTGGTAGTGTCTCTAAGGGGTGTCTCTAAGGATTTTTTGGAGATAGAGACAATGAGTTGCAGTAGGGCTATCTCTAAGGGGTGTCTCTAAGGAATTTCTGAATTTCTATTTTGCATTAATTTTAATAAGAAAATTCTAATTTCATTAATTTAAACAAATAACTAGTACAATACATTAATTGAAATAAAACAAATAAAAACATTACATTAATTGAAATTTAAAATTTAAAAAAACATCCTACTCGTCAACTGCTCCAAATCGGCTCCAAAGATGCTCGATCAAATCATTTGTGAGCCGATGGTGCTTCCTCACATCTCTCAATGCGGCGTCCCGTTTGAGAAAATTCTTCCATGATTGCGGAACAGGGACATGAGTGACATTACTACCCGACGTCGTTTCTGTGTCCTCTCTCCAGTTCTCGACGTCATCCCTCTCGTCTTCAATGATCATGTTGTGCAAAATAATGCACGTAAACATGATATTGCGGAAGTGTTTTTTGTAAAAGTTCCGCGCCGGGTTCCGGATAATTCTCCAACGGGCCTGAAGAACACCGAATGCCCGTTCGATATCCTTCCTCGCCGCTTCCTGCATCTGCTTGAACCGCGCCACCTTCTCGTCCGTTGCAAGCGGAGGAGCCTTGATCAGAGCAGCAGCCGAGCGGTGTCTTGTGCATTTGGCCTCCTCAAATACACATCGCCGAATAGCTGGATGACACCTTCGCAGAACTTCCGGAGGCTAAGACGACCGGTGCTATCGTCGATCTTCAAGTATTCGTCGAATGTATCTGGAGCTCCACCGGTGGCTAGTTGGCGAATGACCATTGTGCACTTTTGCACCGACGTGAGACCCCATTTGCTGGTTGCATCTTGCTTCTGCTGGAAGTATCGCACATTCTGCTCCAACGCGGTGCAAATCCTCAAGAACAGGTGCTTGTGCATCCGAAAACGCCGGCGGAAAAATGTTGGGCCATACGTCGGGTTGTCGTTGAAGTAGTCGGCCATCAACTGCTGCAGGGCCACCTCCCGATCGCGGTATACGACCGTCCTCTTCGCCTTTTTTTTTTTCTTTTTGGCGATGAGTCGAGCCGCAGCAGCTTGGAGGTTCGTCACCATCGACATAATCTCGTCGTCGGTGCCATGGGAAGAGTAGCCGGTTGAAGAGTCGGACGACGAAGACATTTTTTTTTACAAAATATTTGAGAGAAAACTAGAGAGAAAATTAGAGAGGAAGATGAATTTGGTGTGGAATAAATTGTGGTATGGAGGTTGGTATTTATAGGGATGAATTACAAGAAAAAATAAAAAGTAAAAGAAAATCGGCTGTATAGCCTTTGCATTTTTTTAGCCGTTGGATCCCATAGCTGTTGTCTCGATTTTTATTTTATTTTATTTATGGCAAAAAAAAAAAATTTCTGCAACGCATGGCGGCCACGCGCCATATCGAGACTGTCTCGTCGCGGCGAGACGGTCTCGAGCCTCTCCACCCTGCATCGCCGTGTCTTGTCACAGCGGGTGTCTCGAGACGCCGTCGAGACAGCCCGCTACGGGCAGTCTAATGATCGCGTCCAAGTTTGACTTCCATCAAAACCTTATACATAAAAAATTCTTGAAGATCTAACTTTCTTAAGCAAATAGACTCGATTTCTATCGCATAACAATTTCCCGTGTGTTTATCACATAGTAGTTGCGACAGTCAACCTCATATAAAATGAATTTTTCATGTATTATATATTACACTTCATTTATTATATATTACACTTCATTTTTATTATATATTACACTTCAAGTACTTTAGATAGATAAATGAATTATAGGGCAAAAGATTAAGATTATTATTGAGATCTATTTGTAGAAAAAAATTGACAAAAATTTGAAAATTTTGATAATCAAACAGTTGCAATCAAATATCTCTAGATTTTTTTGTTATATCACACGTCAAGTGAGCGAGTAATTTAAATTTTAAAAATTTACTATAAATTTAATTGACTCCTCTAGTAAAATTTTTTTTGAGTAAAGACTCTTCTAGTAATTTTGCAGTTCTGGACTACCCAATTTTGACATTGTGAGGATCAAAGTAGTAATAATTTAATTTAACGAGCCACCCCAACTAGCCTGTGGGTCACGAGTCGAGTTATGCAACTTTTCATTCATTCCTTTGTCTTTTTCTCTTTTTTCATGTTCACAATTTTATTTTGATACATTTTACTAAAAATTCAATTAATCTTTGTTTAGAGTTGATTGGTTATTTTATTTTTCTACCATCTCAAATGATACAAACAATATTATATATTATTACTAATTTACAAATGAACATATCCTATTATCAACAATTATATATTTTCTCCTAAACAAGTGTCTCAGACTCTCAAACGACCAAAATTTTATTTTCTTCGTCTCCTTTCAGCATTTCAGCTCACAGGTAAAACTCAGAAATTTTATTTTTTCTCTTCTTATTTGTGTTTTATACACACACACACACACACACACACACACACACACATATATATATATATATGTATGTATAGACATTCTTGGATGCCATTGTTTCTTGGCTGGTTTGAGGTGGTTGTTGTGGAGTCTCTGTATGAGTGTTAATGATGATTTTGCTTTTGCATTTTTTTACTAGTTTATAAAAAAAAACATTATATTAAGACGCTAATTCTAATTTCTAAAGCAGCTTTCAGTTGAAGGTGCAGATGCTCCAGCATCAATTTGAGGTTCCATCATTAGAATCAGCCAATTGTGTTAAACTGCTTTAATTATTTTGTTTCTTCGTTATGGAATCTGTCATTTGTCAACGCACTGTGAAATCTACTCTCTTTTCTTAAACATCGTTGATTTTCTTTCTTTAATTGATGTGAATTTTCTTGAATTCGAAAAACGATCGCATTTTGGATAGATATGCTTTTAGATGAAAGGGGTTTTGATTCTTTTCTTCATTTATGTATGAATCTGCAGTTGATTAGGGTTTTGAGATCTCAATTAACCATTTCCAGAAACTGAAATGGATCAAGAACTCAAGAAATCGAAAGAATCATCATGGAGATCAGCCAATTCGAACGGATCGAGTAGCAGTCAGTCACCATTCCCAGATGAAGTTTTGGAGAAAGTTTTATCATTCATAGATTCTCACAAGGATAGGAACTCAGTCTCCCTTGTTTGCAAAGATTGGTATGATGCTGAGAGATGGACAAGATCTAAGATTTTTATAGGAAATTGCTATTCAGTGTCTCCTGAGATTGTGGCTCGAAGGTTTCCCAGAATAAGGAGTGTTAGCCTCAAAGGGAAGCCGAGATTCTCCGATTTCAATTTGCTGCCCCCTGATTGGGGTGCTAATGTGCATGCTTGGCTGGTGATGTTTGCCGAGGTTTATCCGTTTCTTGAGGAACTGAGGCTTAAAAGGATGACTGTAGGTGATGAGAGCTTGGAGCTCTTAGCCAGGTCGTTTCGGGGCTTCAAGGCTTTATCGCTGTCGAGTTGTGATGGTTTCACTGATGAAGGGCTCAAAGCCATTGCAACTCATTGCAGGTAATGGTGTGCTTTTTTCTATTTTCTTGATGATTTTGCAGCCGGCTTTGTTTTGTGTTTTTATGTATTGAAATTTAGATTCGTTCTGAAAGATATCGTCTTTAGTTTTCTGGTAATGGTTCTGAATTCAAGATTCGTTCTTGAATTCGTCTAGATGATAGTTCTCATTGAAATTCTGTTTTCTAATCTCAAAACTTTTATATTCCTTTTTGAGTAAAGGATTTCTTCCCACTACTGCATGTATATGGAGGTTTGTGAGGATTTTGTTGTTCTAGAATAAATTAAAGTTTGTGCTACTGCGTTAGTATTATAATCTAGTCTTACAGTTCTAATTATAGATTTAATCATTCTATGAATACGTCTGCTTGGTATGTTATTATAAATCCAAAGTTGGGAATTCATTGTATTCAGCTCTGCATATTAGATTTCGTCTGTAGTCGTTAATTTTGATGAAACATGTTTGGGCTTAGTTTGTGTTTTAAAGCAAAATTGTTTTATCATTCTTTCTTGATATAACCGGTGATTGGTAAAAGTAGGAGATTATGATACTGTCATGTGTGTATTAGAGTTTGGGAAATATGTGCTTGGTTTTGTTGCTAAGAAATTAATGAGGTAGCTTTGTTGTTGGAAATGGTGTGTATACGCACAAGTAACCCACTATGTGTGTGTGTGTGTGTTCGTAGGAAACAGAAATTGAGTGCTTCTTCTATATGTTTCTCTTTGATAGCCTTTTGTTTTTGTTTTGGCTTTCTTGATGTGACATATAACCTATTACTTGGCATTTAATAAAAGGGTGCCTTTGATGTCACTTTTTGTCCACATTGCTCCACATTCATTGGCCAAGATAGGTCAAATCTGAACTATTTGTTTGGTCTTACCCGATGAGTGATTTAAGATATTTTCGTCACTGGTAACAAATGATTTGTATCTCTTTAAACTTTAGCCTTGAGTTGAGATCCATAAACGGGCATCGAATACTCCAGCTGGACTTGGAATATGTTTTTGGGTGCAAAGATTAACCACACTGTTTTTTGATTGTGCTCGCTGTATATAAGATTATCAGAAGACTTGGAATTAAATTCAGATTCTGATTTTACACATGATTCCCTGATCCCCATTTATCGATTCTTTGAGCGAAGTTTTGTGAGGATGCCATGAGTAGTTCTTGTTTGGACCTCGGTAATGTGCTTACGTATCGATGTTCACATACTATCCATACACACCATCAACAATTGACTTTCTTTCGAATTTATATAGCCTTGGTTTTGCAGGAATCAGTTATTTAAGAATCTCATCATTTTTTTTTTCTTTCAATCAAACATCTGTTCCCACAATTATTAGGTTAGGATGTTTCTTTTCTATTTTTATTTGTACTTTCTGTGATCATCTGTCATTTAGTATTTATGTTCCCTTTTAATGTGTTGTAAGAATTAGTCAAATGCTTTGATTAAACTCCGATGACAGGTTGAACGGTGTCTGACCCTTTGTAAAATTTGCATTTCTGAAGTTGCTATGTGTCCGCTCTAATTGGCTTAAAAAATCTTCTCTTATTTAAAAGATCTCTTACAGAATTTAGTTGTTCAAAATTACTATTGCTCAGAATTATCCTTCGTTTTCAACACCGATGGCCCTCAATTCTTGATTTGAATGATCAATTCTGCATTACAAAATTATAGATCAAAGGATGAAGGATATATGATGTATGGACTTGTGTGACCAATACCAAATAATTCGCCATGATATTTGTTTAGTGAAGGATACTGTTGTAAACAAAGTCATCTGAACAGAGAATATAAACGTAGAGACTGTTTAAATTTGGTGGTTTCTGGCTTATGTTCTATTGCTTACAGACATTCTTTGGGTTCTTATATTCGGTTTCTAATAAAATGTTTTTTTTTTGGGTACTTCTGGCTTGTAGGAATTTGACTGAGCTTGACATAGCAGATAGTGTAACAGTAGATATTGGTGGAGGTTGGCTGAGTTGCTTCCCCGAGAGCTTCGCCTCGTTGGAAATACTAAATTTTGCCAGTCTTCACTGTGAGGTGAGTTTTGATGCCCTCGAGAGACTTGTTTGCCGGTGCAGATCGTTAAGGGTTCTGAAGGTCAATGAAAGCGTCAACTTGGAGCAACTGCAACGACTCCTTCTGCAAGTTCCTCATGTAATGTGTCTTGGCACCGGTTCCTTCATGCAAGAACTTACGCCCCGTCAATATGAGGATTTTCAAAATGCATTCAGTAAATGCAGAAATCTTCAAGCTCTTTCGGGTTTATGGGATGCTACTTCGCTGTATCTTCCTCTTCTTTACGGAGGTTGCGCTTCTCTGACTTTCTTGAATTTGAGCGAAGCAGACCTTCAAAGTGGCGAACTTGCAAAGATTCTCCCTCACTGCACTAATCTACGTCGCCTTTGGGTAAGCGATCAACTATTCTTATGACTTCTACTTTAGAAAAATATAAAAGAAGTAAACTCTAAATTCTTCTTGGCAGTAGATCATTGACACTGTTGGGGACAAGGGTCTCGTGGCTGTTGGGTCGAGCTGTCCGTTGCTTGAAGAGCTCCGAGTATTCCCCATTGATCCGTATGACCTTGATAATCGACATGGGGTGACGGAGGTGGGCTTCTTGGCTGTTTCTTATGGCTGCCCTAACCTCCGTTACGTTCTCTACTTCTGCCGGAGGATGACTAATGCTGCTGTCGCCACCATAGTGCAGAATTGCCCTGATTTCACTCATTTTCGCCTCTGCATAATGAATCCGGGCGAGCCAGATCACCTAACAAATGAGCCTATGGACGAGGCTTTTGGTGCTGTGGCTAAAACTTGCACCAAACTCCGGAGACTGTCCGTTTCAGGCCTTCTTACTGACACGACGTTCGAGTATATAGGAAAATATGCCAAAAATCTTGAGACTCTGTCCGTGGCCTTCGCTGGCAGCAGCGACAGGGGAATGCAGTGTATTCTCGAAGGTTGTCCGAAGCTGAGAAAGCTCGAGATAAGAGATTGTCCGTTTGGAAATGCTGCTCTACTCTCTGGGCTGGAGAAATACGAGACGATGCGATCATTGTGGATGTCAGCTTGTAAGCTGACCGTGAAGGGTTGCAGGCAACTTGCAAGGGAGATGCCGAGGCTCAATGTAGAGATTATAAAGGATGATGAAAGCGACGAGATGCACGCTGATAAGGTTTACATCTATCGATCTGTAGCTGGGGCGAGATGGGACGCCCCTCCCTTCGTTCTCACTCTGTGATGCATAAAGGGGAAAAAATTGGAGGTTAGTGCTTTCTGCCATCTCCTTATTTGCATTGAAGAAATTTTAAATATTCATTGATCCTTCAAAGCAGTTTATGGTTTCAACTGAGCCTATAAGTATGGATTGATGTCGTTGCTTGTGACGTTAGAATAAGAGACGAAACATCGTTTAACGACTGCAGTCCTCACCACGGAACGAATGCTTTGGTTGCAGGCTACGGCGGCCAATCTCGTTGGTCGGAATCGATGAAAGTCGCGATCGATGTTATCTCATGTAAGATATGGTTGATTGTCGTAAATAACATAACGCGTACCTAAATTTGTAATTTTCACATGATTTCGGAACGTTGCAATTACGACACGACATTTTAATTTTTTTTGCAATACAACACCTTAGATTTTTTCTTTTAAAACTACGTTGTTTTACTTATGAAGTAAACGTAGTTTTGTTACTGGAAAAATTTGGAATGTTGTAATTGCAAAAAATAAATAAGTGTTGTTACAATTGTGACGTTAAATGTTGTGTGAGAATTGAAAATTCAGGTGTTATATTTGGCAATTAAAATTGAAAGAGGGTAAGATCATAAGATGTGTGTTGTAATGTTGTATTCGGATGTTAATTCATCTAAATCGTAGAGTTATAGAAATGATAAAAACATTTGTTGCAAAAGTTGTGTATGATCTGTAGATTAACCGCGAATTTATCATCTAGTTGTGAACAATCAGGACTTTTTTATGATGACGTTTATGTTTCTCAAAAAAAAAAAAAAGATAGTATAAACTATAAATAGGGATGACAATGAGTCGGTTTTTATGGGTACACACCCTACCAAATCTTAATGAGACGGGTTTGATGAATA
Source organism: Schizonepeta tenuifolia (assembly GCA_029490685.1). Classification (NCBI taxonomy): domain Eukaryota; kingdom Viridiplantae; phylum Streptophyta; class Magnoliopsida; order Lamiales; family Lamiaceae; genus Schizonepeta; species Schizonepeta tenuifolia. Next base: position 67,751,263 of record CM055956.1, on the reverse strand, counting down.
ATTAATAAATGATTTTGTAACGGATTTGGATCGGATTTGGAAAATTACCAGCGAGTATCTATTACCCAAACTCATTTATATATATGTAGTACAAATAATAGTATAGTATATGTATAATTTTGATATTATTAGGGGGCGTTTGATATCCATATACATATATTAGGTATGAGTATCAATATGATTCATATCTATACCTTATGTTTGGTATATTAGTATATGAGTATCAAATTGATATACTTAATATACTTGATATACTATTTTTCAATATTTTCATATACCAATTTTTGCTAGTACATGATTCATACCTCTACTTCCATTATCACTTGATATCAATCGATATCTTTAACATATCAAACATGAATATCAAATATAAATCTGATACTCATACCTGATATTTGATATACTGGTATATAAATACCAAACGAATCCTTACTAGTACATTAGTGTATACATTAGTAATAATTTTAGGGTTTTAACCCATGTATGTACAAAGAAACCGCCAAGTCTTTCAGGGTCTCTGAAAGTTGTCGGCAATTATTTTCCACCATTTAGTAGTTTATGTACGATAAATATGTGAGTGATTTATCATAAATTTTGTTAGTTAATTTTAAAATTTCTTTTAATAAAATTTTATATTAATACTTATTACTTTAATTATATTTCATTTTTTAATATTGATGATTTAAAAAAATTAACAATTAAAATTAAAAACTAATATTTACTTTTTAGTGTTCAGAAATTTAGCTAGTATTACCCAACGGATTTAGGACGGATATAGGTTTTGAAAGAATTTATGGGTTTGGGTTCGAGAAATGTTTAATGGGTGAGTATCCGATCGAGCTTGTCATTCCTAGACATATAAGTTGGAATGTGTAGTATATTATCAATTTGAATAATGAATTATATAGATTATGCTGGTTGAGAGAAAAGTGACTTGTAAATCGGATTAAATATAACTATATACTGATATACATAACGTTAGGTAGCTAGCTCTCATAAATTCATTCAATTCTTGATCTCCGCTCACATGATATTCACTCTCTTTCCTCTGCTCTGCTCTGCTCTCCTCTCTACTCCTCTCGTCCTCCTCAAGTAAGGTATATAATTTGTTAGAGCATCCATAATAGGTATTGATATAGATACTGGAACTCTCGTCGGGAAGCGTGATTTCAATGATTGATGGTATTGATATAGATACTGATGTAGAATTCCATAATGGGTATTGATATAGATACTGGTGTAGAATTCCACAATGGGTATTGATATAGATACCATTATATATAATCATTGGTATTGATATAGATACTGGTGTAGAATTCCACAATGGGTATTGATATAGATACCATTATACTACGATCCAATGCTTGATGTGGCGGGCTGTTTACCCTTGTGACTCGCCTTCCCCTTCCCCTTGGCCGGAGAAGTGGCCGTGCTTGATGTGGCGGGAGCTTTCCCCTTGCGGCGTGGCGACGGTGGTGGTGTTGGCTCTCGTTCCTCCGAGTCACCTTGATCCGCCTCTTCCTCTTCCTCTTCGTTGTTCTCCACCTTAACATCGTCGTTGAGGTTGATACGTCTGATTCGAGGAGGAGCCGATGGCGGCGTGTCGAATGCACGATATCCACCGGTTGGAGTGGAGAATTGAGAGATGCAGGATGTCGGGGGGAATTGAGAGAACCCCGACGACTGCGAGTAGCTGTAAGACGGTGGGATCTGGGAGAACCCCGGAGACTACGAGAACCCCATCGACAGGGGGAATTGGGAGAACCCCGTCGACGGGGGGAATTGAGAGAACCCCGGTGATTGGGAGAAAGGTGCAAACCCGGCAGCCGGAGAGTATTGGGTGAAACCGGGAGAAGATGGGAATTGGAAGTTTGGATTCGGTGGATTGGGAGTTTGAGGATTCGACGGATTTGAATCGTAATAGTCCCGAAACCACAAATTGAACTCGTTTTCACTCATTTTTTTGCACGAAAAAAAAAGAGATTTGAAGATTGAAATTGAAGAAGAAAAAAATTGGGATGAAGATTGGATGTTGCGTGGAGAATGAATGGAATGAAGGTGTATTTATAGTGGAAAATGTTATGTAGTCATTGGGTATTTAAATTTTGTTTTTTTTTTTTTAAATTTTGAAAAAAAAAATTGCTCTACCCAATGAGTACAGGCCACGTGTTCCCTCATCTTCGATATACCCTATATCGATACCGCCCCCTTTCTTCCACAACAGCCATCGATATACCCTAGCTATATCGATGGGGCTATATCGAGGGTGGTGTCAAGGGGGATCGATACCCCCTTCGATACCACTGGTCCACCGCTATGGGTGCTCTTATCAATATCAAGACTAGACTATTGAAATTAAAATAGGAATTATTATTATTATTATTATTATTATTATTATTATTATTATTATTAACGGCGCATATATGCATGCGTGCTAATTAATTTTGTTGTTGATGTTGCAATGATATGCAGATATATAGACCAGGAGTTTGGAATGTTAATCTTGTTTTTAGGTATTTGTTTTTCGGTAGTGATTGTTATTCAGAGTTTTTTAAAGTCGACAGAAGAAATCGTTTTTATGTTAGGGGTAATTGTGGTGTCTGTGACGTTCAACTATGTGCTTGTGAGCTGCTTTCCACTCATCCCACTTTGCCGCTGTTTGACAACGACGACGACAACAACAAAACACAGATCAATTCATGCACAGACCCTAGTCATCAATGTTAATGCACTTACTAGATCAAAGCAGATTTCCAGAAACCCTACCTACTCATCAACACATAAATGAATGCAAACATAATTCACATTCGCTATTACCTTCCGTGAGCACATTTCGTGAATATCTCTCCCATTTTGTCCACATTTAGTATTAATATATTTAATTTTTTATATTTCATGAGAATTAAAGTTCGATTTATTTCCATTTTTCCTTGAAAATTCTGTTTCTAACATCTTAAAAGCTAAAACCGACCTGGAAAAAGTAAACTCAGGAGTATTAGTTAATTGAAGGTGAATTTTAACGTAGTAATTGATGTTTATTGCTTTTGAGGCCCATATTGATTTTATTGGCCTGGCTTAAATGACAGCTTATTTGTAGGCCTAATAAACGAAAAATGGGATGGAGATGAAAAAGACAAACCAATCTTCGATCTAAAAGATAAATATCTCTCTTCAAAGGGCAACATGTGGTGAATCTAGGTAGATTATCTTTCATTGGAATTCGAAATTCAAAACCTTTAACCTCAAACTAATTTGTTGTCCGTCGAAATTCGATCATTTAATTTCTTTGAAGTTAAAAGTAGAAAAGAACAAATTCATTTATGAAATTTATTTCATTTTCAAATTTAAAGATCTTAATAACAAACTTATAAGGTATTAGAAAAATTAAACACAACATAGAAAATTAAATAGAATAATGCTAGTATGATCAAAATAAGAGTGATGCTTATAGAAAATTAAATAGAAAAATGAAACACAACATAGAAAATTAAATAGAATAATGCTAGTGTATCAAAATATTTAACTAAAATAAGTAAAACTCGTATCACTAAATTTTTTTAATATCTATACATATTACTATAAAAGAGCGGATTCTTCCAAAATTACAATTACTAGTATATCGTTCTTATTATATTTATTTTTAGGGTAATATTGTAAATATATTATTAAATTAATATTCTAATTAAACTTAAGTATATACTCCCATATATAACAAGTTTTAAAAAAGTAAACTTTTTTTACATACTTTATCTGTCCACACGATATGTTGTCACTTCCATTTATAGTAGCAGGGTCCACATAATATGTTATATTTAACCTTATATTTTCCACTACTTCACTCACATGTATATGTGGGATCATTGTTCTATTCACAATAACTCACTTGTATCCATTACTACCCACCACCTTTTTAAAATTCGTGTCGTTCACAGTATGACAATGATATCATGAATGGAGAGAGTTTCATGAATGGAAAGACTAGTATATATGACCCTATCACATGATTGATGTATAGTTTCAAATTCAATAATACTTGAGAGAAAATATCTTGATATTAGACTCAAAACTTGCTTACACAATTTGGAATTCTTGCACATTTTGACTTTTCTACTCCCCTCAGTCTCGATAGTAGTATGTATGGTCACCTTTTCTTGTTTCAATACTACTTGAGAAAAAATATCTTGGTATCTTGTATTTTTCCCCAACTTAGAATTCTTGGAATTCTTGTACTTTTTTTTTGGTTTAATTAACATCTATTTTTCTTTTCGTCGAAGAAAAAGAAAAGAAGAGAGAAGAATGGCGGTTGAGGGAAGGGTGTTGTGATATGTCTGCATATCTATATATTCAGGAGTTCAAGGACCTTGGTGCAATTATCTCTTTGTGGAGGAGCTGAAAGTTAGAAGTTAGTTAGCCTAACTGCATTGCTTGCTCGTCACATGGATAATAGCTGTGATTCTAGATGCTTCGCTGAGTTGTTCATATAGTTGTGTAGCTTATTATTCAGTTTAAGATCTTTCACTCGTTGTACACAAGTGAGAGATAGAGAGATAGCAGAGTGTAGATAGAGAAGAGGAGAGAGCAGCCATTGTTGCATGACTTGAGAGCTTTCTGTATTCTTCTTCTTGAGATCTTGTAATCTGTAATCTTGTTCAGTGATTGGAGAATAGATAGAACTGGTAACCTGCCCGTGGACATAGGCATCTTCATTGGCCGAACCACGTTAAATCCTGCGTTCTTATTTTTCATGCAAAGTTAGGATTTATAGGTTTGATTCTACTGTTCTTAGTTTTCTTGTGAGATCCTGAGTTCGATCTGTGAAGCGATCGAGTGGTTGTAGTGTTTCACTACAATTTGGCGCCGTCTGTGGGAATCCAAAGTAGATCGCGCCGGTGGAGAGGTAGATCGGAGAACTCTGAGTGCAAGATCGGAGGAAATCAAGCCATGTCGACGGCGAAATTCGAAACTGAGAAGTTTACTGGGAAAAACGATTTTGCGCTATGGAGAATCAAGATGAAAGCCATCCTGATTCAGCAAGGTCTCGCAGAAGCACTGAAAGGCGATAAACTGCTCAAGGAAGGAGAAGATAAGGAGAAGCGAGCGGAGATGTTGCAGAAAGCGCATAACACCATTATTCTGTGTCTCGGGGATAAAGTGCTTCGCGAAGTGGCGAAAGAAGATTCTGCAGCAGCTGTGTGGCTAAAGCTAGAGAAGTTGTACATGACAAAATCGCTCGCCAATCGATTATACATGAAGCAGCGATTGTACTCGTATAGGATCGAGGAGGATAAAAATCTTGTGGATCAGTTGGATGATTTTCACAAAGCTCTGGATGATCTGGAAAATGCTGATGTCACTATAGAAGATGAGGATAAGGCGATTCTGCTGTTAAACGCTTTACCAAAATCGTTTGATCATATGAGAGATGCAATGCTCTACGGAAGAGAGAACTCTATTTCTCTAGATGAGGTTGAGAATGCTCTCAGATCTAAGCAGTTACAAAAGGAGGCAGAGTCCAAGCAGGATTCAGTGAATGAGAGCCTGAATATCAAAGGAAAATACAATAAGAATAAAGTAAAAAAGCCATGGAAGGAGACTAAGAAAGGTCTTCAATCGAAGGGAAGAGAAGAGGATGGAAAAGACACAAGGAAGTGTCATTATTGCAAGAAGCCAGGCCATATTCGCAAGGAATATTACACTTGGAAGAGGAAGCAATTGGCAAAAGGAAATGCTCAAGATATAGTTGATAATGTGGAGCAAGCTCAAAGTGGAGAGGTGCTGAATGTGATGTCAACACCATCACTTGAGGGTTGGATCCTTGATAGCGGCTGTACTTTCCATATGTGCCCCAACAAATCCTGGTTTCTGGAGTTGCAGCTTATGGATCTTGGCTCAGTGATTCTGGGAAACAACCAAGTATGTGCTGTAAAAGGTATAGGCTCTGTCAAGCTACAAACCAAGGGTGGAGCAATGAAGATCTTGACAGAGGTCAGGTATATTCCTAATCTCAAACGAAATTTGATTTCTCTTGGATTGTTAGAGTCTAAAGGCTATTGGTTTAGTTCTGTTGGTGGTAAAATGACAGTGTATAAAGACTCTAACATAATCTTGGAGGGAATTAGGAGGAATAGCTTGTATTACCTTCCTGCTAATACCGTTGTTGGTGAATCTGATGCTACTCTTAACAATGAATCTAGATTATGGCATGTTAGGCTTGGTCATGTGAGTGAGAGAGGGTTAACTGAATTAACTAAGCAAGGAATATTAAAACTCACTGATCATGATAGATTGAAATCTTGTGAAGAATGTGTTCTTGGTAAAAGCACTAAACTATCTTTTTCAACTAGTAAACTGTCCACATCTATGCCTCTTGAATATGTGCATAGTGATCTATGGGGACCATCTAAGACTGAAACTCTAGGTGGAGCTAGATATTTTATGTCTTTGATTGATGCTCCAGAAAAGTATGGCTATATGTGATTAAACATAAAAGTGATGCTTTTAACAAGTTTGTTGAGTGGTGCAGTGCAGTTAAAAATGAGAAGAATTGCAGGGTAAAGTGCTTGAGGACTGACAATGGATTAGAGTTTCTATCTACTGAGTTTCAAGAGTTTTGCAAATCAAAAGGAATCAAGAGGCACAGAACTATACCTGGGACTCCACAGCAAAATGGCTTAGTAGAGAGAATGAACAGGACCCTGCTTGAAAGGGTGAGATGTATGCTTGCTGGATCGGGCTTACCAAGCAAGTTCTGGGGTGAAGCTGTTGTCACAGCTTGCTATTTGATCAATAGATGTCCCTCAACAGCTTTGAAGTTCATTACACCTGAAGAAAAGTGGAATGGAAAGCCTGCTGATTATTCATACTTGAGAAGTTTTGGTGCTTGGCTTATGCTCATATTAAACAAGACAAGCTGAAGCCAAGAGCTCTGAGATGTGTGATGATAGGTTATCCAGATGGTGTTAAAGGGTATAAGCTGTGGTGCATAGAACCTGACATGAGGAAGGTCATAATTAGTAGAGATGTAGTTTTCAGAGAAGAGGTGATGCCTCTCTTGAGAGATGATGCTGCTGTGCTTAATGACTTGCCTGATGCTGGAGTTGAGGTGGAGCAATCTGATCTGAATGCTGGTAGAGATGAGAGTTATTTGGATGAGGAAGTAACAGAGCCATCTGTGAAAGTAGAAGATGCAGGTCCAAGTAATAGAAATGATCTCAGTAGTTATCAGCTTGCAAGAGACATAGTGAGAAGAGATATTCATCCACCTACTCGGTTTGGACAGGCTAATATGATCTCTTATGCACTATGTTGGGAAATTTATTAGTATAAGTTTTGATGAATTCCAAAACCGACTGACCCCAACCGAGTAGATGTTGCCAGAACCTAATGTCAGAATTTAGGCTCGCTGTTTGAGCAAAGTTAAGATTTTATCTTTACAGGTCTCCAGCTGAAGAAGGCAACAAGGCGTCACTCAAACAGAACATCAGTTGTGAAAAAGGACAACTGAGAGTTCATATGATCAGATGGAAACAAGGGGAAGTCTTCAGAACATCAGTTGTGAAGGAAACCAACTGAGCGTTCATCAGATGAGAAACAGTTGAAAGGAAGAGAACATCAGATGAAAAGGAAAGTCATCTGAGGGTTCAAACCCAACTGAGTAAATACAAGGAAGACAACTGAGTGTTCAGTTTCAGAACCTCAGTTGTAGAACTCGAACAAGAAGATCAACTGCTTGAAGTTCAAAGTCAGCTGAGAATTCAACAGTTCAGAACATCAGCTGAAGACCACTCAGATGAAGATCAAGACTTTCAACCGACGAACCGAAGTTGACTGTCAGAAAGGTTAAGATTTGAATTTCAAAAGGAAGTCACATGAGGGTTGACCGTTCAGTCATTACCCCATCTGGCCCAACACAAGGCTGTCTCAGATAGAAAGCAGAAGAGCACAGATGCCATATCGGGAAAGTCTGCAGAGATGAGAGACAAGCCATCGCTATCAACCGATCAGAGATCAACTGCTCCTCCAACGGCTAGTTGATTCTCTCCGCCTATAAATAGAGGCATTCTCTCATTCGAGAGATACACAAGACACACGAGACAGACTGAAGCAAGAGAGAAAAGTTCAATCACAAGTGAAAGAAAAATCTGCTAAACTCCTATTCTAAGAACATCAGCAGCTGAGAGTTCAAGAGTGATAGAACATTAGTAGCTGAGGGTTCATAAAGTGAAAATCTGTCTTAGATCTTAGTTTGAGTGTTTATTCGTTCAAGCCTTAGATCCAGCTCTCATTCGTGATCGAGCTGTAGTTGGAAATCCCACCCTATCTCACACCCTAAAAAGTTTGCTAGGACCTTACTCTTCCTGTAATTGAGTAGTCAGGTCGTCAAGTACCCACAAACTTGACATAGGCTGTTTAGTGCCCGGAAACTAAACTATAACGGTTACTCAGCCCGCGTAAGCTGAGTGGTTCTGTCCAGAAGAACTTGGACTGAGGTGTGAAGATTCACATCTCCCCGTGGACGTAGGAGGGTTATCTCCGAACCACGTTAAATTCTGTGTGTTCGTGTTTGTTTTTATTCAGTTGCATCTGCATTTTTATCTGATCAATCTATCTGACATACAAACCTCTTTTGCACATTTTCAACCGAGCTATTTTGGTTCTTGACCAACCGAGTTGTTTTGCGTGAGTTGTTTTTAACGAGTATATTTTTCCACCACTTTCCGCACAGCCTCACTCTTCCAGCTGAGGTCGCTTACTCAGCTGTGAGATTCCAACTGAGTCCTCTTCCACTCAGTTGAAGTGATTTTTCAGGTTAAGTTTTTAAATCCTAACTGGTGTATTCCCCCCCCCCCCCCCATACACCAGTAACTCGTTTCGGGACCATCAAGTGGTATCAGAGCAGTGGTTCAAAAGACTGCTGACTCTGTTTCACGAGGTGTGAATTCGAGAATTTTTCTTCAGTGGTCAACTGAACAGATCTTTTCACGCTAGTGCATACTTGCTCGCATTTTTTTGTCCTGTTTTTGTTTATGCAGATGGACGTCAAGGACAAGATCGTAGTCAATTATACATCATGGAGAACTCGAATGAAGAAGATCCTTCTGTCAAAGCATCATAGGATGCAACAAGTTCTCACATCTGGACCAATCGTCATACGAGACAGAATACTTCGCACTCCCACAAATCCCAACGATGGAGATGCAGTGGTGGAGTATGTGGAGAAACAGCAAGAAGACTACACTCCGGAAGAGGCCAAGGTGAGCCAGCTGGATATCTGGGCTCAGAGCACAATAATGTCCACGGTTGGACAAGATTATCTGCCCTGGATAGAGGAGTGTGAGACTGCAAAAGAGATGTGGGACATCCTGGCTTCGCTAAGTGAAGGAAGCGACGAGACGAAGGAAAACAAGTTCTTGCATTCATGTCAAGATTTCGACAATTTCAGTCTGCGACCTGATGAGACTATCGATCAACTAGAGCTCCGGTTTATGGACATCATCAGAAGAATCCAGTCCATCCGAAAAGGAAAATACACTCTAAGAGAAATAAACCTCAAAGTGTTGCAAGCTCTACCGGCTGAGTGGGATACTTTCACAAATATCCACGAGAGCCGAGCTGACCTTGGTGAAATGGGAACTGAAAGATTGTTCTCAATCTTGAAAGGAAATGAGTATAAGGTCAACAGAAGGAGGTCGCAGCCCTCAAGTCAGACAAATAGAATTGAGGATGTCGGCTCAGCATCAAAGTCAGTGGCCCTCCGAGCTGACTACTCAAAGTCGAGATCGTCAAGGCCAACCAGATCGGCTGACACGACTGCAAAGGAGCAGAGCAAGGAGGAACTGCAACAGAACATTGCAGCGTTGTCAAAGAAGTTAGCCGATATGGATACTCGGTTCGGCAAATATAAACGTTTCTATAAATCAAACCGAACTCGAGACAGTTCGAAGCCAGTCACCAATGGTTGCTTCGAATGCGGCAAGGAAGGACATTTCAAAGCTGACTGCTCAGACCTCTCAAAGAAGGAAAGAGAAGCACTGAGGGCCAAGCAAACTGCAAAGAACAAGGCCATGGTAGCAGAAGAGGCAGCTGACGATATGGACATCTTCACTGACACTGAAGATGAGGATGAACTAACCTCTACCAACAAAGTCATCAGTCCGGATCAATGCCTCATGGCACTTGGAACCGACCAAGATGATATTGAGGTACAATCTAATCCTGCTCGCTTAAATTCTTCCAATACTTCTAACCTGCAGGAATCTCTGAGCGATGAGTTGGAACCCTCTTAGAATGACTTTCAAGAACTCAGTGAGGAACTGCATCAGCAGTCGGTTGAGTTTAAGAGTCTTCAAGCTCAGTTCGCCAAGCTTGAAGATTCCTTAACCGAAAAAGAGGATCTGATTACGAGCCAAACTCAGGAGATTGAGAATCTCAAGAGTCAACTGATCGAGGCTAAGGCTCCAGCTGATGAGGAGTTGACAAAGCAAAACAAAGAACAACAAGATCAGTTGAAAAATCAAGATGCTCAGATCGAACAGCTGATAAAGAAATCAGATGGACAAACCGAGCAGATAGCTGTACTTGTCAAGGTGTTGCAAACTGAGAAGGATAATCTAATCAAGCTGTATCAGTCATCCAAGATCATCGAAAACCTTTTAAGTTACAGCAGACATATGGATGGCGTGTCAGGACTCGGTTATGATGTTGTCAAGGATACTGGGATTCCACCAGCAACTTTCATCAAACTAGTAGAAGTTACAGCTGTAGAGCCAGACACAGCTGAGTCTCCAGAAGCTAATTCAACTTCCACCTCTCAACAAGTTCAAACGACCAATGAAATTACGACTGAGAAGGGAAAATGAGTAGCTGATGCAGGACAGAATATTCCATCGGTTGAGGTATCAACCGAGGGGGAATGTTCCAAGAGTCAGAAGAGAAATCAGAGGCGTCGGAAGAACAACCGCAACCGATCTCAGAACCAGAACCGACCTCTGCATCAACCTCAAAGTCAACGTCAGAAGGAATGGAACCGACCTCTGAACAAGCAAGGATTCAATCATCTGAATCAACAGCGGTTCCAACATCAGTTCGACCAAAGGTTCCAACATAGTCAACCAATGAGGAACTGGTCAAACAACTGGAGATATTCATGCCATAATATTAATCATCAACAGGGCATGAACAACTACAGATAACCCTCAGGAAGTTGGAATCATAATCAGCCACAAAGATTCCAACAGGGCGTCCGACCTCACAGACAAACTCAACAGGATAAGAATCGCCATCAAAACAGGGGGAAAGCCTCACCTCCTAAAGCCCAACATAGGAGAAATCCAACTCCTCCCAAGAAACAGAACATCACTACTAACAACAAGCCTAAGGATAATCGAGGTGTTGTTATAGTTGATGATGAAGGAAAAGTAATATGGAATGATAAATCCATCCGAGTTTACAGGGAAAAGCGACGCACAGTTCCAGCGGGAACTGGTTCTAACCCTCCAGGACCCAACTGAAATTGGGGACCTAAGCGAGTTTCTCTTTGCAGGTACAGGAGAAACAGCTGAGGAAGAAGAAGGCGTCTACAACAATGTGGGTGATGGATAGTGGATGCTCGAAACACATGACAAATCTGAAGGATTTGCTTGGAAGTTTCGTGGAGAAAGAAGGTCCATCAGTTACTTTTGGTGATAACTCAAAAGGTTATACCAGAGGTTACGGTACCCTTGAAACCAATCATGTTTCAATTTCTAATGTCTCTTATGTTGATGGATTGAAGCATAACCTGCTCTCCATCAGCCAATTCTGTGATAATGGTTTCTCTGTCAAGTTTGATGCACAGGGTTGCAGAGTTAAAGATGTCGGATCAAAGCAGGTGATATTGTTGAGAAATCGATCTCCAACAGGGAATGTATACTACGCTGACTGGAACAGCAGCCTCTCTGACACTTGCCTGTTATCAAAGAGCAGTTCGGATGTGAGCTGGCTGTGGCACAAAAGGATCAACCATCTGAATTTCAAGACGATGAACCGACTCGCCAGACAAGAACATGCAAAAGACATACCTAACCGAGTGTTTTCAACAACACACATCTGCAGTGCATGCCAGCTGGGAAAGCTCGCTAGAACCTCTTTCCGGTTGAAGTCAACTCCCTCAACCGAGTGTTGCAGCTGATCCATATGGATCTCTTCGGGCCAGTTACACCAAAAAGCATTAATAGAAATGAATATACTTTGGTTGTAACTAATGACTACTCAAGATATACGTGGACCATCTTCATGCGCCACAAGAGTGAAACTCGAGATGAGCTGCCCAAGCTGATGGATCGGATATCGAACCAACAAGAGATGAAGATCATATCTATCCGATCAGATCGTGGAACGGAGTTTCTAAATGAAACCATCATTGAGTATTGCGAAAAGAATGGCATAACCCATCAGACATTAGCCGCGCGTACTCCACAACAGAATGGCGTAGCTGAGCGAAGAAATAGAACTCTGAAGGATGCAGCCACATCCATGTTAGCGAGCTCAGCACTGCCAAAGAGATTTTGGGCTGAAGCGATCAACACAGCATGCTACACTCAGAATCGATCTCTTCTCACCAAGCGGTTGGGAAAGACGCCCTACGAGCTGTGGAGATGCAGAAAGCCAGATATTTCTTATTTTCGTGTTTTTGGATCTAAGTGTTATATTCACAACAATGGGAATATTCAGTTGAAAACTTTTGATGCCAAAGCTTCGAAAGGCATATTTCTTGGATATGCAGCTCGGATCAAGGCATATAGAGTTTTCAACAACAGCTCTCGTGTTGTGGAAATAACACCTCATGTTAGTTTTGATGAATCTACCTTTGAGTGCAGGGAACAGGTAAAGGAACAACACGCGGATCCAGCTGTTCTACCAGTTCTCACCAGATCGCAAGCACTTCGGGAAAAGAACAGAGCTGAACCTCTAATATGGGCAACTGAGGATGAGGATCCATACTCCTCTGAAGATGAATGCGAAGACCTCAACTCGTCCCAAGGAGGAACTTCAGTTGATGCCCCTCCAACTGCATCGGCATCCGATGCCCAACCGAGCTCAGTTCAAACTATTGTAAATATTGAGGATCCAGACTCAACAGTTGATCAATCACCAGCTCTGAAGACTCCAACTCAGATTTTTGAACAGCCACAGTTGGAAGAAGAAGGAAGACGCAACCGAAGATGGTATGAAGTTCATTCCACTGACGACATCATCGGAGATCCAACCGAGGGTGTGCGCACACGGAGCAGAGTTGCAAATCCAGAATCAACCGAGGAAGATTCCAACACTTATGCCCAATATGCTGAGGAATTGGCAGTTCTAGGGGAGTTCGAGCAAGCTGGAGATGTTGCCATGATTTCTTGCTTTGTAGCTGATGTTCCAGAACCGAAGAATGTTGGGGAAGCTCTCAACTGTGTCCACTGGACAACAACTATGCAAGAAGAATTGAATGAGTTTCTACGCAACTGTGTATGGGAGTTGGTAGAAAGACCAAATGGTGTCAAGGTGATTGGATTGAAATGGATTTTCAAAAACAAAGAGAGACGCCATTGGATTCATTGTGAGGAATAAAGCAAGGTTGGTAGCTCAAGAATACTGTCAACAAGAAGGAATTGACTTTGAAGATTCCTTTGCACCAGTTGCAAGGCTGGAAGCCATCCGGATCTTTCTAGCTTATGCCGCACATCACAAGTTCAAAGTATATCAGATGGATGTGAAGTGTGCATTCCTCATTGGAGATATAAAAGAAGATGTATATGTTGAACAACCTCCTGGTTTTGAGACTGGAGATGGAAGAGTGTACAAGCTGAACAAAACTATCTATGGTCTAAAGCAAGCGCCAAGGGCATGGTGACACTTTGTGTGGATTTCTTCTGGACTCAGGATTCAAACGAGGTTCAGTTGATAAAACTCTGTTCACCATCAAAGTTGGAGAAGATATACTTGTCGTGCAAATTTATGTTGATGACATCATTTTTGGCTCCAAGTCGGAGGAGCTGTGCAAGAAATTCTCCGATCTTATGAAGGAAAAGTTTGAGATGTCAATGATGGGCGAGATGAATTATTTCCTTGGATTACAAGTGAAGCAGTCACCTGAAGGGATTTTCATCAACCAGTCTAAATATACAAAGGAGCTCATCACCAAGTTCGGATTGCAGACAAGTAAGACAACGAAGATCCCTATGAACACGAACTGGAAGATCGAACCAGGAGCTGAGGGAAAGCTCATTGATGCCAGCCAGTATAGAGGGATCATCGGTTCGCTGCTCTATCTAACTGCCAGCCGACCAGACATTTCATACGCAGTTGGAGTGTGTGCTCGTTTTCAAGTCCAACCAAGAGAAGCACACATGTTGGCAGCAAAGAACATCATTAAATATCTGAAGGGAACTGTCAATGTTGGGTTGTGGTACCCAACTGATGACAATATCCAGCTGACTGGATACTCAGATGCCGACCTAGCAGGAGATCGGTTGGATAGGAAGTCTACTTCTGGACACTGTCAGTTCATGGGAAGCAAGCTGGTTTCATGGTTCTCCAAGAAACAAGCGTGTGTTGCTACTTCGACAACCGAGTCAGAGTACATGGCTGCCGGAAGCTATTGCATGCAAGTATTGTGGCTGAAGCAGCAGCTGAGAGATTATGAAGTCTCAACTGGACAGGTTCCCATTCATTGTGATAGCTCGAGTGCCATAGCTATCTCTCTAAACCCTGTTCACCACTCTCGGACTAAGCATATCGATATTCGTCATCATTTCATCCGAGATCATATTGAGAAGAAGGATGTGTCCATGGAGAAGATCCCAACTGCGATTCAGAGAGCTGACATTTTCACCAAACCTCTTCCTGAAGCCCGGTTCGAGATGCTATGTGATCTTCTAGGACTCTTGGATCCAAGCTAAAAACTCATCCGAACAGAAGAGTCATCCGAGATGAAGAGTCATCCGAGCTGAAGAATCGGATATCTATCTGAGGGGGAAGCTCAGATGGAGGGGGAAGCTTAGCTGAAGAGGGAATCTCAGATACTGATTGCCAACTGAAGACGTCAAACGTCAGCTGAACAGATGAACTCGAGTCAGCTGATGGTATGCGGCAACTGAGGAACTCGACTAATGAACACAGCTGATTCAGACATCAGCTGGCAGGTATCATTTATGACTGAAGGTGTTATGCTCTTAAATGAGAATGTTTGAAATAAATTCAAACATTCCTGTGCTAGTCAGTTACATTAAAATAGCCATCATGTCGCATTAAATGTAAAGTACGGCTGAGCATCCATAGCCTACTTTATAGTGCGACTGGGCTGACATGAAACTGTACACCTTCTCACGCGCTGGTTGGAACTCGGATCAAAACGTCAAGTCAAAGATAGTCAACAGTTGCGTAATCCCAGCCGTTGATGGATTCGCGCCATTTAACCCCAGCCGTTGATCTCATCCGAGTCAAAGACCTATATAAGGCGAAAAATCAGGAAGATATCTCCTACTTTCCTCATTCGTGCTTATCAATTATAACTATTCATCGTCTTCCAGTTTTTCTGCCTAACCCGTTTCTGCAAATAGATTTCTTTCCTCTCCTATATATATATTACCTTTGCAGTGATTTAATGGCACCCAAAAGCAAGAGAATGGCATCATCCGGACCTTCCCTCGTGCCTACCACGTATGAAGAGTCATTCGATATGTTAGTATCGAAGATTCACTTCGAGCAGATCCTCTCCGACGAGGATCTAGAGTCGCCGGTCCTAGCCCCTCTCGCCAACACTCTCCGTGAGAACGGACTTCTGGAATGGGCCAAGCTCTGCCCCTCTCACTTGCTCAGGCGTCAAGTCGGAGAATTCTACGTCAATCTTGTTCGCCCCCTTGACGGTTCAGAGGGAGTTTCTACGACGGTGTCCTGCCGACAAAGAGATGTTCCGGCAAGGACAATACGTCGTGTCTCCTTCTCCATCGACGTGTCCGATTTCCTCCGGTACATCATACCAATCAACCACACCGCCACCGAGTTCCTGGAGAATATTACCGACGAACAAGCAGATGAATTTCTTCAGGATGCTCTGATCGAGCCAGAGCGGTTGAGGAGCAACATGCGAAGAACTAAGCTGAAGCCGGAACACCGCCTGTTGTTCGACGCCGTGTCGAAGGTCGTGTTCGGATATAGTGGAGCGTTCGGCGACATCAGCCGACCCAAGCTGAAGCAGCTGGTGGCCTTGGAGCACCAACACCAAATCAACTGGTTCCAATATTTTCTGAACCAGTTGATGGTGGAAAAGTCGAAGATCTCTGAGACTACAACCGAGTCTGGAGAGAAGCTGTTGAGTGTGAAGGGCACGCTCAATTTCGGCTGCAAAATCTCTGCCCTCATCCTCCTCGCAACAAAGGACCGCAACATGGTCTGGGCTGACTGTGAGGAGACGCCACTGAAGAAGCTGTTGCTGTTCCCGACGGCCAAGAAAGCACAGGAGGTGCTGAGGAGTGTCTACACTCCTAAGGACAAAAGGGAGTCGGGAAAGCCAGCTGAGTCAGCAGCTGAGGGGGAACAAGCTGCTGCTCGCCCCACAAAATCCAAAGCCTCATGTCGCCGAGCTGACGCTGAGAAGGATTCGACTGACGAACCTGCCCAGAAAAAGTTAAGGGTAAGGTTCAAGAAGGCAATCAAGAAGGCAGCTGAGGTGCCAGCTGATGAGCCAACTGATGTTCCAGCTGATGAGTCAGCTGATGAGCCAGTTGAGGTTCCAGCTGAGGAACAAGCCCCAGACAAGGAGGGAGTGCAGGTCGAGTCCACACCTGCTGAGGAACACTCCGAATCCAGCCGCTCAGCTAAGGCCGCATCGCTCGAGATTGTCCCTCGAGCCCCCGGAGCTGATGAGGCTGAGGGCATGGAGACGTCGGTTACATCCTCCTCATCTGAGGACCTCGAAGATGTCACCACCTCCCCCACAACTGGAGTGAATGTTGTACTGCCCCCAGAGCCTCTTGCTCTCTCTTCCCAAATCGAGCCAGAAATTCCGAGCTCTCAGTTCGATGCCAACATCGTGACCGCTCCTTCGGCCGATGTTGAGGAAACCATTCCACCATCTTCCCCAACTGAATCCCAAATTCCGAGCTCTCAGCTCGATGCCGATGTTGTGACCGAATCTTTGGCCAACATCGATGAACCTCTAGAACCCGAACCATACAATCTCACCCCCTCCCCGATCAACGAAGCGGAGGACCTACAGGCTGTTGCTGACGAGCACGAAGGCAGGGTGGCCTACTGCTTTCAAAAGCTGTTGGGTCTGTTCCCTGCGGCTCGCTACATGCCCATCTTCGCCACACTGGGAACCGAGCTACTGTACCAGTTCCACCTGATCTTTAGCCAGTGGTATGTCAAGGAGGACACGATCAGGGTACTGAGCTGGGACAGGCTGAAATCTGATAAGTCCCGCATCCGAGCCTACTTCAACTATTCCAACTTGGAGGTGGCGTACAACAACTGGATCACGCTGCTCACTAGACGGATGGACCAGAGTCTGGCTGAAGGGAAGGACACAAGGGAGGCAGCTGGAAAGGAGTGTGTCGACTTTCTTGACAGCATGTTGGTGAAGTCAGCTGACTTCCTTGAAGATGTCGATGCAGCAGCTACCGCCGCAAAGGAAGAAGAGGAAAACCTGAAGCTGTACCTAGCAAACCGTCAAGCCACGGTCACAGCTGAGCCTCTAGCTCAGTCTGCTCAAGCCTCTCCAGCTGCTCAGCTCGCTCATTCAACAGAACAAATCTGCGAGCTAGTGGCTAAGAGGGTCAACCAGTTGAGGACCGAGCTGCTCGCCAATCTCCAACACTAAAAAGATGACCAGCTGAGGGAGTTGGCAGCTCAAGAAGTGAAGTACCAACAACTGGTGGAGGAGAATGCCAAGATGAAGATGAAGCTGAATGATCTCTCCTCCTCCACCAGTCAGGACGTGTCGGAGCTGAAATCCACTCTGTTGGGCTTGAAGTCGGAAGTGAATGTCTTCAAGTCCTTGGCTGACTCAAATCTGGCCAAGTCCCAACAGACGCAGGATGCTGAATGGGAGTCCCAGTTCGAGTCGCGTTGGGCTGAGTTCGTTGCCTTTCAGACAGAGGTCAACGGCAACCTCTCTGTCTTGAAGAAGGCAGAACAAGAGCGCCAGGACTCCGAACTGGCAAAGAAGATCGAGCTGGAGTGTGCGGTCGATGAACTCTTCAACCGTGTTCAATCCACCGAGGCCAAACTCAACTCTCTGGATGGTTCAGTAGCAAGCCTTGTTGCTGATGACAAAAAAGGGGAAGAGAAGGAGACGGAGGATGAAGCACAGGAAGAAGAAGAGACCCAAGAAGAAGGAGTGCCAGCTGCTCAACCATCCAAATCTCAGCTGAGGAGAAGGAAGTCTGCTGCTGCCAAGTCAACCGAAGTCGGAGGAGCTGAAATGTCAAAGGACTTGGAGCAGGCAAAGAAGATTGGAGTTTCCTACAGCTCCATAGCCGAGATCGCAGCCGAGCTAGATTCTGAACTCGACGGGATAATAACCGAAGAGTGCATTGCAGCGGCCAAGGCTATGGATGTAGAGGAGAAGGACTACATGAACCTGAGTTGGATCAGAAAGTTTGCCGCCAGCCAGGCGAGGAGGGTGAACCAGTTCGAGGTTGAGCTGAAGAAGGTTTCTCAGAACCTGGACCGCAACGTTGCCTCCCGCAGCCGACGCCGCATCAACAGAATCCAATCAAAGGCGGAAGCTCGGTTGAAGCAACAAAGGTTGCCTCTAAAGTCCAAGGTTGAGAGTCGGTTCAGACATACCGACAAGTGGATGCCGACCGAGTGGAATGAGGAGTGGGAGCTATTCAAGCAGGAGTTCGTGAACGACTTCTATTACAGGAAGGTTTATGCAACTGACGACCCAAGGAGAGCGTTCAAGGAGGCGCTGACTGAGTTGCACTCAGGTGACCCGGGCATGTTCAGTCAATTCAGGAGGGCCATGATTGACGCCAACCTGGACTTGAACACTGTTCCAGTTCCCAAGAGGGTTACTTATCGGCCACCTCTTCTCTCGGATTCCAGCAACCCGAACCGTACGAAGATTGCATCTGAGGCGAGGCAGGTCTGCAAGGAGCATGGAGTGGACATCTCCAAGGAGTCACCTGCTAAGAGGGAAATTTTTGTAAGGATCTTTGGCAAGTATGGGCTACAATACTAGCTCAGTTAGTTTTCTAGCAACT
The DNA here is from genome assembly GCA_029490685.1 of Schizonepeta tenuifolia. Taxonomy (NCBI): domain Eukaryota; kingdom Viridiplantae; phylum Streptophyta; class Magnoliopsida; order Lamiales; family Lamiaceae; genus Schizonepeta; species Schizonepeta tenuifolia. Next base: position 67,732,028 of record CM055956.1, on the reverse strand, counting down.
GTTGTAATTTTCGGTTTTTTAGCCTATCTTTTGTAACAATCAGTAATAATGAAAACTATCCAATTATAAGATTCACCTTGATGAACAATCCCTCATTATCCAAGCTCTGAATCACAAAGTCTTAAATACCATGTTATAACTGTGCTAACCCTTTGAAGTTTTATCTTATAGACTGTCTAGAATTTCAGCTGAGATTTTAGATAAGTTAGTGAGGTTTAGATCAGTAGTGGTTTCAAGTTGTAAGTGGTTTTGGCATCATCAAAAAGGGGGAAATTATTGGGAAATTTATTAGTATAAGTTTTGATGAATTCCAAAACCGACTGACCCCAACCGAGTAGATGTTGCCAGAACCTAATGTCAGAATTTAGGCTCGCTGTTTGAGCAAAGTTAAGATTTTATCTTTACAGGTCTCCAGCTGAAGAAGGCAACAAGGCGTCACTCAAACAGAACATCAGTTGTGAAGAAGGACAACTGAGAGTTCATATGATCAGATGGAAACAAGGGGAAGTCTTCAGAACATCAGTTGTGAAGGAAACCAACTGAGCGTTCATCAGATGAGAAACAGTTGAAAGGAAGAGAACATCAGATGAAAAGGAAAGTCATCTGAGGGTTCAAACCCAACTGAGTAAATACAAGGAAGACAACTGAGTGTTCAGTTTCAGAACCTCAGTTGTAGAACTCGAACAAGAAGATCAACTGCTTGAAGTTCAAAGTCAGCTGAGAATTCAACAGTTCAGAACATCAGCTGAAGACCACTCAGATGAAGATCAAGACTTTCAACCGACGAACCGAAGTTGACTGTCAGAAAGGTTAAGATTTGAATTTCAAAAGGAAGTCACATGAGGGTTGACCGTTCAGTCATTACCCCATCTGGTCCAACACAAGGCTGTCTCAGATGGAAAGCAGAAGAGCACAGATGCCATATCGGGAAAGTCTGCAGAGATGAGAGACAAGCCATCGCTATCAACCGATCAGAGATCAACTGCTCCTCCAACGGCTAGTTGATTCTCTCCGCCTATAAATAGAGGCATTCTCTCATTCGAGAGATACACAAGACACACGAGACAGACTGAAGCAAGAGAGAAAAGTTCAATCACAAGTGAAAGAAAAATCTGCTAAACTCCTATTCTAAGAACATCAGCAGCTGAGAGTTCAAGAGTGATAGAACATTAGTAGCTGAGGGTTCATAGAGTGAAAATCTGTCTTAGATCTTAGTTTGAGTGTTTATTCGTTCAAGCCTTAGATCCAACTCTCATTCGTGATCGAGCTGCAGTTGGAAATCCCACCCTATCTCACACCCTAAAAAGTGTGCTAGGACCTTACTCTTCCTGTAATTGAGTAGTCAGGTCGTCAAGTACCCGCAAACTTGACATAGGCTGTTTAGTGCCCGGAAACTAAACTGTAACGGTTACTCAGCCCGCGTAAGCTGAGTGGTTCTGTCCAGAAGAACTTGGACTGAGGTGTGAAGATTCACATCTCCCCGTGGACGTAGGAGGGTTATCTCCGAACCACGTTAAATTCTGTGTGTTCGTGTTTGTTTTTATTCAGTTGCATCTGCATTTTTATCTGATCAATCTATCTGACATACAAACCTCTTTTGCACATTTTCAACCAAGCTATTTTAGTTCTTGACCAACCGAGCTGTTTTGCGTGAGTTGTTTTTAACGAGTATATTTTTCCACCACTTTCCGCACAGCCTCACTCTTCCAGCTGAGATCGCTTACTCAGCTGTGAGATTCCAACTGAGTCCTCTTTCACTCAGTTGAAGTGATTTTTCAGGTTAAGTTTTTAAATCCTAACTGGTGTATTCCCCCCCCCCCTATACACCAGTAACTCGTTTCGGGACCATCACACTACATGTGGCAGAAGAGATAACTTATCAAGAGCCTAAAAACTATAAGGAAGCAGTAACATGTTCAGAAAAGGAGCACTGGATTCAGGCTATGAAAGAGGAGCTAGACTCTCTCTTGAAAAACCAGACTTGGATACTTGTTGAGAAGCCAACAACACAGAAATGTGTTAGCTGCAGATGGCTATATAAAAAGAAAGTTGAGGTTCTTAATGGCAAGGAGACCATCAAATATAAAGCTAGGCTGGTTACAAGAGGATTTTCTCAAAGGGAAGGCATTGACTTCACAGAGATTTTCTCACCAGTTGTTAAGCATTGCTCTATCAAACTGTTGTTATCTATAGTCGCTCAGATGGACTTAGAGTTAGAGCAGCTAGATGTTAAAACAGCTTTCCTGAATGGTGATTTAGAAGAGACCATATATATGATTCAGCCAGAGGGGTTTGTTCTTCCAGGAAATGAGTCTAAAGTGTGCTTGTTGAAGAAGTCTCTTTATGGACTGAAGCAAAGTCCTAGACAATGGAACAAAAGGTTTAATGAGCATATGTTGAGTATTGGATTCAGGAGATCTTTGTATGATAAATGTGTCTATTTCAAGGAAGCTGCTGATTCCAGTCTTGTGTACTTGTTACTCTATGTTGATGACATGTTGGTGGCTAGCAAACACAAGACAGAAATTCAACAAGTGAAGGAAGATTTGATGTCTGAGTTTGACATGAAGGATCTTGGGTGTGCCAGAAGAATTCTGGGCATGGATATCATCAGAGATAGGAAGGAATGAAGGCTGAAGCTCGTTCAGACTGATTACTTGAGGAAGGTGTTAAGGAAATTCAACATGCATTTGGATAAGGAAGTGACTACACCATTAGCTCAGCATGTGAAGTTGTCAGAAGAGCAACAACCACAGACAGGAGCTGAGGTTGAAGAGATGAGCAGAGTTTCTTATGCTAATGTGGTTGGAAGTATTATGTATAACATGATCTATACAAGGCCTGACTTGGCTCAATCTATTAGTGTAGCTAGTAGGTAATATGGCAAATCCTGGGAGATCGCATTGGGAAGCCTTGAAGTGGATAATGAGATATCTTAAGTCTACTTCTGATCTTGGACTTGTATATAGTACAAGTGATGCATCTTCAAGGGATTCTTTAGTTGGTTTTGTGGACTCAGATTATGCTTCGAATGTTGATACAAAGAAGTCTCAAACCGGTTATGTGTTCACTCTATTTGGAACAGCAATGAGTTGGAGATCAATGCTTCAATCAGTTGTTGGTTTATCCACAACTGAGGCTGAGTACATGGCAGTAGCTGAAGCAGTGAAAGAAGGAATTTGGCTTAAGGGAATTCTAAGTGAGTTTGGAGTTGATCAAGAAGCTGTTACTATCTTGTGTGATAGTCAAAGTGCCATTCACCTTGTTAAACATCAAGTATTCCATGAACGCTCTAAACATATAGATGTTCGAATGCATTTTGTTAGGGATATAGTGGAAAAAGGTGAGGTGAAGGTGGAGAAAGTTTCTACTCTTGAGAATGCAGCATATATGTTAAAAAAGCTTTGCCTACTGCTAAGTTTAGGCATTGTCTGGAGTTGATTAATCTGCAACCTTGATCATTTAAGATGGTGGGATGTCCTGTAATGGGACTAAGTGGCAGGAAATCAGAATATCTATCTATGCAGCCAAGGTGGAGACTGTTGTGATATGTCTGCATATCTATATATTCAGGAATTCAAGGACCTTGGTGCAATTATCTCTTTGTGGAGGAGCTGAAAGTTAGAAGTTAGTTAGCCTAACTGCATTGCTTGCTCGTCACATGGATAATAGCTGTGATTCTAGATGCTTCGCTGAGTTGTTCATATAGTTGTGTAGCTTATTATTCAGTTTAAGATCTTTCACTCGTTGTACACAAGTGAGAGATAGAGAGATAGCAGAGTGTAGATAGAGAAGAGGAGAGAGCAGCCATTGTTGCATGACTTGAGAGCTTTCTGTATTCTTCTTCTTGAGATCTTGTAATCTGTAATCTTGTTCAGTGATTGGAGAATAGATAGAACTGGTAACCTGCCCGTGGACGTAGGCATCTTCATTGGCCGAACCACGTTAAATTCTGCGTTCTTATTTTTCATGCAAAGTTAGGATTTATAGGTTTGATTCTACTGTTCTTAGTTTTCTTGTGAGATCCTGAGTTCGATCTGTGAAGCGATCGAGTGGTTGTAGTGTTTCACTACAAAGGGAATATCCCAGCAACTTGACACCGTATGTTATTGTCACGTGCATTATTGCAGCCACCGGCGGTCTCATTTTCGGTTACGATGTCGGAATCTCAGGTATTTATCAATCTACCTTTTTCCTTGATGTATATAGAAATAAGCCGCCTCTTTGAGAAAATTAATGTCAAAAGCTACATATGTAAGCATACTCATATCTGACCATGTATAAACATGTATTTAGTTAGTTATACTCGTAATATTTTTTGAATACCTAATTCCGACATTTTATTTTATTTATGTGAGAAAAATAAAATTTTGTCTCAAATCGTTTAATAGGTCAAGATTTGTCAGCAGATACATGATAGTCTGAAATTCAATTATATTTGAAATATTTATAGTATTTGAATATAGTCCGACTTGTCAGATAACCTGACATGAGACTCTTCTGAGCATGCTTTTGTGTGGTTTCAGGTGGAGTTACGTCAATGGATTCATTCTTGGAGAAATTTTTTCCGTCGGTGTTGAGGAAGGCGCAGACGGATCATTCAAATAATCAATATTGCATATTTGAGAGCCATTTACTATCTATGTTTACGTCGTCCTTGTACTTGGCTGCACTATCTTCGTCGGTCATTGCCTCGATGTTGATGAGGAAACTCGGGCGAAGGCTGTTGATGCTGCTCGACGGTGTGCTCTTCTGCGTTGGGGCATTGATCAATGCCTTCGCCCTTGCTGTTCCCATGCTAATTGTTGGTCGCATTCTTCAGGGCTTTGGAGTTGGATTTTCCAACCAGGTAGCAATTCTAATTATTTAATTTTCAATTTTTTTACTTGATAATATTAATTATTGGGATTCATCATTCCATAATTAGTACCCTTTTCTAACAATAAAGCTATTCGGTCACATGGTGGTCAGGTGCATGAGTAAGAAGAAGGAAAGCTGACTGTAAAAATGGAAATAATCACATTTCTCCTAGGATTTATGCTTTCCTAATCATGGTATATTTTCATTTTAAAACTCTATATTACTATTTTTAACTTATATGACCGGCCACAGTGTGACCAAAATAGCACTACCCTTTTTCTAATTAAGCTTCATTTAAAAAAATAAATGTTTATAAAGTTCATTAGGTTGTAATATTCTTTTTATAATAATACTTCTTTAGTAGTGAGCTATTGGGACGACTATCTTCAAAATATTTATATGTTTTAGAGAATTACAAATTAAATGTATACATATAATCAGACAATGCTATATCACCATATTTGTGAGATCTCTACACCAAATGAAGACGAGACTATTACACCGTATGCAGGCGGGATAAGTCCAAAATCTCTTACTCAGAAGAGACTTGTAGTAGCCACTTGAGCTATGTCTCGACATCTTCAAAATATAGCATGATAGTGAAATTCTATGATTAGATTCTATGTTATCACGTCTCGCGTCGTGAGTTTTTGTAACAATGGTAAAAAAAATGATTCATATGCGTGACACTAAGACAACTTTAGATTTATTTTTTATTTTTATCCTGAAAATTTTGCTCTCATGCAATATTTGAAACTTCGTATCATAAACAATCCACACATTGTTCTGTGTTTTGCAGAGTGTTCCACTCTACCTCTCGGAGATGGCTCCTTACAAGTATAGAGGTGCACTCAACATTGGATTTCAATTATGCATCACCCTAGGCATCTTAGTGGCCAATCTGTTGAACTATATAACTTCTAAAATCAATGGTGACTTAGGATGGAGGCTGAGTTTAGGAGGTGCGGTTGTCCCAGCCCTAGTTGTTGTAGGTTCAATAGCTCTTCCCGAGACACCATACTCCATTATCGAGCGTGGTGAGCATGACGATGCCAGAGCCAAGCTTAGGAGACTTCATGGTGTAATTGATTTTGATCAAGAGTTCAATGACTTAGTTTTGGCGAGTGAGGCATCCAAGAATGTGGACCACCCTTGGAGGAACCTTGTCACAAGCAAGTATAGATTTTATCTCATGATGGCAATTGCCATTCCTTTGTTTCAAGGGCTTAGTGGGATCAACGCGATCATGTTTTATACTCCCGTCTTGTTCAATACCATTGGATTCGAGCATCGTTGATATCGGCAGTGATCACCGGTGGGGTGAATGTTTTGGCCACTATTGTGTCCATTTATGAAGTGGATAAGTGGGGAAGAAGGTTCCTTTTCATTGAAGGAGGCATCCAAATGCTCATAAGCCAGGTATGTTACGTATGTACTATATTACTGCTTTATTTTATTAAGTAGGGGCTATAAAAAGTAAAACGAAGTCTATATTTAAAATAACATTTTCGCAAGCTAGCCTGAGCCCACTGACCAAATGAGGGAATCCTCATTGGTTCGAGCCTTACAAATTTGGCTTAGCCTGAGCCTATTTATTTTAACACGTTTGTTTCTGATCACCCGAACTCATACCTAAAATAGAAAGTATCATGCTAAACCCAAATTGTTGCAACGTATGTATATAATATTAGGTTATCGTGGCAATCTGCATTGGCGTAAAATTTGGGGTGGACGGGGAGGCGGGGGAGATGCCGAAGTGGTATGCCGTTGTAGTGGTGTTGTTTATATGTACATATGTTGCTGGATATGCGTGGTCATGGGGGCCTCTGGGGTGGCTGGTGCCTAGTGAAATTTTCCCGCTCGAAATTCGATCGGTTGCGCAAAGTTTAAATATTGCAGTGAACATGGGCTGCAACTTTGTCAATGCACAAACTTTTGTTTTAATGCTTTGTCGCTTGAAATTTGGGGTTTTCATCTTTTTTGAATTTTCGTGTTGGTTATGACTATCTTCGTATACTTGGTCTTACCCGAAACTAAGAATATTCCCATCGAAGAAATGTTTATGCAAATAGCGATTGTCCGAGTTTTATAGGAACAACATTTGTTAGCGGCTATATGATAAAATATTATTATAGTTACTGCATTTTTTAATTAGGGTTGTAGTTGTGAAGCATAGGAAGAAATGTAATTGTTGAATTTTTTTTAAAATGCAGCGCTCTTTTTACCCTAATGATAATGATCAGATTCGTTGAAGCTTTCTTTACATACTTCCGAAGTTTTTCTAAACAATTCTTTGTACTTATTGACATTCTTTGATGTATAGAAATATATACGACTGTTTGATAGCCTATAAGAAGTGTACAAAATAAATAAGTATGGTGGTATTAGCAGCAAATTAAAAGACAATTGATTCCACTTTTTACATTAGTTCGAGATATGGGACACATATATAGTGATGAAATACAAAGCATTTTTCTTGCAATTAATTAAGTTTGTGTTCATTAAAAAAGGAAATTGAGACTGAATTCTTGGAAGAGGAATTATCTCATTAAAGGTAAGCTTCCATGCAACCGGATCCCTACGATTGGATCCAGGTTGAACTGACCCGGTCAACGCAGGTCAATCCACTGAATGTCTAGTTTTTTATATATATTTCGAATTTTAAAAAAATATTTGAAAATGGAAATTAAAACATGCTCTAATTGCGAATTAATAAACCCTAATTAAAAATAATAAATCCTAATTGGGAATAATAAACCTAAATCCTATTTGGGGACAAATTAACCCTAAAAGGAATTGAATGGATTAAACCCTTATTGGAAATAACAAACCTTAATTGGGGATTACTTAACCCTAAAAGGAAATAAATTAATTAAACCTTAATTGGAAATAATTGGAATTAATATTGATTAATAAAAAAATGAAAAAAATATATCATTAATCGGACACTTTAAAGTGTGGTACACACACCAAATAAAAAAATAAGAAAAATTATTGGAAGGCGCGTGGACGCACATTTAGTAGCACATGTATTACACACTTCTGACTTAAAGACCTAGAATCGTGCATGTATTACACGCGCTCGCGTACGTGGGCACGGTCGCATATCATGCAACCTGCCGCATACGAGTTTTTGTAATCTCATTAAGTTCATGCCTAAAACATTTTATAGTCACCATTGCTTGTATTTTTCCTTCTTAATTTTGCAAAATCGGTCGCTACGACATTCTTCTGCTTTAAAATGCGAACCACGAATAAAAGATAAAATGTAATTTTTTTTTCCTTTTTAATTTAGTGCGATATATTCAATTTACAGAGCATTATGAGAGTCGACTTTGAGAAATTTGATAAAAACAGAGACTTTAATTTAATTTCAGGGAGAGGATTTATAATTATCACTATGGTAAATACTATAAAGACAAATTGGTCTTCCTAATATTTAGATTTGAATTAAACATGGAGCAATATGCTTACTGGCAATAGTGGAGACCAAATCAGGGTATATTTGAAAACTCGTCATGCTTGATTTCGTGTTGAAATAATCTTTATAATATACTCCGTATTTATTAAAAATTGAAATGTTGGGCTTTTCGTTAATACAAATTTGAAGGGACTTTATTCAAGGCAAACAAGAATATAGATTTTTTTTTTTTTTTACAAGAATATAGATCGTGCATGTGTAATGTGTATGTAATTTGAAATATAATTAATGTGTGATTGTGAACATATTTGGTCTCAAGATGAGGGAAAAATAATAAACACAATTGAGAGTTTTGGGCTCTTACAGAAATGAGCCAATTAAAAGGTTACATATATGTAATGAGGCCCAAAGTTCTATTTCATCTTTATCTTCTTCTTTTTCATTATTTCTTTAGATAGTCTTGCTACCAAGCCCATCCCTATACTTTTCCACAATACTATCAAAGCATAGGTAAAATTTAACTTCGCATTCAGTCACGTTGAATTCAAGTATTAAATCATTCAATATTGTATTCTTATGTGGGATCGTAAATACGTAATATTCTTAAGAAATTATTTTTTGAAAATCCAAATTTTATCAAATTTGACTTTTGCAAAATGTTGTCAAGGGGTCTTGGAATTTGGACAAATCCATTACTCTCCCAGTGGCCTCTCAATTTACAGTATGTCTTCTTATAGTATCTTTTTTCTCTTTATTTCGAACCATGCTACAAAATAAGGCTGTATCCATTCATTTCACCTTTATAAATAAAAACAAATTATACTGTTTTTGTTGAGTCAAGGTGTTCGTGATTGAGAATTGTAACGTGATCTTTCGCCCCTACAAATAGGAGGAAATAATATGTAGTGATTGGAAAATAAATAACTAGTGTGTGTAGTGAAATTTAGAACTAACTCTAAGCTTTTATGTTTCTCAATAAGTATCTCATTTGCCGATGAGGCCTAACTTAATTAGCTAGCTGATGTACCACAAGTCGCTTCTTAATGATAGGTCTTGGGTTCAATCTCGTCTGAGCGCAGTATAGATTTTTCACCTTATTTGATGGTGTAATAGTCTCATCATGTATGGCATAGAGGGTCCTACCTATATGATATTGTGTGATTTATTCGATTAAATATTCATACCTCAATGTAATACCCTAAATAAGTATCACATTTCAAAAATTTAGAGTAGAATTATGGTATTCTTCACATTTTATTCATGTCACCAATTGCAAATAATATAGTACTAACTTTTTAAATTTTCTATTTTGTAATAAGGGGAAAAGATGGTGGTGTAGTAGTCTCATCCTGTATAGCATAGAGAATCCTACCTATATGATAGTGTAGTGATTTGTTTGATTAAATATTCGTACCTCAATGTAATACCCTAAATAAGTATCACGTTTCAAAAATTTATAGTAGAATTATGGCATTCTTCACATTTTATTCATGTCATCAATTGCAAATAATATAGTACTAACTTTTTAAATTTTCTATTTTCTAAGGGGAAAAGAGAGTAATTTATCAACATCATTGGTATGTATTTTTTTGACGGTATGGAACACTTATTTTAAAATGGAGGTATTAGTTAAGTATGAGATAAAGTCAAATTTTTAAAAATTATGCAGATCCAATAATTTAATAAACTATAATTAGCCTTAGGGTTTCTCTCACCTTGCATAATTTATTGTATATAAGAATCTAATTAATTTAGACCCTAAAAGAATAGTTATCACCTTATTCAATAATACCTATCTATTAACATGCTTAGTTGCCTAAGCCTAACCCAAAAAGAATACATTACAGTTCATCAAATATTACTCGATATCGAAATTGAGTTATGACAAATTGGAATATATGTCCTTTTCTGTCGTGATTTATTGGACCATCTATCTATCTATTACTAGTATAATTATTAATTATTTTCTTGATTACTTTGCTTTTCTTCATTAATTAGCTAGATTAGAGGGATCCGCGTTACGTACAACTCAATTAGAGCGGCATGTAGCCCAACCCTTAAGCAGAGCTTGTACGTTGGCGTCTTAATTAATATAATCTATTTGTTTAGGTAGTAACAATAACCCTATCATCACATTCTATAATTAATCTAAATTTTGATGTACGAGAGTGTTAATTGATCGTGATTAATTAATACAATTCGCAGTGTTCCTAGCTTATATATAATACCTAAATATTAATGAATGATCGTGCGCATATAGAACTTGTAACAGTACTTTGTAATTATTTTTCATTTATTCAAAATTGATTCCAACTTATAAGTTATAACCTCAAATTTCACGTTGTAAAGAGCGAATTCTTAGATTCGAATTAACGAAAACCCTCATTATATATAAAAAGTTTTTTTCTTAACATATATTAAAAGAGTTCTTATTCATTATTGACATCTCAATTTTTCTTTGTCCCTTTTTTTTTAGTATAAGAGATGTTGGTTAACAGAACTTTGCCAAGGAATATACATTTCCCCTCATCCATCAATTAGAGGGCAATCAAAATATATATTCATGCTTAATAAGAACAATCTATGCTTAAACCTATATATATATTCTTGCTTAATAAAATTCATGCTTATTTTTAATATAATAATGTTTGTATAAATCATGCTTAAATTTATGTATATTCATGCTTCGAACAATTATAACCATAAATCATTCAAAAATCAACGGTTTAGATTGGTTCCTAATTCTTACATTATGATTGGTTTAGATTGGTGTTAATTTAGTGGATAGAATTGTCTGATATAAATATATATGGCAGCATTTGTTATGTATACTTGTATTTGTGTTATATTATTTATTTTATTTTTATTTTTTTTGGAAAAGAGAGATCCCCTAGGAATATGATAATTAAGTCTACACGGGGAGCAAGCTTTAATACTAGCCTTAGAGAAAATACTAACATGAGATAAGACAAAATGAAGTCTAATAAGGAATTCAAATATAAACAACTACTTCCTCCGTCCCACTCAACAAGTCCCATTTGGAATATGCACGTAGATTAAGAAAAAGAGAGTTAGAGTGTGATTAAGGTAATATTTTATTGTTGATGTTAAAGTGTGCTGAGTGGAAAAATATTGTACAATAAAGTAAAAAACACTGTTCACGTTTGAGTGTGACATAAAGTGAGTTTTAGTGTGTTAATCTTTGCCAAAAAAGGAAATGAGACTTATTGAATGGGACACCCAAAATGGCAAAATAGTACTTATTGAACGGGACAGATGGAGTAAGTTTTACGTGTGACTAGGTGCTTACATACTATATTTTCCCTCGTATTAGTGGTTATAATTATAATTATTAGATAAATCTCTCAATTGATTCCAAGTGACGCTTGTTTAAAAATTAGTGTACTAAACTGTAATTTTGTTTAAGATTAAATACCGACCCATTAAAATTTCGATAATTTAAAAGTTTTGGATAAAAGAGCCACAAGTTAAACAGTACAAGTTTTGGTATCCTTTTTGAAAAAAATTAAATTCGGAATCCTTATTAGACAACGTACAAATTTAATTTACTCTCCACACTAATTAGTCTAGATTTTAAATTGTTTATACATTGGATACTACCTAGTATTTATTATTTAACATGACTTAACCAAGACATATATAGCCCACTATAATAGACTTAGTTCCATAATTAGAGCATCAATTTGCTTCTTGTAAAGCACTATAGCTCAACATTGTCTAATTATGCCAATATCATTGTTGACACAATGCATCAAACAATGATGGTTTTGAACAAAGGCACAAAACATTAACCATTTTACTAGCAAATTATGATGGCAAATTATGATCATAAAATCTTAGTGGGAAAAGTTGATAGATGATATTTATATGATCTTATTACTTAAGACGTTTTTCTCTTGGAAGCTAAGTCTAGTTCATGTTTGGGATTCACTTGTTCCTCACTCAAAGTTTTATCAAATAATCAAATATTATGATGAATATTTGAGCAATATATCTTGCCTTTCTACCAAACATTGGACGAAACCTTTCAAACCATAACGCAACACTTACTTAACTATATGCTTCTTTTATTGGCATGTGGCAGCCATTTCACTCCACAATATATGTTCCAACAAATCATTATTTTGTCTTTTGTTTCTTTCCTTCTTTGTCCCCCTATATAGACATACATACATAAATTATTTAAAAATAATTGGTAATTAATTATGGGTAGATCAATAGGTTTTTCTTCCTTTTCCCTGAATGAGATTAGGATCAAACAAGAAGCTGGGGGATTATAATTGAACGAATATCCCCAAGTAAATAATAATAATAATAATAATAATAATTGAACGAATATGATTTATTATAGCCCTAGTGGGTTTAATCCCTTTAAAATGGTAGTGATTCAAAGTAATTTTTGTTTTTGTTTTTCTGCAAACCCTCCTGTCAAACAATATTCCAACCAAATTTAAAGAAAAATAGTTGAATCTCATATAATAAATGCATTAGAGTTAATCCATTTTTAGGAGTTGAGTTTACAATATAATGTACTCTAATCCCATGGACTTAAATAGTAAGTTGTTAGTTTTATTCTCTTAAGTAATAGTATTGTTTTCTTCGGAAAAAAAAAATACTATGTTTTTTTTTTTTAAAAAACATGTGTACTTGAGAAATGTATTTGAAATTTTGTTTAAACTTGTCCTTTCTAAATGGATGTAGTCAAATCAAAAATACAATATCAGAAATTGCAAGTTTGTAACAACAATAAGATTATAAAGGATTTCTTGACGTTGATAGCTAGACAATAAAGAAAAGAAACACAGAAGAAAAAAAATGATTGGAGTAGAAGTGAATCCTAGGTATCTTATCATTTATTTAATTCTTTTTTGAACATCATTTATTTATAATTAGTTTTCTCTTTTTTCTGGTAGAAAATACCAATATAAAATGGTAGACGAAATGAATGTATTAGTATGGTGCATGCCAAACTCAATCATGCCAATGAATTCTAGGACGAAACAAACATTTGGACTTAATATACAATAGAATAGATATGGAAGTAATATAGATTAAAACCTTTTAACATTTTTTGTAGGACAATTACAAGAGGTATATATATCTAATTAAATAAATCGTTTCACTACCATATAGATGGATTTTTGTTCTACATAATGGTGGGAAAACTGTACCACCAAACAATTGGGTGAAACTGCTACATCATTTATAAGGTGGGACATAAATTACACCGCACCCGCATGTTGAATTCAAGATGTCTGACTAAGGAGAGAAGTGTTGTGCTTCAACTGACCACTTAAGTTAGGCCTCAACCACTAAATTGTTTCAACATTTATAGTGCTTTAGTCCCTTACTTTTGTATTAAGATTCATATGTGTTAGTAATAAGACTTACTAATACAAATGTTAAAATTGAGGCACCATATAGATATCTATCTAGCGAGAAATTTTTAGTTCGTTTTATATTAGAATGTGAGTTCTCCTTTTCATTTAATATGGATATATTCCGCTTATACTAGTTCGATTAGTATCATGATTCATATAATTTTTTATAACATAATTAAATTATGATTTAATAATATATTGGGCATCTAAAAGAAGAGTGTAGATCATATCATATGTATAGTAACATTACTTAAAATTGCATAGCAGTAAGTGTTCATAAAAATATTGATGTAAGTGTGTTTAGTCTAGAGATAGTATTATTGAATAGAGTAATGATTCGGATACACTGTGGCCAGCCACACGCGTGAAAAAAAAAAAGGAAAGTTGACTGTAAAAATAGAAATAATCAAATTTTCTCCTTAAGGTTTATGCATCCCAATTAGGATATATTTCCATTTTCAAAATTTATATTACCATTTTTACCGCGTATGGCTGGCCACAACGCATCCGAATATCATTACTCGAGCAGAGTAATGATATCTAATGTCAAAAATCTTAAATGTGAGTTAATTAACCGTTGCACGGTATTTGAAATTTAATAAAATAATAATCAAAAGAAATTATTCTCACGAAACATTCATCTAATGATATTGATATTAATTGTTATATATATATTTTTAATAACATTACAAGCAAATTTAAATACGACGTGACGGTGGATTCGAACCTGTAATATTTAGTCGAACATTAACCACACAACCACTAAGCTAACACATAGGACAATCGATATTTTTGCCCCTTTTTCACGTCCGATCAATACATTTGTCAGAGAAAAAGTATTATAGGCCACCGCCCCATTAAAAACAAGATAAGAATTTTCGGCAATAATTAATCAAGTTTTAATAATAACTGTGGTTAATTAACAAGTATGCATGTAACGGATGTACAGTATATTAATTATTTAAATTCGAAAGGACACTCATTGCAACAAAGATATACTAGAAATTAATTAATGATCCGTGACAAACCAAATTATGGGCATTTTGTTTTGTAATGCAAAGGATTACACTTAAATTAGACACTTAGCCTACTTTTCCGGTGGTCCTTTTTAATTATACTAAATTTTGTTTCCCAACTTTCCCAAATCTACATAAGTAATATTTGTGCATTGTGATGCCCATGTTTCCCCCCATTTCCATGATCTATCAATGTTGATATCTTTGTTATAAAATCGTTTTCTATTCAACAGCTCGAACTCTTCCAACGTTTAGGCTTTGTTGAAAGTTGGGACCATGCATTTCAACAAAGTCGAAACAAAATGAAGTCAATTTAATTTTATTGAAATTTGTGGTAAAATTGGAAAATTTGAAGCAAAACAATCTAATTAAATATCCGAAGCAAAACAATCTACAGAAATTTGAACCTAAGACCTCACTACTACAGATTGAAGTAGCATTGTTTGGATGTCTTCTTGGTACATAATGTTGACAAAATAAATCTCTATAATGTAATCATACCCTCGCCCTCCCTAAGTATCCGAAGCATTTAACAATTGATCACTTTTTTTTAATGGAAAATAATATATATGCCTGATTTAACAATTGATCACTAAAATTTATATTTTATTTTTATCAATATAAATCATCCATGAAATAATTGACATCATTATTTAATTATAGTATAAAGAATTTGTATATGACAAATGAAATATAAAATGTGATATTATGAATTATCCATGTGAGCTAGCTCATTTTTTAATCAAGAGATTCGCAATCAATATCTATGGATGCAGAAAAGATATTTCAAGTTGAAGTTGTGCTTAATATGATAAGTACATATCAAATATGTAATCTTCCATATCTTACACGGGTCTACATTTTGAGCAAGTAGTTGTAAGAGCATCCACAGCAACGGTCTTGTTAGACCTAGGTCTATCGCTGAGAAGCGTGATTTCAATGATTGATGGTATTAAATAAGACCTTGAGTCTATTTTCTACAGTGGTGGGGTTGAGCAAGACCCCGGATCTATAATCATTGATAGATTGAATGGATTTTATTTTATTATTTTTTTTAGAAAAAGTAAAAAAAAAAATTGGGTGGGACAAATGAGGACACACCACGTGTCCCCAAAGTACAGCAACATGAGGTCGAGAGGGGTGTCTAAAGATCGACACCGCCTTCGTTCCCCCTCATCGGCCCCGTGGTGTCGAAGACACCACAGTGGGATCGACTCATCAGGGTCGAAGGAAGGGAGGTGAGCACAAGGGATCGATCCCGGCGGACGACCCCTGCTGTGAGTGTGCTCTAATGTATAAACAGATGCAGTATTGTATTAGAGTTTTCGACAACTAAATTATCAAGACTCTTCTAGAAAGCGAAGCTAATCTTACAAAAATAAACATGCGAAATTGCATTTCATACATTTAGAAATAAATATAGACGGACAAAATAGGTGTTGGAAATGGTTTATATTTAATCATTAATTTGAAGATAAATATTATTAATTAAATATTTATTATTTAATAGAAATATTTATTGGATGATTTACGCTGTGAGTAGATGAACGTGGTATATTTAATATCTCTAAATCGATTTCCGGTGAGTGAGTTATTGTATGATAAAAGTTGGATGTTGAAGTAGTAACTAACATGTTATTAATTATAATAAATGTTAGTTGTCCCACATCGGTTATATGTGGATGATTTGACTAGTATTTAAGGCTATGTCTGTATGGGCTTAATAACTTGTTGGGATGGTGTGTATGGATGTGTAAGGGTGCTCACGCGCGCCGCCGCCGCCGCCGTCCGTCCGGACCGACGGGCGGGCCTTGGACTTGGACTTGGATCTTGGCAATTGGTGCTTTGAGTTGGTCTTTTTGGACCAACTTCACAAGCCCAATTCGATTAATTATTGAGCCCAATCCGGAAGCCCAGCGTGTGAAGTCCATCGGCCAAGAGACTCTTGGCTGTTGTAACCGCCAGAGACTCTTCACATCCGGCAACCCTTGGCGTCTGAAACCGCCAACCATCATGGTTGAATTGATGGCGACGAGTCCCTTCACTTGATCGAGAGCTGCTATATATAGGAGCATCCTCATTTGCAGAATTCACTCATTCCAAGCAATCTGCACTTCTCTCTTGCATAAGCATAGCATATCATACACGAGTTCAGTCTTCGTTCTAGTCCAGTTTGCCGGAGCTCGGTTCTGTTTGTGGTGCTACTACAGCCGAGACGTCAAGATCGTTTTAACCTTTGGGGACGAGCCGCCTTACCATGAGCACTACCGGGGCGTATTCTCGTCTTGCGGGCAGAAGTCTAACTTCGGACGATCTGGTTTTCCTAAACACTGTTCTTCAGTTTTCTGTTGTAATTCTTACAAATTCTGTCTGTGTTCAAGTTCATCAATAAAAGAAGTATTGTTCATTGTTATCCACACGAGCAACTACCCGATTCGTAACAATCGCAAGACGAGAATATCGAAAGTTACTTGCTCGTGTACTTCCTCAATCTGAACTTCAACCTGAAATTCTGCTGATAAAATGTCTACCAATTCGAGTACCGGCGCTGCCACTCTTTCCTCCACTACTTCTGGAACCATTGGCTCCTCGAGCTCAACTATGGCTCCAGTTCAACCTGCTGCTCGGCTCATGCCGATCGCCGAGAAACCTCCTGTTTTCTCGGGAACTGACTTCAAAAGATGGTCTCAAAAGATGATGTTCTACATCACCACAATGGGGCTTGCTAACTTTCTGCGTGACGATAGACTTCCTGTCCCAGCTAAGGACGAGGAGAATGTGCAAGTTCGTATTAACTACGATACTTGGGTGCATTCCGACTATCTGTGTCGGAATATGTTGCTGAACGGGCTTGATGATGGCCTGTTCAATGTGTTCAACGTCAAGGAGACTGCCAAAGAAATTAGGAATGCTCTTGAGTTGAAGTACCGTGTTAATCCTGCTAGCACGAAGAAGTTCGTAGTGACGAGGCTCACCGAATTCCAAATGGTGGACAGTCGTCCTATGATGCCCCAAGTACTAGAGTTCCAAACTCTTATACACGATGTTCACTTCGAGGGGATGCCTCTGCCCGAGGCGTATACTGTGGCGCTCTTGGTTGACAAGTTACCGCCAAGTTGGAAGGAGTTCAAGGGATACCTTAAGCACAAGCGAAAGGAGATGTCCCTTGAGACGTTGGTGGCTAAGCTTCAAACCGAAGCTCAAGTCTGTGATCAAGATTTGAAGGCCAAAGCTCCAATGGAGGCTATGGCTAATTTGACCGATGGTAGGGGCAGACCTTCGAAGAAGCGTCCTTATCCTGCCAAAGGCAAAGGAAAGGAAGTGGCACCTCCGACCAAGTTCACCGGAACGTGCTACAATTGTGATAAACCCGGACATATGGCGAAGAACTGCCGTCTGCCGAAGAAGAAGGGAAAGGGCAAGGTCAACCATGTCCAAAAAGACTACGACACCTGGGACAAAGACGACCTTGTTGCCATGATCACCGAGGTAAACCATGTTTCGGACCCTAATCCTGTTACTTGGTTTCTTGACACAGGGGCGGTTGTTCATATCTGTATGAACCGGAACTTGTTCTATACTTACAAGGAAGTTCAAGACCGCTTTGTCACCGAGGCGATTGACCGTACCTCACCTGTTCTTGGAGTTGGGACTGGTGTACTCCAACTCACCTCCGATGTGGAGATAACTTTGAAGGATGTGCTGCATGCTCTGGCAATCCGCAAGAATTTGGTGTCGGGTGTCAAACTAGATAGGGCTAAGTTTGATATAGATCTTCGTAGTGATTTTGTAATCATACGTAAATTTGGCAAGACTCTTGGACAAGATCATATTGTTGATGATATGTTCAAGTTAAGTGTGCGTACTTGTAAGCCTTCTAAGGCAGTTGCTAATGATAATAAAGCTACTACTTCTGCTTACTTGCTTGAGTGTTCTGATTTATGGCATTGTAGACTTGGTCACGTAAATCTAAATGCTATAAAAAGACTTGCTAACATGGACTTGTTAAATATTGATTTATCTAAGACACAAGACAAGTGTGAAGTCTGTATTGAAGCAAAAATGGCTAAGTTACAGTTTAAGTCGGTTGAACGAATCACCAAACCTATAGAACTAATTCACATCGATGTTTGTGATTTAAGTTTGTGCAAACTAGAGGTGGTAAAAGGTATTTTATTACCTTTATTGACGATTGCACAAGGTATTGTTACCTTTACTTGTTAAGAAGTAAAGATGAGGCTATTGAAGCTTTTAGAAACTTCAAGAATGAAGCCGGAAATCAACTTGGCTGCCGAATCAAAATGGTTCGAAGTGATAGAGGTGGAGAGTATGTTGCTCCGTTTGCTGAATTATGCAACGAAAGTGGTATAATCCATCAAACGAGTATTGTTACCCTTACTTGTTAAGAAGTAAAGATGAGGCTATTGAAGCTTTTAGAAACTTCAAGAATGAAGCCGGAAATCAACTTGGTTGCCGAATCAAAATGGTTCGAAGTGATAGAGGTGGAGAGTATGTTGTTCCGTTTGCTGAATTATGCAATGAAAGTGGTATAATCCATCAAACGACTGCTCCTTATTCACCACAATCAAATGGCGTTGCTGAACGTAAGAATCGTACTCTTAAAAAGATGATGAACGTCTTGTTGATTAGTTCTGGATTACCCCAGAACATGTGGGGGGAAGCTGTCTTGACAGCCAACTACATCTTGAACAAGATTCCAATCAAAGGGAAGGACGTGACTCCCTATGAGCTTTGGAAAGGAAGGAAACCTTCGTATAAATACCTCAAAGTGTGTGGGTGTTTAGCTAAGGTTGAAGTGCCTTTACCAAAACAAGTTACAATTGGACCCAAAACGGTAGATTGTATCTTTATTGGTTATGCACTAAACAGCAGTGCGTATCGATTTGTTGTACACAAATCGGATATACCCGACATTCATGTGGGTACGACGATGGAATCAAGGAATGATGTATTCTTTGAGAACATCTATCCTAATAAGGATAAGATTGATCCTAACTCTAGTAAGAGAGTTGAGGATGAAGCAACAAGTTCTAAACTTGTAGATGAGCCTATGAGTTCTGAACCCATAGATGGAAATGTTGCATCTAGTTCTAATCCGGTGTTCTATGGACCGCCGAATAGAAATCGACTTAGGTCTATGCCTGTGAATGAGCCTAGACGTGGGACTAGAGTATGGAAAGCAAAGATTTATGGACCGGACTACATCGTTTTAATGCTAAACAGTGAACCGGTATCCGTAAAAGAAGCCTTATCTGGTTCGGATGCGGCTTTGTGGAAAGAAGCTATAGACATCGAGATTGAGTCTATTATGCTTAATCACACTTGGGTGTTAGTTGAACTACCATCGGGCTGTAAGGCATTAAGATCCAAGTGGATCCTAAAGAAGAAGTACAAGTCTGACGGTACTATTGATAAATATAAGGCCAGACTTGTAATTCAAGGCTTAGACAAAAAGCCTGTTATGATTTCTTTGATACCTACTCGCCCGTAACGAGACTTACTTCTATTAGGGTGCTTCTCGCTATTGCTGCTTTGCGCAATCTTGAGATTCATCAAATAGATGTTAATACTGCATTCTTGTATGGGGAGTTAGATGATGAAATCTATATGAAGCAACCGGAAGGGTTTGTTGTACCTGAAAAAGAGCACATGGTATGCAAACTACAACAGTCTTTATATGGATTGAAACAAGCACCTTTGCGTTGGCACTTGAAGTTTGACGAAGTGATGTTGTCAAATGGTTTCAAGATCAACGAGAGTGACAAATGTGTCTATATTAAGAAAACGGGTGACGATTATGTTATCGTTTGTCTTTATGTAGATGACATGTTGATTATGGGTAGTAACTCTCGTGTGATTGGTGAAACAAAGAGGATGCTAAGTATGAACTTTAGCATGAAAGATATGGGTTTGGCTGACGTTATTTTTGGAATTAAGATTCTAAGAACGCCCAATGGAATTGCTTTATCGCAATCTCACTATGTTGAGAAAGTGTTGAGGAGATTCAACGCTTATGATAAACCCATAGCTAAGACTCCTTGGGAACTGAATGTTCATCTAAATGAGCACAAGGGAGAACCTGTGGGTCAAGAATAATATGCTAAGATCATTGGGAGTTTGATGTATTTGTCAAACTGTACCCGACCTAATATAGCATGTTCAGTTCACAAGTTGAGTAGCTATACTGCTAATCCAAGTAATGAACATTGAAAAGCCCTAGAACGGGTACTGGGTTATTTGAAATATACTCAGAACTTTGCGATTCACTATTCAAGAGAGCCTGCTGTACTTGAAGGGTATAGTGATGCTAATTGAATATCTGACTCCAAAGACTCGTTTTCTACGAGTGGATACGTGTTTACTATTGGGGGTGCTGCAGTGTCTTGGAAGTCCAAGAAACAGACTTGTATTGCAAGGTCTACCATGGAATCTGAATTCATAGCTTTAGATAAAGAAGCTGAATGGCTTAAAAATTTCCTCGAGGATATTCCATGTTGGACGAGGCCTGTGCCGTCCGTGTTGATACACTGTGATAGCCAATCTGCTATTGGACGGGCACAAAATATGTTTTATAACGGTAAATCTCGACATATTCGTCGACGACATAACACCGTAAGACATTTGATCTTGAGTGGGGTTATCTCAATTGACTATGTGAGGTCGATAGATAATCTAGCGGATCCGCTGACTAAGAGCATTAATCGAGATCAAATGTATAAACTATTAGAGGGAATGGGTGTTAAATCCACATCTTAAGGATGATTATAGCGGATACCCAACCTTGTAGATTGGAGGATCCCAAGAGCTTGGTTCAATGGGACAACGAAGTTATAAGAATCCATGTGTTAAACACTCAAACATACCTATTCTCTGAGAACAATGAGTGTTTCTTTACCTACATGTGGTGAGGTTAAGTTTTATGACTTTTAATGATTCTTGGATACCTCGGAGAGGTCAAGTATAGTAGGATACTTGGGAATAAGAGTCACATATATGAGTGTGAAGTGAGGGCCGCTTCAATTGATACACTTATAAATCCAAAGGGGTGTCCAAGGCCGAAAAGGACACAAAACGTTAGAACGGACGGAATTGAGATGATATTGTGTCAATATTGTTGTCTCGGTATACACCATGGAGGACTAGTTCAAGGTTTTCATAACCACTATGCCGCCGGTATACTCGATGATGTTGACTATGGATAGGTTCAAGGCCACAAGCTACCTAGCCAAATGCAGTATTGTCTCTTGATGACTGAACTTTGCATTTGCATTCATTTCGCATTGGCATTCTCACTCATGTGAGGGATTGTTGAAAATGGTTTATATTTAACCATTAATTTGAGGATAAATATTGTTAATTAAATATTTATTATTTAATTGAATATTTATTGAATGTTAATCTACGCCGTGAGTAGATGAACGTGGTATATTTAATATCTCTAAACCGATTTCCAATGAGTGAGATATTATATGCTAAAGGTTGGATGTTGAAGTAGTAACTAACATGTTACTAATTATAATAAATGTTAGTTGTTCCACATCGGTTATATGTGGATGATTTGACTAGTATTTAAGGCTATGTCTGTATGGGCTTAATAACTTGTTGGGTTGGTGTGTATGGATGTGTATGAGTGCTCACACGCGCGCGCGCGCCGCCGCCGTCTGTCCGTCCGTCCGGACGGGCGGGCCTGGGCCTGGGCCTGGGACTTGGACTTGGACTTGGACTTGGACTTGGATCTTGGCAATTGGTGCTTTGAGTTGGTCTTTTTGGACCAACTTCACAAGCCCAATTCGATTAATTGTTGAGCCCAATCCGGAAGCCCAGCGTGTGAAGTCCATCGGCCAAGAGACTTTTGGCTGTTGTAACCGCCAGAGACTCTTCACATCGGGCAACCCTTGGCGTCTGAAACCGCCAACCATCATGGTTGAATTGATGGCGACGAGTCCCTTCACTTGATCGAGAGCTGCTATATATAGGAGCATCCTCATTTGCAGAATTCACTCATTCCAAGCAATCTGCACTCCTCTTTTGCATAAGCATAGCATATCATACACGAGTTCAGTCTTCGTTCTAGTCCAGTTCGCCGAAGCTCGGTTCTATTTGTGGTGCTACTATAAGCGAGACGTCAAGATTGTTTTTAACCTTTGGGGACGAGCCGCCTTACCGTGAGCACTACCGGGGCGTATTCTCGTCTTGCGGGCAGAAGTCTAACTTTGGACGATTGGGTTTTCCTAAACACTGTTCTTCAGTAATCTGTTGTAATTCTTACAAATTCTGTCTGTGTTCAAGTTCATCAATAAAAGAAGTATTGTTCATTGTTATCCACACGAGCAACTACCCGATTCGTAACAATAGGGAAAATAAAACTCCAAACAATATACCCTTCGCTAACTACCCTCTAGTAACGATAAAACAAAATATTATTATTTAGATGCGCTACTGATAGAGTGAGTGTTGATTTACTTGTCTTGCGTGTAACTCTGTCACACTTGTACTTGAAAAAATGTAATTTAATTGTTTTGTATGATTTGCAAGCTACTATGCAAGAACGAGAATTTACCCGGTACTTACTAAAAACAGTAGTTGCGGACTTTCATCAAAATTTTACATTAAATCAACTTATTAAATGACCAACTATCGATCGATCTTGCATGCACCTTCACTAGAAATGTTGATATTAATTAACCTTATATGTTGAAAATCACGACATGTGCAACGATAGCAGGTTCTCATGATATAGAAAAAAAAAAAATTGAATATTTTTATTGTGAATTTTATTTGTCATCAATAAAAGTGAAATTAAGCATAATTTTGTTGCAGTAAAAAGGCTGACCCCAAAAGTAAGAATCTCACATTGGGGAAGAGGGTGGGGATGAAGGAGAGAGGGCAATATCGAGGCCCCCAGTGAGCATTGAAAGCTACTCTTTCTTTTTAATTGGCTTTAATCCTTTTCACCTAATTAAAAAGTGTTGTCCTTATTATCTGTGGTCCATTTTCCACATACATTTCATATTTGTAGCCTCTCTTTACCCACAGTTAATCTCTTACTTACCACCCACAAAGCATGCTCTACTAACAAACAATGAATTAATTCTAACATTTCAACTTACATTAAGCTACAGAATTCTTATATACATATGCTTATTAAGAGAATCAGCGGTAAAATTAATGAGAAAAAACTAAAAAGTAAAGAAATAAAGAATAAAGAAAAGGCCCACTTTCATAAATTGGAGACTACTTTTTTATTTTTATTCTAGGATAGGATTAGGATAGGAGAGGGGGGAGAGAGAGAGAGTGAGAGAGAGATGACAAAACATATGTGTCTGTCAAGTCTTGTGATTCAGCTCATCAGTATTTACTTCTTCAGTTCTTGATATAAGACAATTTGCGCGACTTTAGTTTTTATAAAATTATTTTGTTCCGACTTAATTGGTTCTGGCTTTTACTTGGGCTGTATGTGTATATATATATAAGTATAAGCTTGATCGATAAATAAGTTAGTAATGTTTGAACAGAAAACATTTCGCCTCAAAACATAAATACCACTTTATCACTAGGTTATATATATTCAATCTCATTCAATTTCATAATAATTCAAATTATAAGGATATTACCTTTAAAAAAAGAGAGAAAGAAACGTACACACGAGTAGAACTCTTTGCCATTATATGTAATTAGTTAGTCGCACTTATCGGTTATCACTAATATCTTTTTTAAGATATTACATTGAACTATAAATATTTAATCGAATAAATCAACTAGATCTTATCGACTCATTTATCACTAATGTTGAAATCATAGAATACATTTAGACCTCTTCGGCTCACTTATCGCTAATGTTGAAATCTGTCTTGTGAAAGAATACTAAACACATATATCTCTCTCTCTCCCTCTCCCTCTCCCTCTCTCTCCCCATAATTTTTACACTTCTAAATCAATTTTATTGAGAAATTTTGGAGTGTGTTTAACGCTCCTTTTGTAGAAAATCAAGCAATCTAGTATTAATCTAATTATAGTCATGTGTATTGGTACAATTATAATTAAATGCAACAAGTAAATTGAAAATATGAAATACAACACATGATTCCAACGTAGTAGACTAGGAGGCGGAAAATCACCGCTATATCTATTTAGCCCAAAAACTTCAATAAAACTACTAAAAAACAAAAGATATTCAATATACGATGTTTTAGATTATCTTTGGAAAACTTGCAAATTTTTTATGAGCAAACAAATTTTGAAAGCAACTTTGTTGATTACTATCATCTCATGAGTCATTATATGAAAATTAATTTATTTCGACGTACCAACTGACTAGACCCCTAATCCCTGCAGAATTACCAAGATAACCCTACTCCCTACATCACGCTCCACCGCTAACTAACAGAAATAATCCCTACCCTTTTTCGTAAATTCGCAGAGATTGCGGTTCTGTCACAAACTGTATTACATAGTCCTTCATCAGATAAGATTCCACCCTCAAAAACCCACACCTCTCATCTCCCGCCGGAATCTCGAATCTCCGTGCCGGAAAATCTATCCCTCGCCGGAAAATGGGTTTCCTCCTAATCCAGTAGTTTGGGAATATTTTTTCCTTCAAGAAATGGGCGAAGAAGAAAACGGCCCCTCATCATCATCATCATCATCCACCGAAAAACCCAGATTAAAGCAAGCAATTCTGCAAATTTCATCGTTAATCTCTCTCACCCACTCGATCAAAGTCTTCACCGCGAAATGGCAGTCGGTGAGGAGCAAGCTGGAGGAGCTAATCGCCAACCTCACCGCCATCGAGAACTGCGAATTGAGCGAGAATCTCTCTCTCTCCATCGCCGTGGAGTCGATTCTCGCCACCCTCAACCACTGCGACGATCTCGCGAAGAGGTGTCTCGACTTCTCCTACAGCGGGAAACTCCTCATGCAGAGCGATCTCGATATGCTCTCCGCCAAGCTCGACGCCCACATCCGAAATTTCTGCGAAATCTACGCCGCCGGCCTGCTCAAGCAGAGCTACGCCATCGTCGTGTCGCGGCCGACCGCCGCCGCCTCTAAAGACGACGTGCGCTTCTACGTAAACGACATCGTTTCGCGCCTCAAAATCGGGAGCAGCGCGATGAAGAAGCAAGCCCTCGTCGTCTTGAACGAAGTGATTCAAGAGGATGAGCGATATGTCAAAATCAGCCTCGAGATTGATGGCTTCGTCAACCTCCTCGTAAAGTTTCTCGATTTTGATGAGAGACAAGTGCAGGAAGAGGCCGCGCGAGCTGCGTGTTTGATTGCAGGCTTTCAGCCTTACAAAAGCTTCTTGATCGGCGCCGGCGCGATTGCGCCGTTGATTAGAGTTTTGGAGAGCGGGAGTGAGGCGAGCAAGGAATTTGCCGCCAGGTGTTTGATGAAAGTCACTGAGAATTCCGATAATGTTTGGGCGGTTTCCGCTCACGGCGGCGTCACTGCTCTGCTGAAGATTTGCTGCAGCAATGATAAAATCGACGAATCTAGGGGTAGTGAGCTGGTTTGCTTGGCTTGTTCGGTGTTGAAAAACCTCGTTGCAGTCGAAGAAATCAAGAGGTTTATGGTGGAAGAGGGCGCCATTGCAGGCCTCGTCGAGCTTGCTCGGAGCAGAGACGAGGCTGCACAGATTAATGCTCTTGATTTGCTGCAAACAATGGCGTATAGAGACGAATCCGTAAGAGAAACGATCATCAAAGAAGGCGGGATTCGAGCATTAGTCCACATTTTGGATCCCACCTCATCGGTTTCTACTAAGATAAGAGAAATGGCGTTTAGGGGGATCACAAGCATATGTTTTTCATCGGAGAGTTCGATTTCGACGATGATGAGCTACGGATTTGTCGATCACGTGCTGTATTTTCTCCGATACGGGGAGGTTTCGGTTCAAGAATTGGCGCTCAAGGCTGCATTTTGGCTGTGTGGGACTTGGGAGGAGGCCAAGAAGGTGATGGGGGATGCCGGGTTCATGCCGGTTCTCGTCACGTTCCTCGACTCGAAATCATTCGAGATACGGGAGATCGCGGCGGAGACGCTCTCGAGCATGCTGATGGTGGCCAAGAACAGGAAGAAGTTCATCCATAATGATCAAAATGTGGGAGTTCTGCTGCAGATGCTTGATCCAGAGCAAGTGAATTGTGGGAATAAGAAGCTGCTGCTTTCGATTTTGATGTCGTTGACGAGTAGTAATAGTGCGAGGAAGAAGATTATGAGCTCTGGTTACCTTAAAAACATCGAAAAGTTAGCAGAAGCTGAGGTTTCAGATGCTAAGAAGATTGTCAGGAAACTGTCATCAAATAGATTTCGTTCTGTTTTCAATGTTTTCTGGCATTCTTGATTAATTAATTAATTAATGTTTTTTTTTTGGTCTTTTCTTTTTATTGATGTTGGTTCAAGAATTACTTTTTATGTTGTGTAAATCTCTACATTAGTCCCTTTTGCCATGATTAGAGAGTTCTTGATATCGGAATATGCAGAAATGGCTATAAAGTTCTCATTTTTAATAACTTCTAATTAGTTGTAACCATCGGTATCAATAAGACTATGGTCCGTGTTTCGGTCTTGTACTTTATTTCGTGTATCGTTTGTTACTGTGTTGTGCCTTATCGTCGCAGGTGAAACGTAACGTGATATTGGAAAATGGTCGGAAACAAAGGATGTCGTGTGCTCGTCGTTAGCGACTTAGGTTAAATGTAGTGTGTGACAATGCGAAATAATTTAGTGTGTGTGTGTGTGTAGGGTTATGGTTATGCTTATGCACATGGGAATGATATGAAATGGAGATTGGGCATGTGAATTTTTGGAGGGTGCTTTAGCTATAGATGTATACAAAAGAAGAATGTGATGGATGATCTGCCTCTTTTCTGTCCTTTTTTGTCTTTTTAACTCATTTCTTGTAGTCTAGTTTTCGTGTTTGTTTTTTTTCTTTCTTCTGCAATTTTTTTGTGTGTTTTTTTTTCTATGTATTTTGGGTCTGATGTGGTCTGTCTGAATTTATCGGCTTTGCAGGCTTTGTATGAATTGGAAATAAGGGTGTCAATTGTCACATTACTAGTAAAAGGTGAAAAACATAAGTGAGAATTTCTTACATGGAATATTATTACAATATTCTCATATGAGGGGTAATATGTACTATACGTACACCATTGTACTCCCTCTGTCCCGCTGGTAAAATACGATCAGAAAAATAGGTTGAAATATATAAAGTGGACATAATTATTCAAATTAATTGGATCCTAATTTTTTAATTATTTTTCAAAAATAAACTAGGACAAGTGTAACATGACAATAAAAAAGGAAAGTAGGACAAGTCAATCGGGACGGAGGGAGGAACAATTTTTCAGAATTTATATTAGAGAGAGATTCCGGTACATAACTATGTACCCTGTACATAACTATGTACCGTGCAAAAAACCCGCGTGTGAGGTCCACGCGCCGCGCGTGGGCCTCATGCGCCCCACTTTTTTTTTTTTTTTTAATTTCCAGATATTTTTTTTCCCGGCAGAACCTTCGGCTCCGATTTTACAGTTCCGCCTTCGCTCCGATTACTAAAATAAGGATAATCGGCGGGCAACAATTTGGATTTTTTCGACTCGCTCCGAGGCCGTCGGCTCCCATCGCTCGAATCTTGACCATAAAAGAAACGGCAAACAAAAAAATTAAAAATTAAAAAAAAAAACTGGTCAAAGGGGGGTTTGACCGGGTTAAACTCGGGTCAAACAGGTCAGGTCGGGTGTTCTACGGTGCAACGGTTGCACCCAAGTTTTTGTCATTTATATTAGTGCCAAATGGTGTTGGGGTTGACTCGAGTAATATTTTCACTTTATTAACAAAGGTAATCGATTGTCACAATGTTTGGCCACATAGTGTTTAAAATTCGACAAATTTAAACACGCTATTTCAATAGTTTTGCAATCCTCATGAAACCCGATTTCAGGTATTGAACACCAGTCTACATTTCAATGATTTGATCATAAAAAAAAAATACTGTATCATGAAAGTCGATTTCAGGTATTGAACAGTCTACTTTTTCAGCGATTTGATCATAAAAAATATTGTATATTGGTGAATCCATATTTTGTTGGCCCAATTATCACGTATTCACACTTTTCTTATCGTTAGTAGAAGAAATATAAGAATGTATTTTTGGGTTTCATGACATTATTATAAAACGGTTAGAAAGATTATATATATGAGTTTGTCAAGTTTCAATGATATTATGGAACACATATCTTATTCGGGATGAAATAAATTATTACCAGTGAGAACAAATAATATTGGAGGAATTTTCCAACTAAACAAATATTGGAGGAATTTTGAATTGTTTGGTGACATTTTAAAAGTAGCATACCCCCTAATAATAAAGGTAGGGATGGCCTAGTGGTAAAAGTAAGCGCTTAGGATTGAGAGGTCTCAGGTTCGAACCTCATGAAACTTCTTTATTGGTCGAGCTTGCCATACTTGTACTTGAAAAGTGTGGTTTACCTGCCCTGTGTGGTTTGCAGTGGAAAGTGTGATTTACCTGCCCTGTGTGGTTTGCAGGCTACTGCACAAGGGACGGAGGTTTACCCAGTGCGCACTGAAGGTAGCGGCAGCGGGTTCTCATGACATAAAAAAAAGAAAAATTGGAAAAGTATAGTTTACTTGTCATGTGTGGTTTGCAGGCTACTGCACAAGGGACAAAGACTTACCCAATGCACATCAAAGGTAGTGACTGCGGGTTCCCACAATATAAAAAAAAATTACTTATTGGTGGAGTGCAGTGTAGTCTCTCCATCAGTAGAAAACCTTATGGATTAAGATTTTGATTTCATTAAAGAAAGATTGATTTTATTTTGTTCAAAAGAAAACGAAAGATTGATTTCATTTCTTGGTAAATAAGAAAAACAAAGGATTGATTTCATTACAACTCCAAAATTTAAATGAAATAAACTATTGATTTTCATATTACTGGTTAGTTACTTCTTTCGTATTTTGACAAAAGCAACTCAAAAAAATTGGTAGAAAACTAACTATTCCTCCCCGGCCCATTTATTCAACTATTCAACTTACTATTTTTCTATCTTAATTTTCTTGTATTTAATTGGTCACTTTCAGCATTTTTCCTTTCTATCTTGTAACTTCAAATTAATTGTATTTTTTTACTATTTTGCCACCCCAACAAAAAATTATACTACTTGCTTTTTACGTTTAATATGAATCTAAAAGGGAAAGAGTATATATTAATAAAACAAAATGATGTCTAAAGGTGACATAAATAGCAGAAGTTCAAGGTAAGGATCGATTATGTTTAGCTCTAATTGGGCCACAATTATTAATTAAATTGGGCCACAATTATTAATCGAATTTGGTTTAGGGAAATGAAAGTTAAATGGGCCAATAAAATTTTGAATAAGCAGGCTTTCTAATTTCTGAGATCATTTTTATTTATCGGATATTAATATAGCGGCATAGCCTATATTTACGCGAGTATATCATATATGTCTAGCATGTCCAACCTAATTATTAGAGTATGATTTTATCTCTTGTGTAATTTGTATATACTATTTTATATAAACATGAGTTGTTTGCCTACTAAAACTAATCTTCACCATAAGGCCATTCAAATTAGTGTTGAGCGTGGGGATATGGGAATTCTTGGCATTCAAACTAATCTTCCCCTGCAACCCCTATGCGAATTCTTCAAATACCATAATATTTCGTACCTCCAATTTCAAAATTCTGGATCCGCCACTGGATCAGAATGGTTACAAGTGCAAGAAGCTCATATGCGGACTAGTAGAGGTGGTCGGACGATGTACAGACACAATTTGCAATCGGGTTGGTTTAAGTGTGCGGTTGATGCAACATATTTTGTAGGTCTAAATGCTACAGACATTGGTATAGTTATCCGAGTTGTTCATGGCGAATTCGTTGTTGCGAAAGTTCTTCTTCTTCTAGAATTTTTACATGTAGAAGAGGAAGGATCTATTGGGATGTTTGAAGCTCTTTCCTGGATAAAAAGTCGAGGCTTAGACCATGTTATAATTGAATCAGATAGCAAAATTGTTGTCAATGTTGTTAACTCTCGATTTAGAGACTCCTCGGAGTTGGGGGCTATTGTCGAAGCTTGTAGATTGGAGCTAGAATCGAGCATATTTTAAAGTTAAGCATGTCAGACGAGAAGTTAATTTTGTGACTCACAAACTTGCTAGCATTTGTAAGGATTATGATAGTTAGTGTGTTGGGATAAACCTCCACCTCTTGTGGAGAGAATCTTCTCTTTTTGCCATACGTTTATTTTAATAAAGATGATCCGTATTTTCTTTAAAAAAAAATTGAGTACACATCAAATTAGTGGGACAACACTACATAAAAATAAATAAATATATAAGGGCTACGTTATTTTGGGAAAAAATATATTCCCTTCGTCCCGTTCAACATGTCACTTTTCTTTTTGGGCGTCCCGTTCAAAATGTCTCATTTCCTTTTAAGGAAATAATTAAGAAAATCACTTTATTCACTTTATATCACTTCAAAAACACTTTATATCACTTTATCAATTAAAAAATATTTTATATTGCTTTATTGACTACAGTAAACACATAATTTACATCTAATCTTTCTTTTCTTAATCTCCATATCGAAAAGAAATTAGACATGTTGAACAGGACGGGAGTAGTATATTATAAAGTTTAGTTTCAGTGAAAGAGAAAACTATGCAAGTGTCCCCCTTTTAATAAAACACTATGCAAGTATGGGATGATTTACAACTTTAAATGGGCCTCTTCATATACTACTTTGTTAGAAGGCCAAGAGCAGTTGGTAATCAGATTTAAAAATTTGGGTAATTTTAAATATAGCTTTCATTTCTTTTATCGTAGCCCCTAATTTATAAAAATAATCAAAATATTTATAAATTTATTGTCTCACCCTTATAGCCACACGTGAATTCTTAATAATTAATAAAAACTATAGATCATAAATTTAGAGAAGAAGAAACAGGTTGGAGTTCAACATGTATGCATAGCCCATGAAAAACGAAACCCCAGAAAATTGAGGGAAAAAAAAAGGATGATCAAGATGCAAAGAACTTCAAACATATGACAAGCGTTTTCTCTTCAATCACATAATCATTCATTTACTATAGCTATTCAATTTTTTGATTTTCATGAGCAATTATATTCTCACACATTCAATTTTCATCTAGATCTTGTCTTCTTTTTCACCCGTGAAAATCAACAAATTGAAATATCAAATTCTTAGTTTCTCAAATGATTCCAAAAGAAATTTTGTGGTCTTCTACGCATACTTTCTCTAATCCGAGTTAATATTTTATTTATTGGTGATCTGCTCATTTGTGAAGGGGCCGGGCTACAGGCATTTTAGGGCTTCCAATTTAATTAAAATAATCATTTATTTTTATTAATAACTAATTGAGGCTATAAGAATAAGATAGTAAATATATAATTATTTTTATTATTTAAATAAATAAGTGGCTATAATGAAAGAAATGGGGCTATATAGAACTTGATATAGAGTTTTCAATTGCAAACTGGTGGAGATGAAGCTTATCTTTCTTTCCTTTTTCTTTTCTTTTTTAATTCCTTTATTTATTTGCATTACGCAGTTTTTAAATTTATTTTTCATTGTTCTAAGTTGAATAACATTAGTAGTTATTGACTTGCCAATAATATATTTATCTACCTTATTAATAATTAATATTTAATTAATGGTTATTGAAGGTTAATAAGTTAAAATTGAAATGTAAATTCCAATTAAGATTAATAAATCATAACCGTTTTTTTTATTAAACATCAACTATTAAATTAAGAAAATAAAAATAATTTGGTTTGGGCCACGATCCAAACCCATGGTACGGTCCACCCTATGAGAATTTATGTCTTTTCCTCGGTTCCATAATATTAGGGCCTACAACAAACACCACCTTTCAAAAAAAAAAAAACAACATCAATAACAATAAGATACATTATTATTATTATTATTATTATTATTATTATTATTATTATTATTATTATTTATCTATCATCTAGAAAAACTAAATGAGATGTGGAAAAAAATTTAGGAAAGGGATGTCCTTCAAATATCCTGTCATTACTGCGATTGCAACAATTCAACAAATATAGCAGAATAGATCAAACATGGGGCACATTAAATCATTTATAAACTTACCTACCATAAATACAATAAATTCCCAAAATTTGAATCCCATTCACCAACAGTATCACCATATTGTACGTATAAAGCATGAACAAATGATCTGTCTCTCTCAATCTTGAAGTCTACGATAACATAAAATAGATGCTCCTTCATTATCACTTTTTTCGTTATTTCTCAGCTGTCACACGCATGATATTCGAATTCAATAATTATTTTTTTCCTTGATTAATTGTGTTTTAAGTACTTTCAAAAAAAAATTGTGTTTAAGTAATTATCTATTAATCTAACTAACTGAGCTTTCTGCCCTTGTTTCATGCAACAACTACTAACTAATTATTGGATTAAGCTTTTGATAATGATAAATAAATTAACTGATGACAAGTTGATGAATCTGTTCGGTTGTTGATGGACATTTATGAATTTTCGCCACAATAGATGCCCCATTAGTTTGATTAATTCTTTGGCTCAACCAATTTTTTTATTTTAGTTTAGATAAAATAATTAGTGTACTTGGTTCGATTCAACATGATTGGATTTTTTTATTCTTTTTCTTCAACATGCATGATATTTGCAATAAGTTGACAGATTAAATAAATTGGAGATGAGTTTAATTTCGTAGGGTACTGACATACATTAGCTCAGTTGGTATCAATCCTCTTTATATACAAGTAAAACATATACAAAATTGGGTAAATTATACTTTACGGTTTGATTCTGGCCAAAGCTTAAGAGATAACACAACCTTAAAAAATTGAAAAATAAAGAAGAAAATCCGATCATTTACTGGAATCTCTATAAAATGGCGGGAGGGCGAATTTCTAGTATATGTATGATGCCAAGCTCATTGGAGATCCACATTTTTAGTTGTTTTCAGCATTCTTTTTTACCAATTTGTTCTACTAAAATAAAGAAGGTTGGAGAAAATTTTCACTCCCAAATTTTAAATTTTACCAAACAATTAATATAATTAATTGCTCATTTAGGCTATCTGCAATCTTTGAAAATCATTAGTGATATCTAAGGATGTCTCCAACACCAAAAATCCACTAGAGACTCCTTAAAGACCCATACCCCTGCAACACAACTGTCTCCAAGCTGTCTCTATCTTTAATATTAAACAATTCCTCATTTCCATTAAATTAATTCATAAAATTTCATTAATAAAAATAACATTTTACATTACATTAATTCAAATAAAATAAAATATTACATTAATTGAAACAAAAAAATACATTAATTAAACGAAAATAAAATATTACATCCGCATAAATGAAAATACTACTCCGCGAGAGATTCAAATTTGTGCCAAAGGTGCTCGGTGAGATCATTGGTAAGCCGATGGTACTTTCGTTGATCTCTGAGGTCGGCTTCCCGAGCGAGATATTCCCGAAATGCGATCGGTGTGGCCCTCCGGGATATCCCGCTAGTGGACGGAGAATCGGAGTCGTCTCTCCAATTCTCCACATTCTCTCGTTCGTCTTTGATGATCATGTTGTGCAAAATAATGCACGCGGACATGATATCTCGGAGATGCCTCGTGTACCAGCACTGGCCAGGAGCCCGGATTATTTTCCATCGGGCTTGGAGCACTCCAAAGGCCCACTCTATGTCCTTTCTGGCCGACTCTTGCATCTTCTTGAACCTCGCCGTTTTTAAGTCAGTTTCAACCTTCGGCGCTTTGATCAGTGTTGGCCAAGCAGGGTAGATCCCGTCGGTCAAGTAATATTCCTTGTCGTATCGGTTTTCCATTACGGTGAAATTGCACGGCGGAGCTCTATCCTCAAGCACGTCAGTGAACAAGGGCGACTGATTGAGGACGTTGATGTCGTTGTTGGAGCCGGCATACCCAAAAAAGGCACGCCAGATCCACAAATCACACGACGCCACCGCTTCCAAGATTAAGGTAGGCACGCCTTGATCGCCGCGCATGTACGCACCCGCCCACCCTTTTGGGCAGTTCCTCCAAGTCCAGTGCATGCAATCCAGGCTCCCGAGCATCCCTGAAAACCCATGCCGTGCCTCGTGCATTTGGAGCAGACGTGTGGTGCCGGCAGCGTTTGGTTTCCTCAGGTAGCGCTCGCCGAAGAGGTCGATCATTGATCGGCAAAAATTTTTGAGTCATTGTCGGCCCGTGCTATCTCCGATCTTCAGGTACTCGTCGAACACATCGGCAGCACCACCGGTGGCCAGTTGTGGCACCTCCATCGTGCATTTTTGCACCGACGTCAGCCCCCATCGGCCAAGTGCATCTTGTCGATGCGTGAAAAAGTGGACGTTCTCCTCCAACGTCTTGCAGATGCGCAAGAACAGATGCTTATGCATCCAAAAACAGCGTCGAAAATAGTGCTCGCCGTATGTGGGGTTGTCGGCGAAGTAGTCGGTGTGTAGGAGTGCACAAGCTGCCTCACGGTCGCGGTCGACGAACGACCTCGCCCTCTTTTTCTTCTTTTTCTGCGCCGCTAAGTGTGCACGGATGTGTCGATCCACGTCCACCATCATCTCCAGTACCTCGTCGTCGGTGCCGGTCTCGACATATTCGATCGACGAAGATGAAAAACTCAATGAAGACATTTTTTGAGAGTTGAATTTGAGAGAGAAAGAGGTTGTATTTTTGTTTGTGCGATAAATTAGGGATGAGAGGGTGTATTTATAGTGGAGGAAAAGAATAATATATATATATATATATATATATATATATATATATATATATATATATATATATATAAATCGGCATTTTAGCCGTTGAATCCCGCGACGTTCAATTTTTTCAATTTTTTTTTCACGCGCCCTTAATTTTTTTTTATTTCGAAAATACCGCGCGTGCAAGCCATGCGCTGGCTTTGAGCCGTTCTCGTGTGTTCGAGCCGGTCTCGAGCCACGCGGCTTGCAACACCACCGCCTCGATGTTGCCCCGTCTCGAGACACCTTCGAGACCGTCCTTAGGGACGGCGATGTGGACAGTCTTATTTAGGAATAACCTCCTATTTGATCCTAATATTTGCAGTCCCAAAAATATTGTTTTATAGAGGTTTTAGTACTTTCCATGCATTCTGGGTACAATACTAGTTTAAATGTTAAATAGAATCATGTTTAGCCATTTAATTTAGTATTTAAAACAAAAAAAAAAATCTAGCATTATGGGGTATCGATAATTTGCCCATGTACCATTTTCTTAGAATTAATGAAACGCGGTTTTATTTTGTTTTTCTTATCATGTCGTTTTATCTCGGGCCAAAAGTTCAGGCCATGGAATATAATGAATTCAAATATAAAATGAAAAAGTGATAATTTCTTTATCTACAAAAACATCACTTTTTAATATTAAATTAACGAGAAATATAAACACAAATTTGCTTACGAAAATGTCCTTTTTACTAATCTTCTCCACTTGCGAGTAGAATCAATTATCAATCAATTTATGTGACGCAATTTTTGTAGACATTCATAAGAATTATGACTATTAAGGATGCATGGGACAAATGTGCACCTTTCATGACTTACTACGAATAACTTTTATCATGTATTCCACCTTTCAGTGTGGAAATTGGGTCGTAGTGCTCGTTAAGTTGTCTATTTTATGATTTTTTTTGTTTGATTCCTAATATCTATATGACGATTTATCTTATTTTCCACTCTTGTAAGACTAGATTGTGAGACCTGATTTTTTTAATTATGGTTTCACTCTCTATAGCATGAGAAGGACTTGCATGCAGCAGGTCGCATGCCCTTACAACCGGATTCAGGTCGGGTTGACTCGGTCAATTTTATTTTTATTTTTTTAAATTCAAGTATTTTTTTTCTGGCTTCGCCTTCGGCTTCGATTTTACGTTTCCACCTTCGCTCCAATTATTAATATAAGGATAATCGCCGGGTAACAATTTTGATTTATTCGGCTTGCTCCAAAGCCTTCGACTCCCTTCGCTTGAACCTTGACCAAAGAAGAAGCGACAAAAAAAAAGAGGGAAAAAATCTGGAAATTAAAAAGAAAATCTAAAAAAAAAGGTACGTGCACCCCCCGTACTGCGCATGGGTGCAAGCGCGTGCACCCCACCAGTGGCGGACCGAGGTTTTTGAAATTGGGGGTACAAAATATTATGATATTTAAAAAATTGGCCGGGGGTTGCAGGGGGGCTTGGCCCCCCGAGAATTTTTTTTTAGCTGTCCAATAATAAAAATGATTTAAAATGCCCATAATTAGATAAAATGTATATAAAAAAATATTCATAGAGTTCAAAAAGAATTATATTATTCAATAATTACAACTCAAAATTCGAGCCCGAGCCCACGAGTCTTCATTCCCAGGAATCGATCCATGACATCTTCATCAGGAACTTGCATGAACATTTTTTTCTTAATGAAATATTATCAAATTAGATTTAGAATTTTAAATATTATTAAATTATAAAAATATTATATATATATATATATATATATATATAGTAAAACAAAATGTTTTTTGAGCAAAAACTCAAAATACCCCTTCTCAAACACAAAAGATAAATTATAGCCTTTTTTTAAAAAAAAAACTCAAAATACCCTTTTGAGTTTGTTTAGAACTTTTATGCCCTTCATGTATACAAGAAGATTGCATTTAATTTGTATCATACACGAAGATTAATTTCTTGTATGAATTTCCGGCGAAATTTTCCGGCGACATTATCCGGCCAAAAAAATTCCGGTGAAATGTTTCCGGCTAATTTTTCAGGCGAAAAATTTCCGGCAACAATTTTCGGCTAATTTTTTCGGCGAAAATTTGAATCATACACGAAGCCTAACTTCATGTATGATGCATACATAAAATTATCGCCGTGTATGTATCATACATGAAAAATTATCTTCATATATGATACAAATTTGATTTTTTTGGAGGCAAAATTTTCGTGTATGATGCATACATGAAAGTCAGTCTTCGTGTATGTATCATACATGAAAACTTATCTTCATGTATGTTACAAATTTGAACTTTTTGGAGGCAAAAATTTTCGTATATGATGCATACACGAATTAGGCTTCTTGTATGATCCATACATGAATGTTAGTCTTCGTGTATGATGCATACATGAAGTTAGGCTTCATGTATGATTCGAATGTTTGCCGGAAAAATTCGTCGGAATTTTTTTGCCGGAGAAATTCGCCGGAATTTTTCGCCGGAAGTTCATACATGAAATTAGTCTTCTTGTATAATTCAAATGAAAGTTAGCATTCTTGTATAATCATTAAGGGTATATTAGACTTTTTACAACTCAAAGTGGTATTTTGCAACTTTTAAACTTAAGGTGGTATTTTGCAACTTTTGTTTAAAAAAGGGGTATTTCACCACATTCCCTCATCTCTTTTTTTTGGGGTACAGTCGTACCCCTTTATCCCCAACTCAGTCCGCCAGTGCACCCTACGCGCAATCACATGTGTTGCGACCTGCTGCATATAAGTTTTTGCGCCATAATATGATTTATATGTTATGTTATTGTACGCAAGAGAATTTACTTTATGCACACTTCGGTTAACAGTATAGACTATGTTAATAGAAAGGACAATAGCATTTTAAACTCTCACTTCCACGATCTCGGTATATTAAAAGAGCATATATATTGGCTTCTATACAATCTTGAACATTTAAACTTCACATATATAATTACTTTAGTCTA
Source organism: Schizonepeta tenuifolia (assembly GCA_029490685.1). Classification (NCBI taxonomy): domain Eukaryota; kingdom Viridiplantae; phylum Streptophyta; class Magnoliopsida; order Lamiales; family Lamiaceae; genus Schizonepeta; species Schizonepeta tenuifolia. The sequence goes on along the minus strand of CM055956.1, from coordinate 67,693,498 downwards.
GATTCTCAAATTATGTTTATTATATTTTTAAAAATTTAAATACCTTTTAAATACGGAAGCTTGATTTTTGTTCAAGCTTAATTTATTAATTTATCATTTCTGAATATTTTTAAAATACCTTTTAAATACGGAAGCTTGATTTTTGTTCAAGCTTAATTTATTAATTTATCATTTCTGAAAATTTTATATATATATATGATTTCAAATTATTGAGCTAATTTAAGTTTTTCCTAAATCATGAGCCAAATAAAATAAGACCTTTCCGTTTATTGTTTATACAATAGGGCTCATTTGCTACAAAGTATGAGATAAGATATGATATGTTTGATTGAGATGTCTTATACGTATAAGAAATTAATATTTCGTCTGGTATAATGTATTAAATTCTTTGTAAAAATGTTAAATATGGTAATTTAGTGGTATAATTAGTTGCAGTCATATTTATACCAACTCATAAGTGATATACATAATAACAAAAGGGGGAAAATTTAAAACACACCAAAGCAAAGATGGTAAAATGAAAAATACACCTCCTTTTGAAAAATAATGAAATTTACTCACTTACAAGAGATGGCCCACTAAATGTCTCCCATCACTTACAATGTCCGCTGACACACCATCACATCCTATGACTTGTGTTTTGTTGTTTTTTTATTTTGTCCATTGTAGTACCCTATATTCGACCCAAAGTGTGATGAATTAACTTTTGACCTACAACATACCACCCGCCCCCCATCCCCCCACCACCTCAACTTAAATTATTACCCCCACTTCTCTCAGATCCCGCTCCATCTCCCTCATCTCCTTATCTCGCCCAATCCTCACTTTCACTCCCCCACAAATCCTGCTCCACAGCAATTTCACCGTCACAAAATAATTTTCGGCGGCGGTTTCTTATTCCTCACAACATGGCAAATAATGGACAGGTTAGTTTTATAAATGCTGTTATTATTTTTTTAGTGACTATTATTCGTATTTTATACGAATTCCATAAGATAAATTTCATGCGTTCGAATTTTAATGTGAGAATACATCTGTTAGTTCCAAAAATTTTCTCTGTACTATTTATCCAATTCCCGCTCGATAAGCCCTAGTTTTCACTATATCCCGCTCGAGCGAGATATTCCATAACCGAGCGGGAATTTATTTATTCTCGTATTTAATTAATAATAATAGTGTATAATCTCCCTTAGATCCCTAATTTGCTAAATTGTTCATATTTCGATTGTTTGTTGTTAAATCTATACTAATAATTTTGATTTGGAAGACTGTTGAATTTTTTGATTGTGTAATTTACGCGTAATTTTTCCCTTAATTTTCACATGTTAATTACGTTAAATCCCACTCGATAAATTCTTGGTGGCCTAAATCCCGCTCGAGGGAAATATAATTTAACCGAGCGGGATATTATTATTTAACTACCGAAATTATTGTGAATGCTTCTTGTGTCATTTTTCGCTCGTCGTTGTCAGATTTGGTTTGATATCCTGCTCGAGCGGGATTTGTTAATCTCGAGCGGGAAATTATTTAGTGAACTGTTTAATACTGTTTTGAGTTTAATTTTATTATTTGTATTTTAATTTTAATTTTTATTCGTGTAGATTATTTTCAAGAGGCCCGACACTATTTACCAGAAGTCCACGGTTAGCACGTCCTACATGCACAACGTTTTAGAAGATGTTGTGTCTACATTGATGGCGGTTGGGGTACAGGATCTCCTGGAGAGGTGGCTTGAAGGTTGTTTTGGTCACTTTACTTACTGGCAACCGGGGCAGAAGTGCGGTATGGGCGTGCATCACGTATTGTCCTGGCAGATTTCGGTTCAATGGGGCCAGCCACACAATATGTGGTTTCATATCAACGGGGCGAACCTTCATTTTTCTTCTGCGCAGTATGCCCTTGTTACCGGATTATCATTCGTCTCGTCCGATTTCCGACCTTCAGACGACCACGACTTACGGGGCGTACAAGTGTATCGGTGGTTTACCAATGGCGTGCCGATTAGCGTGGGGGACCTCCTGGATCGGATTTATCTGAGGCACGTGACATATCAGAGTGGACAATTGTACCTGCAGGTCGCACACTTGTTAGTTCTGTATATGTTGTTATTTGGTCTTGAGCAGAAGAATTTTGTTGCGGATTGGGTGTGGAAGCTGGTGGACGATCTGAACGCATTTTCTCGGTTTCCTTAGGGCACATACACGTATTTGCATCTGAAGCACTACGTGGACAATATGCAGTAGACGAAAAAGTACCACTTCTACGGTGCAGCCTGGGCTTTTCACGTTTGGTCGTTGGAGGTGTTGCCAGACTTAGCTGCTGCAGTTGCGGTCATTGATAACCCAGATGCACGGCCCAGATGTCTTAGATGGAAGTTCAAGAAGTTAAGTAGAACAGAGCTTCAGCCATTATTTTCTTTGCAGGTAAATTTTAATTTCTTCACTGTATGTATTTTTCTGCATTTTTTTATAATTGTATTTGTGTTTGATAAAATCTTTTGCGCTGCAGGTTGGTCGATTCAACCCTTTTGTACCGGATGATGCTGAAATGGAAACTTTCTATTTCCGGTCCAGTCAGTATCCAAATGCACTTGGAGTGGACTTTGTAGTGCCGCACAATCCGTTTCGTGCAGGGGAACAATTCCCTCGTCAGCCACGCCAGGCCATAGTAATTGATGATAAAGACCAGGAAGAGAGACCTCCTCGAAGGAGAGCACAGAGACATCGGGGTCAATAGAGGCAGCCTGTTACAAATGAGCAGCGAGATGCGGAGGCAGAGGGAGAGGCAGAGGCAGAGGATCGTGATCCTGAGTACAGAGAGCCACCCCGCCGTCCAGAACACGGAAAGCATGTTCATCAGTCAGGAACTTTATCCTCCAGTGGTGGGGCCGATCACGTCCAACGATCTAGTGATCGACGCTGGATTCGATCAGAGATTGCCCTTGCAGAGGATCGCATTGTAGAGAAAGTGGAGCGGAGACTGTTCCCCAAACTCAAGTCTTGGATTGAGGGCTTGTTTGACAAAGCCCGCTGTGGATCTACACACTGATCCCTTGGACGTCAGCCCAGGTTGTCCATGCCTATACCGTCACCACGCCGCCCCTCAGTGCTAGACCCTCCACAGGTCCAGGGCCACGAAGACCAGCGCCGCCCCTCAGTGCAAGCATGCACATCACACGGACGAAGTTATTCCCCAAGCAGAACGGTATTTGTCGCCGTTCACTGCAGCTCGTCATTCCATGTACGAGTCTGGATCGTCGAGTGCAATGTTCGATCAGTACGGTACTTTTATACCCGATCCATCTCGGCATTCAATGCAAGGGGAAAATAGCAATTTTAATGCATTGTGGGATTCTCTTACCACGGTAGGTAATTATTTCACAAATATTAGATATTTATTGATATTGATATTTTTTTTGTTTGTGTAGGGCCAGGACCAGAGTTTTGAGGCTCGTCTACACGAGGTGGTATCGCCGATCCGAGCAGTCCCACTTAATCAGAGACCGGTGGTGGAAGAGGAAGCAAGTGATCAACAGCAACGGCAACAACAACAGCAACGAAGAAGGCAAAGGACTCGGAGAGCTTCTGCAGCAATACAGACACCCATGCTTGCCCATAGAGAACCATATCCACTTCAACAGGAATTGAAGCAAGCGATGAACTATTTTCGAGAGCTGATGAGGATGGATTCATGGTTATCATTGAGAGCGGAGAATTTGTAGGCAAACACTGGTGGAGGCAACTTGAGCATCCACAGGCAGACATAGTTGTTGAGGTAAAGACAACATTAACTTATTGATTAGCACATTATTTTTTTATTTAATTCACAAATTTATGTTTTGCCTTGTAGGTGGTAGATTTGTTCATCTCTTACTTGAGACAACAACTAATTGACCGAGTGCATGTCTTGCCCGATGTGACGCACACAAACACTGTTTTATTGGATTTCGATGTCTTTGTAAGTTCAATTTTATGAATAACCGAAAGTATTTACAACCGTATTCAATTTTATGATGCATTTTTTGATGCACTTACAACTTTTTCTCCTGTTTATTGCAGCTCCAGCTCAGAGGTGATTGGTATAGGCAGATTTTGAACCTAGACATTGAGCGGGAGCTCAGAGGTGGGGCACTTATGATGACTATGTGCCTCCAGTGAGTCTACTATATGGAGCGCATGGAGAAACGGCAGCCGGTCGAGAGGGTCTTTACACTGGATGACCCGATTTCTTTGGGGCAACCCACGTAAGTGGACACACCTCAATAGTTACTTGGTGATTCTCTTACGAGTATTGATATTAATTGTTTGTTTGATGCAGATGATTGTTGTGTGCAACATTGACAAGCATTGGGTGGTAGTCAGAATTGATTGCAAGAATTGGGTGGCTGAGCTCTATGACTTCATGTATCATTACCTTGATCGACGCGCACAATCGCGCCGACGCACGAGTCTGGAGCCACTACTGAAACTTTGGACTCGAGTTCTTACATGCTCGTTTTACTGGAGTCACAACACAGTTGGAGTGACCGCCGATGAGAGGCCCCTAACGCTCATAGTCATTCCAGCTATAGATCAATTCAAGCAACGCGATGGTGTTAATAGTGGTGTATTTGCAATGATGACGATAGAACATTTAATTAGTGGTTCACCCTATATTCTGTGGGGCAACACACACATAAAGGAATATCGAAGGAGGGTCGTTGCCGCTATATTTAGTCTTTGTCGTGCACCGGATGGAACGGATAGGTACAATTATGATTTAGAGTAGAGGCGTAGACCATCAGCTGGGTGATTTCTTCTTTGCAATTTTATGCTGTATGAATATTGAATATTTAATTGAAACAATTTGAAACAATTTGAGTAGGACTTTATATTACTTGAAAACATACATTTATTACAATCATGTTTTTCATCCTAGATGTCGATTATGCATTGCACGAGTATGTCCATATTCATGACACACACTACATCTCCTACGTGGTTGGCTTTCTGTGGGAGCTCGACGCCGGCTCAGTCTCGGACGACCTGGTAGAGGCGTGATTTTTGGAGGCAAGACCAATATGTTATCCACTTCTATTGGTATAGTCCAATCTTTCATGTGAGGAACAGGATTTATAGGATGTTGATAAACTTCTTTCCAAGCTTCTCGTGTGTAGTAATACTGAACTTAATCGTATATATGTTCACCATTTTTCCTGCAATTTAACATTCAGAAAATAATCGTATGAAAACATCAGTATTTTCATATAAAGGACAGATGGAAAAAGTGTCAAGTATACTTACAGTATTACAGCAATGGCATGGGAACAAGGGAGCCCATCAGCTTGAAATTCAATGCAAGTGCATGTCTTCATGTCAAGGTCCACTTGGAACGATCTTTTAGCATCACGGACATTGAAGATCGACCCCATGGCCTTTCGTGCAGTATACCTCAAACCCTTATTCATTGTTGCAGTCAGTTTGATTGTCACCTCAGCAGTCAGTACATCATCATCGGCGTGAGCATCATTTCGTCTCTCTTCGAACCACTCCTCGATGACATGTCTGATTGCACCAAGCATTGAGCATATTGGTAGCCGTCGTGCCCACTCCAGCCGCCCATTCCAATTGTCGGCTGCATTTGATGTCAGCTGACTGTAACGCGGCAAAGGACAGTGAACTTGAGACCACTTCTCGGGTCCGACACTTATCAACTTTTAGTAAGCAGCTTCGTTCTCTCGGTGGATGATGTCCATTGCTTTATCAAAAATTGCTCAGCGATATGCAAATGCAGCTTTTTTAAACAATTCCATAACTGTTTTTCCATAACGATTAATCTTTTGCAACTAGTGATAGTAGCATAATCCATGAACTACATTCGAAAAAACCTTCTTCACAGCGTTATCTATCGAGGGATAGGCATCAGATACAATTAATGTATCATTCAATTCTCCATACGCAATTCTAAATCGGCTGAGGAACCACTTCCAAGAGATATCATTCTTAATAGGGCCAACGCCAATCGCTAGTGGAAAGGTATGCTCGTTGGTATCCTTAGTGACAACGACAAACAAGACATCTCTATTCTTGCCCTTCAGATGAGTGCCATCAATTGCAATCACAGGTCTCATATTCAGCGGATAAGCAAGCCTACATACGCTAAAAGCTACAAACAAGTGTTCGAATTTTCCATTAATACCAACTTGCAAATCAGTAATTGTACCTGGATTCCATTGCCTTAGCATGTGAAGATAGCTTGGCAACATCCGGAAGGAATTAACATATCCCCCGTAAATACTTTCTATTGCTGCATGTCGTGCTCGCAGGGCCAAGTCATAACAAATGGTGAACCCAAATTCGCTTTGCACCTCTGCCATAATGGCCCTTGGCTCTATTATTTTACACTCCCTTCGTATTTTCCAAGCAACGTAGGCTGCAATCATATTATGTGAACTTTTCTACGACCAACACGTCCTAGCTGGCGTGTGCATGCGTGATCGCCCGTCAACTTGGTAATTCTCCAAGCTTCTGATCTTTTACTTGATCTTGCTTTCAGCTCGAACGGACAAGATTTCATACGCCTGCATATCCATCTGAGACGTAGGCTATCAGAGTCATCAACTTTGTATTCTGCTCCAATCTCCATGTGCCACAAGACTGCTGCTACATTTAGAGCTGCTTTACTTTAAAAAACAGAACCTACAGATAAATCACCATCTTCTAGCGGGCCTTTTTTACGTACAACGATTGAATTCGTTGCATTCACGGGAATCACTGGAACTAACCAACTGCCTACATAAACGGCTTCGTCATCTTCTTCACCGCAAATCCATGCTTCACGCTCCAACATAGTTGATTCTATCATGGTGTCCTCTGGCATCTCTTCCGATGCATCACTGTCGATTTCCAGCTCATATTCTTCATCCTGAGGACCAACTGCCTCTTGATCTTCGTCATCGTCATTTGCCTCTTCAGCATCGTCAGCACCATCTACATCTTCATCATCGCCATAATCCTCTGTTATCTCTGGAACTTGAGTCGACGTGGATCCGAAATAATGTGTGGATGTCGATGCATAATTACCCCCAGTAGGGTATGCATCATCGCTAAAAGTAGAGGAAAGCATCTGTATTTGGATACGATCCATTTCTTCATAATAATCAGCAACAAACTCAGGTACGTATACGTTCGTGTATTGGTGAGTCACGTACACAGTTGCTTATGGTTGTGTCGCGCACAAATGATAAAATTCAGCATCGATGCTTAATGGGCACTTTACAGTACGTCCCTTCTCATTCTTCGACAGATAATGCAACTCGTACTGTGTGCTGAAGGAGTTTGCACTTAATTGACAATCGATGATGTACCTCAGGCCGACGAGATTTCTTTCGACATCTACGAATTCATATCCGCCCGAGTACGTACAACTAGACCATGTTCCTCCGTATTTGATAATAAAATAGTGATTCATCTACACAGAAGTACAAACACGTAACAATTAATAAAAATAACACAAAAATATCAAATCTCGCTTGTCAAACACAACAATTTTCCGTTCGAGTGGGATTAAATTTCTCGAGCTGGATATTGATATTTTGAACGAGATATGCTAAAATCGAAATTCTAGAATTTTTTGAGTTATAATGTACAAAATCTCTCTCGGCAGACCTGCAGGAAGTTTAAATTTCGAGCGGGAAATGATAAAATCCACTTGCTATGTAATCTATACGGCATTCATATAAATTTCTGAGTTTTGAATATTAAAGAGTCTTATTTTCTAATTTATCACGTACAATAAAAATTAAGTGGACCCTAGAGGAAAACTACAAGGTCGGAAACATACCTCAAATGATGAATTTGAAAGATTGCTGCCCATTTGCTAATGTGATGAATTTGAAAGGATGTTATTTGAAATATTGCTGCTCACTTTCGAATGTGATGAATTTGAAAGGATGTTATTGTGGGTGTGTAAAAGAGGCGTGTGAATGGTAAAATATATAGAGTTCTGAATGCATTTTACGTGAAAATGTACTGTCTCATGTTTGCACAAGCAAGTAAATTCATGTCAGGCACCAATCAGCCATCATTCTGTACATTGACCAACTTTTCTGCAATTTCCCGCTCGGACAGAACAAAATCCCGCTCGCCACGTGTCAAATCTCGCTCGAGCGGGATAATATTTTCCGCTCGAGCAGGATTTAATACGTGGCGAACGGAATTTTGTTCTGTCTGAGCGAGATATACATTTATGTTCGTTTAATGCTTATTCATAATTTTTTGACTGAATTTAGTACCTACTTAATCCCGATATTTTTAATATAAAATAATTAAATTATATACTTATTGGCTAATGATTGTCAAATAATCACCTAATTATCACTAAATATCATTGGAATGTCACATACTTTATATCACATATTTTACATATGTGTAAGAGATGTGATATAAAGTGTTTGACAAGATGGCATATTATATTTGAAATAATCAAAAAAGTGTAAAATTCATTGTTTTTGTTAGTATGGTGTATTTTTTATTTTTACATTGGCAAAAGGTGTATTTTTATGGATTGTCACATAACAAAAAGAGAAAATCATCATGCATACCGACTTTGAGGATAGTATGTACTCCATATACCCACTTGGCCCACAAAGTGTACTTTCCACCATTTGTTTAAGGTTTTTTTTTTTAATTTTAACTTGTACAAAATTGTCAACTCCTACCTTGTATTCACCGAAATGACTCATCACTCAGTTTGAATACCTTTTTGTATAAGGCCAAAATGTTTTGAATGGCAGATATGTGTTTCACGTGAATAAAGCCTATTATGCATGCAAAAATTGTACTAATTTTAACAGTAATTTTGCATGCGGGTAGATTCTACATTGAATGCATTATTGAATTGGAATTCTTCAGCCTATGTATTCATAGTTTGAAGGATTTGTATGCAAACATAAAAAAGAAAAAAATAGATAGAAAACCTGAGTGAATATTAGATCGAAGAGTTATAGTAGTCATTACCGTTATTTACATAGAGGTGAGCATAATAAAAAAATTTATTATTTTGTAAAAAAAAAATTATACAGATCACTCATATTATGTACAGATGGACAGAAATATATCCACCACCTGTACAGAAATGAGTCGATCTTTATAGTTTTTTTTTTATCGAAAATTGTAGTAACTGTTACAAGCTTAATTTATATTTTTTTTCTAACATTATTATTTGTATTTTACAGAAAATTGAATCAGGCATCTTTCAAGCCTCCTTAATCGAAGCTAGAAGCAAATTAACATTGTTTTTGCAATTTTCATCTCCAAATATAAGTCTTAAAAATTTAAATTAATTTTCTAAACAATTTAAAACTGTATAGATAAAAAAAACTGTAAAGGTCGGTGGAAGTCATACCACGACCTGTATAATATTTATAAGATCTGTATAGTTTTTTTTTAATTACATTATTTATTTAAATGTTTATGTGTTTTTATAGCATTAATATATATATTTTAAAGAAATATAATCTAAATTCGAAATCACATATATATGCATTTCTTTAAATGCGGGTGAATCCAAATAAACTGTGTGTTTTCATTTCCAATTGATAAATTTGAGTGTTTAAAACATTAATTGAAATTTTGTAAAAAATAAATAATTGTACAGATCTAACAAACACTGTACATGTCCGGATTTATTTTGTGCGACCTGTACAGTATATTTTAGATCTGTACAAAATTGAATTTCGTAATAAATTAATTTTATTTTATTTACGTATATTTAATTATTAAAATTTGGATTTGTTTTGGCAGATGGAATGCAAGATGTTCCGTGTTAAATTCAACGGCGTTTGGGACGATTATGTTTATAATGGCGGAGAAGAGCGCACATTCTATCTTCCGTTGGATATGATAAGTTTTTCCAACATTAAGGAACAAATAAATTTCATAATGATGTCTAGATCGTTAAGTGAGACTTTTGAAATATTCTATTTTTCAACGTCTCAATTCGGCGTCGAAAAATTTAAATTGAGTAATGATGATCAACTTCGTCGATTGTGTGGTATTGAGTCTGAGCCTACGTCGTATATCAGTGATTCAGTGTATAGACCTAGCTTTGATTTGAATGCTTCTTTGCAATTTGTCTATGATGATGTGTATTCGTCTCAGTACTCGCAGTACGACGATTCCCTCGCACGTATGGCTTCATGCAATTGGCTTGGCGAGACGCAAATAGGTTCTCAAAGTGCAGCGATTGTTATTGCTCAGGGGCAATCACAAGCACCGGAACTGCAGCCACAGCCTGTGCAATCCTATGCCACTGTCGTAGAGGAGGATGATGATGATGAAGAATATTCTGCTGAATCTGAGTCTGATGACACTGATGACGAAGAGGAACAGACAGCCACTCTGCAAATTGGAACTCTGACTGAATTTGTTAATTGGGTGCATACTCAAGGCGGTATAAACAAGCTCCTGGCAATGCTGATGCAGAAAAGTCGTACACCCCTTGTTGACGAGGAGACAGAGCTCGCCACTGAAGCGGCCGACCTACAAAACTGGTTAGTTCCCATGATTCCATTGGAACCTGCTGCTTCGCTTGTTGAAACTGTTCTAGATAACATGCCTGAGGGTCCTTTGAGTATGAGCTCCCTATTTAAAGACAAAGAGCAGTTGAGGCTTGCAGTTGGGTTGTGGCACTTAGAACAACGAGCTGAGTTTTGTACAGATCGATCAGATTCAAGGCGTGTTACTTACAAATGCAAGTTTCGAGATGTGTATCCTTTTGAATTGCGCGGTAGGAGAGAGGACAACTATTGGTATATTCACCTATTCAACCCGACGCATACTTACACAACCAATATGAACCATCCTAAAATGGAGAGGAAGGTCGAATCTAGTGTGATTGCAACTCATTTTGCAAAAGGCATGAAAAATCAGAAAGAAATCATCACACCGAAGATGATTATGGCAAGTCTTATGCGGGAATATGGCGTGGCTGCAAATTACAATGTGTGTCTTCGAGCACGGAACAAGGCCCTGAAGATGTTGTATGGTGGATATGTCAATTCGTTTAAGCTGGTTCCTCAATATCTCTACATGCTCCAAAAAGAGAATTCAGGTTCGATTGTTGACTACAGTTTTAGCCCTGATGATTTCCGATTCGAACACTGTTTTGTGGAATTGTTAGTTTGTATCGTTGCATTCAAGTATTGTCTTAGGCCAGTGATTATATTGGATGCAACGCACTTAAAGGGAAAGAAATAAGGGAGTTATGTTCGTTGCGATGAGAAAAGACGGGAACGAGCAACTTATACCGTTGGCATGGGGGATCGGTCCAATTGAGAATGACATCTCGTGGATATGGTTTGTAAGTTGTCTGAAGCTGGCATATCCTCCTCGCCCTGATTTGGTGTTCATCTCAGACGCCCATCTTAGTTTTGCGAATGCAATTCGGGACATCTATCCTGACATATTCCACGGCCTGTGCTACTTTCACATACTGAAAAGCATGGTGACTTATGGAAACTCTATCACCAAGTTGTATCATAAAGCAGCCTACGAGAAAAACGATGAACAATATAATGTCGGCAAAACTCGAAGTGCATGCCAAGCTGATGTCCTTTGATCCGGAGAAGTGGGCTCGATGTATGTGTCCAGGCCGACGATATAGTAACCTGACGTCGAATGCCACAGAGCAATTCAATAAAGTTTTGAAGTTTGCTAGATGTATACCAATTGTTCGTATTTGGAGACCCTTAGAATGACTGTCGAAAGGTGGTTTGATGAAAAACGACAATTATACGCATCTAGTATTGCGTTTGTCACGAGCACGACAGATGCTAAACTTGCAGCTGAGGTTGAACTGTCAAAAACGTACACTGTCATTCCCGTTAGAGATGGTGTATTCAAAGTCCACGACGGAAATCAGACTCTCAATGTCGATGTCAACGGGAGGAGCTGTTCATGTCGAGTGTGGGATTTGGACTTGATACCGTGTTCTCACGCCGTTGCAGCAATTCAGTAAGGATAATTAGAGTTTTGTTTTCTTATTTGTACATTTTTGTATAACTTATTCCGCGTATTAACTGTTTCATTATTTGCAGACGAAATGACCAGCACTCATACAATTATGTGGCGGCTTATTGCACGAGAAATATCCAACTGCAGATTTACTCACTAGATGTGAATCTTGTCCCTCCCAGAGATGAGTGGTTTATTCCTCCTCAAGTTGCTGCTGTGGAAATGTTGTCTATGCTTCCAGTTAGACAAGCGGGTCGCCCAAGCAAGACTCGTCGACGATCGTTCCTGGATAACTTGACTGCAAGAAGACGTCAGCCCACCGATGATGGTGCCTCAAGCAGTAAAAAATGAACACCTAAAAAATGCTCTATATATCACGAGAGTGGTCACTTGAAAAATAAATGTCCATAGAAATGAGGGTTTATTTTTTATAAAATTTGCTAGATGTGTATTATTAATATTATTTGCTAGCTGTGTATACATATTATTATTATTATTATTATTATTATTATTATTATTATTAGAGAATAATAATAATATTAATAATAGAGAATAATTATAATAATAATAGAGAATAATATTATACTAAGAAGGAAGATTTAGAATAAAATGTAGTAGTCGTAGTGATAGTAGAGAATAATAATAATAATAATAATAATAATAATAATAATAATAATAATAATAATAATAATAATAATAATAGAGAATAATATTATACTAATAAGGAAGATTTAAAATAAAATGTAGTAATCGTAGTGATAGTAGAGAATAATAATAATAATAATAATAATAATAATAATAATAATAATAATAATAATAGAGAATAATATTATACCAAGCAGAAAAATTTAAACTAAAATGTACAGATCGGGTGAATTCTGTACAGGTCACCTATACAATATCACCGCCCTGTATAGAATTCAGACGATCTGTACGTTGTTTTTTAAATCGTCATTATTATTATTATTAGTAGTATATTTTTAGTACTATTATTAGTATTATATTATTAGTACTATTATTCTGTATTATTAATAGTACGATGATTATTAATATTATTAGCTCAATTAAATTTAAATGTGACGAGCAAAAATAGAGCAAAAATACGAGCAACAATTAAAATAGGATAATTATTAATATTATTAGGTCAAAAAATAAAATGCCCTAAACAATGTCTTGAGCAAAAACGTACAATAAAACATATAATAATACTAAACACGGTCTTGGCCAGCGTTGCACAGAATGTCACGAGCAATTTTTCTTCTATAAACTGTGATATTCCCAGGTCGGTTACCCCATGCGATACTCGGGGCTCCGCTGATCATTCTTTCAATGGCCATGAGCGCAAATGAACCGCAACTGTGACTGTCGTCTTGTCTAAATTGTGTGACAGGGTCGCGATCAGTAGCCCTAGACGGAACAAGTATAGCCAGACTGTCACTCCTATTTTTTGCCTTCGATTTTCTCGGGGTCAGCCAATAGCCTCCACTGTCCAGGATTGTCCACAACTTACGAGCAAATGGTTTTAGTGAGTCTACTCGATATGTCCGAGCATCTTCTAAGTGCGACTTTGAGTCCCACACCTCCATCACCCACTGACCAATGTTGATGTGGAGAACAAAAAAATGCTGACCGAGGATGACTGGAATTATTATCTGTAAGAAATAATCAGAATATTAAAAACAATTTAAATGATAACTTCAATTTTAGTATGAAGTGATTTTTTACCGTGTCAGCTTGCCGCCAATTTTTGACATTAACACCTACATCAAGAGGCATTGTGATGCTCGCACTCAAGCTTGTCGACCTCTCCATTTTGTTAAGTTTGTGCATGAATGTCGTCTAAACACGAAAAATATTAGTAGATGTAATGGATTACAAATAATAATAATAAATTTAAAATAAAAGGTTGCTCACGAAGAAGTCGACGTTCAAAAGGACCGTGTTGGTGTCAGTAATGTGGTCCATGATGTGCACACGTTTCCTCAAACGATGTTGCAACAACTGGACTGCAACGACGAAAACCTGAGAAGAAACACAAAAAAGATATATTTATTAAAACAACGTAAAACTAATGATAACAAGTTTAAAATTTAGAAACTTACTGGATGATCCATGTCAGCATTTGGGTTTTCAATCCGGCGAAAGTAGTTATCTGTGCATGTCATTGCTCCCACATACACGCACGAGCCTCTGTTTTTTTAAAAACAGGTCATATCTGTACCATTTGTCTTCGTCGTCAAGATAGACAGGAGGAATTTCCTGTACTTGCTGAAGTAGACTCGTGTCTCGGCGTGGGCTTTCGCCATCGGTAATACTCTTCCCTGTTCCTGGCTCATCCGGTCGTGTCTGCACGAGCGACTTCTTAGCAAAATCAGCATATGCAGCGGGATTGTACAACACATCCTGAGGGTTCCAATCAGGAAACCTAGCAAGCTACGGGTGGCGCTGGAATGGGCTGAGGATCATCTGGTTCATAAGCATACTCAACGCCACCCTTTCTAAGCCATTCGGGGATTGTGCACTGAAGCGGCGGCGCTGAATGACGGGCTGGCACAAAGGGTTGTTGTTGGTGAACTGGACTCCCGTGGGCTGAGGCACTGGGCGGTGGTGGTACAGGTCCACTAGGGCTAGAACGTCGGCTACTCTTCTTCTTAAACAAGTCTGTGAAAAAAGACTTGATCTCCGGAAAAAACACCTCTCTCCACTGTGTAGTCAATTCACTTCTCACGAGGCCTCGCAATTCCTCCATGAACTTGTTTCTTCTCCCCTCTCTCCGACTGCCGGTTTCTGTGCCGCTGCTCGATGATGATGACTGCACTACGCGAGCACGTTTTCCTTACTCTTCTTAGCTTTCGTCATATCTTTAGGTAGGGGCCTGTTTCTCAGATCATATACACTGGGCTCGACGCTAAGCTCTGACATCGGAGGGTCATTAGAAAGCCGCTGAATTGGGGCACGACGTTCAGGCTGTTCACCTTCGGATAGCAAGTTGACGGGCTTCACATAATTCACTGCGAGCGGGTTTTCAGCATTAACCAAAGAGAACCAGTACCACATCCCTTCTTCTTGTTCTTCAGGGTGCAGGGAATCTCTGCAATTCACCCCGTCGACAAAAGCCCCATCCAAATTGCGCTGCAAAGCCTGATCCAGCGTCCATCTCAGACAACGAGGAAGAGCATATTCGTCCACTTTCTTGGCAGTAATCGCAGACAAATAAGGTATAGCCTCATTAATCCACATCTGCAGTGCCCAAACCGGCCCGTAAATGTTATACCTCAATTTTTTTTCCAAAAACAGATTTGTGGCGCGGTGCCGCCAAGACATAGTTCTTCAACACTTTGTATGAATATCCGCCCCAAAAAAATTGGTTCCATCGGTTGAGATCATCCGATAATACCCAAAGCCACGACTGTATCTTTCCTCTAACGTCACAACTTAATAATACTGCTTGTGCGATGAGTACATGGGCTACTCAAAGATACAAATGTGCTTCTAGACCATCCACTTTCAAAAAATCCTCCAACACGTCCTTGAATAATCGGACGTCACCAGAAAAGGCCCGACATGCTTCCACATTCTCCGTCGACAAATCTGCACCGTGTGGATCAAATGAAGACGCTCCAAACATAAGTCCCGAAATAAAATTGTACTCACGGGGTGAAAATCTCAAATTTCTATCACCAATACGAAATCATAGATCCATCGAATCAGCACCGGCCACTTTGACCTCTCTAGCCACGACCATATGAAGCGTTTTCGCACACGCTTTACCCTGATACATTCTAAAAAAATGCTCAAAAGCACCCCCAACTTCTAATAGTCGTTTCTCTATCAATGCCAACATGCTGAGCTTGTTGTACGTGTTCACTGTACATGTCACTTCTTGAAATATTTTACGTACCCAACACCAACCATGCTGAAACACAGATACAATCAATTATCAATTACCAAACAGAACTAAAAAAAATTAAAAAACATAATTAAAAAAAAATTATATACAGATTGCATATATTCTGTACAGCCCGTATATAAAAAACAATCCACCTGTACAGAATATACACTGGCTGTACAGTTTATTTCAGATTATTATCATATATTATTTTATTTTTTAATATAATGACAGTATAAATTAACAAATTAAATTATCGAGTTACATAACAATGCTTTAAAAAACTAATTATGCATGCATATTTAATAAACTTGAAGAATTAATTAAATAAAATTAAATATGTCATCATAATTATAGCAGAAACTATACAGGTCGTGAGAAAAGTATACAGGTCATGAAAAATAATACACGTATGCTTTTTATACGACCTGTATAATTTTGTTTATAAAGGTTTTCGATCTAAGTTCTTCCTATATTATGATTAACATGATTTATGGTATTAAACTAGAGATAATATATTAATTATTCAATTAATTAACATTAAACTAATTAATTATATCAACATGCAACAAATTACCATAATAAAAATCATTAAGGCACAGGGATATCTAAAAAACAAGTCTATTATGTGTCTAAATTAATTATAATAATATTCGTGTTAACAAAAATTATAAAGATCGAGAAAAAAGTATACAGGCGGTAAAAAAACAATACACGACCTGTATGCTTTTTAACCGACATGTATACTTTTGTTTATAGAGGTTTTCGATTTAAATTCTTCCTATATTATGATTAACATTACTTATGGTATTAAACTAGAGGAAATATATTAATTATTTTAATTAACATTAAACTAACTAATTATATCAACATACAACAAATTAGCATAATAAAAATCATAAAGGCACAGAGATATCTAAAAAACAAGTCTATTATGTGTCTAAATTAATTATAATAATATTCGTGTTAACAAAAACTATAAAGATCGACAAAAAACTATACAGGCCGTATTAAATTTAAAAAATCATTCTATCGACCTGTGTGATTTTTACTCGAACTGTATGAAATTTACCTCTTGTAAATGTTTTTTTGGGCTTCAATTAAATCTTCCTCATCACTCTTCAAATTTTTTCCTTTAACTTTTCCTTTTGAACCCGATGATGACGCCATGGATTAAGGGTTTAGTGTTAAAATTTAGTACATGGAAGGAATAAGAATTGTGGAGAAGAAGGCTGGAGAGAAATTTTGAGGAGTAATCTGTATATGAATGATCTGTATAGATTTTGTATTGGAACTCAGATTTTATTGCTGCATAAATTTGTTTTTTACCGTTTATTTTTAACGTGAGGGAATTGATTCTCATTGAAGAATCTGACAGGAGGTGGGTGGGGGTTAAATCACCCTAAAAAATCGGTAAAGAGATATATTCATACGTTACAGAGAGATATGCATGGCTATGGGCTTAGGGTTTTAATTTTCAAAATCAATAAGACAAATAATGGGACCCATTAGAGAATCTCTCGGTCAAAGAGAGAGAAATAGCTGCTGAAAAGTACACTTCATGGGTCAAGTGAATATGTAGAGTACATAATTAACTTAGTGGATATATAAAGTACATGTTATACCCATAGTAGGTATTTCGAATTTCAACTCTAATAAAAATCAATACTATTTATATGGATCCAAACATTATAAGGAGTTGTAGACTTTGTATACACCCTAATCCCTCCATCCAAACGAGCCGTGTCATATGCATACATATAGAAAGAGACTATAACGATTTGGACTATCGATAATTTAAAAGCATTACTTTTTAGAACTCGCTAAACTTTGAGGCAACTTGCTCGAAAAGGGTCACTATCTCTAACAAAATAAATGTGAGGACTAGTGATGTGTTTAACCACATTTTAATTTTGTATTAATAAGCCTAATTACGAATTTAATAAACTCTAATTTAAAGTTAATAAATATCAATATACATTATCAAATTCTAATGATATTTATTAACTATAATTAGGGATATAATTGCCACGTGGTAATTATAACCCTTACTTAAGGTTGTTGGTCTAAATTTTTTAGCTAGACTGGCTAATTCATGGAATAATATTGTTTAAAGAAAAATGGCGTAATATCATACACTCACGTTGGCCTTCGTTAATCGTTGTGAATTAATTATTTTTTTTGAAATAATTACAAAGCCATATACTACTATATTCTTAAATAAAGCATTACTACATCACTATAGGTAAGACATTTACATTATACAAAGATGGAACCTTTATATCGTATGCAGACGAGACCACTACACCATCATAAGATAAAATTATATTACACCGCATGCAGACGGAATTGAACCCAAGATCTTTCAGTAAAAAGAGACTCGTGGTATCTGGATGGAGGCACTACCTCAGGCTGGTTATGAAATAATTGTTAACTATAACTAATCTATTTATATAATGTAAACTATACGGTTTTTTATATTATTTAATCTCCCCTAAATTTGGGATTCGAAAATAATTAAGGAAGGCTGTCAATGTGATAACGTTGTTTGGAGGAATTGACTTTAGTCTAATAATGTAAGGGTTGACTCTTTAAGGTTAGACAACCTCTCACCTTCCCATCATTGCATGCCCTTTTTCTTTTGTACAGCTTTAATTTGGGTTTCATCATATATATTACTTATTTTATTTTACTTTTATATTGCTAGGAATTTAATTCAAATTTACGATTCATATTGAGCATTTCCTCCCGAAATCCTGCTGATAATTACGTTATGAACCTTTTTAAATACTCAAACTTGAATTATAGGAATACAAATTTTTCATTCCTACGGGATATCCAAATTAAATAGTGGAGATCTACTATGTAAAATGAAAGTTTTAAGATTCGATAATTGCCAAGATTCAATCATAGGCACTCTCATTTAATTTCCAACTAAAATAAAATTATATCACGATTTATGTAGTCTGAATACAACTTCTGATTTATTGTTGTCTCTCGAAAATTCTTAATCCAGTAGATATATATGGTTTATAGATTACAAACCTAGAACTATATCAATATGTATTTTTAAATTATATAAATAGGAACACTAAAATAGCTATATATAATCATGTGATTACTATTGCATGGATATGCAAGTTGCAAATGGGGTCGGGTTTGAGTCTTTATTATGTGGGCGCGGCTCATTAACCCATTTGTTCCATCGTTCCTTTCGGTCACAATAAGTATTCGACAAATTGTTGACTTTTGTTTCAGTCAAGCGCTCATGTTTGAATTCGAGAGCATGCTTGAGTTTATTCACAACACTGATTTTTCCCAAATTTGCTTTCATTTATATTTCAAATACGTCCCATAATTAATGGCTTAATTTTCTTTTCGGATTGTCTTACTAATAATGACTCACCTTAAATAAAATAATTTTTTTTTCTATCATCCAAAAGTTATAAATTCTACCACTTTCTATCTCATTTATCCTTTAATCACTCTTCTTATTTATTCTAGCACCAAACACTATTGAGTCCTTATCAACAAGACGGCGGAAGTAATAAATATCAAACCTTGATAAATTTATATTATTAAGTTATTCAAAATATATTGTTTATTTACTCTCTCCACTATTTTACAAGTATTACATTTTGAAGAAATATTTGTCCTCCTCTTTTAAGTATTTCAAAATTTAAAATGACGAGAACTTCATATATATTTCACCCTTGTTTTAATACTATAAAAAATGGCATTAAACACATAAAACAATGATTATGCCTTCAAATATAGATTTGCATACTTATTTTACAATGTGTTATTTTTTTTTCTCAAAATTGGACACTGAAAACGAGGTTGAGTTAATGATACAAAATGTGTTTGATTGTATGTGACACCGATGTTAAGAAGAAGTGATAAATGTGTTGTGAGTGGGGTAAAAATAGAATTTGAAGGGTAGTGGATAAAGTTTTTGTGAGTGGGATAAAAGTAAAACTTGGTAAATAATGGAAAGAATGAGGGGTATGATGATGCAATACATTTTTGTGGTCAAATAAAAAGGTGTAAGATACATTTTCGTGGACGGAGGGAGTAAATATTTTATATTGGATGAGTTTATATGAAACTCAAACCATCTAGTATATCATCCTATGTATACAATGATGAATTATTTAATTTGGAATTGTTGAACGTCAATGAACACCATTTGTTTGTGAGAAGCTAGCTAGAAAGCCGTCTGCCGTGTTTATATATAGGTAAATTGATTTTTATTTAAAAAAAAATGAAAAAAACTGAAATAAAATATAAAAATACAGGCACGTGTGATACACACGCGTATTAGATCAGTATATATATGCGCCCAATTTATACCTTCATGATGGGTGCATATATACAACATGAAGTCGCTGCATGCGCTGAGCCGCGAGTGCAAAATGTGTGAATTAATTGTTGCATCATGTATCCGGTTGCGAAAGAATTGCTCTCTTTAATGAGTCGGTTGCAAAACTCATGAATTTTTATGTTTAATGAGTCAAGATTCGTTAATGGATTATCTGAGAAATATTTCTTCCTTCCCAACAATGCAACAAGTTCGTTGGTATATATATAAAAAAGAAGCATGGATTTGGGAAATGTTCGGTGGTATACTGTCAGATCATATGCACCACAACATGTTTTATATGTACTGCATTGTATAATGAGATGTACCACTAAGTGTATTGAGATTCACTAGCTTTGTATTTCAGTTTTTTTTCCAACTCCGCCTTCTGCTCCGATTTTAATTTATAGATAATCGTAGTGGCAACATTCATGTCTTTTAGCTTGCTCCGAGGCCTTCGGCTCACCTCGTTCGACTCTTAAAACAAAAAAAAAAAAAATATAGTATGGTGCATCTCGGTACATATAGTTGTACATCTTATTATATATGGTGGTACATATGGATACATTATGTGGTGTATCTAAAAAAAATAGTGTAAAAGAATATTAATAAAATTAAAAACTGGTGTATCACGATAAACATAGTGATGCATCTCATTATGTAATACATACAAATACATGTTGTGGTGCATATGAATTACCGAAAAAAAAGAAAAAAAAAAGTTGTCAACTATAGGTCCGATCCGGTCTTACACTGTGAGACGCGTGAGTATTTGCCTCTCGTATTTGTATTTCACATTGACTTAATAAAATATCTAGTCTCTCTATTTATGAGCTTGATAACAATACGTCCCTACCGTTTAATAAGGCCATATTATGACATCACTTCTCAGAGCAATGAATGTATTTTTTTAATTTCTCAAGAGAAAATATTGTTGACGTGGGACAACTCTTCGAGTTTATTTGAAGGAAAAATGCTTATAACTTTATTTTATTTATGAGAAGGAAAATGCTCTTACATTATTAAACTGGATCGTCCAAAATAATTCCCTAACAAAGTAGGGAAATTTGAGGTCCAAACACGTTGGACCCAAACAATTAATGTTGGACAAACTGAGCTAAATGTGATACTAATATTTATCTTAAATATTTTTTGAACAACAATACAGTTAAATTTAAATATCGGTAAATTCGAACCCGTGACCTTTGACTTAGATCTTAATCATAATATCATTAGGCTAACATTATATCAAAAATGAGATAAAGCATGGAAAGACTATCGTCATCTTTAAATTGAATGTCAAAATGGTGATGGCGTATAGAAATCAATTAAATAGCATTACGAAAACTTCGTTCACATTAATTTTTTCCCCTTTTTCTATTTTGTACTATTTTCCTTCTTTGATTAGAATATGTATAATTTTTGCTGGTGTTTCTTTTATGTGTGAGTAGAGGTGGGGAGCGGATAATTGGGAAGACAGACTTAGAAATCTCGTTTCTTCAACCGTTTTCTTTATTGTTGGCGCCGACAGATACCACATCAATTTCTCTACTTACAAACACGTAGTTGATGACTCACTCACCCATATCCATTCTTTTTCTTTATCCATAATTTTAATTACTAAACCCCCTTTTCCACATTCATCTCATTTATTTCACTCATTTAATTAGTTTTTGGGTTTTCGATGATGTTAAGGAACTATATATGCGTTGCTTCTAAATGATCATGTTTGTATCACAAAAATTTATGTGTGATTGTCATTTTCTCGTCAAAATTTGTTACACGTGTCAATATTCCAATCTAAACTATTATTCAATGACATATTTTTTTTTTAAGAGGAAATCAAATTCATTAATTAAGAAAAATCAACCCATACAATATTTAAAAGTCATTGAAACCAATTATCATGCCAAATGGTAAGAGAAGCTAGAGTGTTTGCTATAATAGCGAGTTCATGAGTTGTTTTGTTCGTCGTGCGATGAACGTGATTAATAGCAAACACATTTAGATCTTTTACTGCCTTAAAAAAGTCAAATACGTCTTCATACAGGATGCTCTCAGCGTCAATTTCATCTTATAGTATGTGAACAACTAAAATAGAATCCGTAAAAGCCACAACTAGCTAGAGTCCTTCCTCCACGCATTGACAAATTCCAAACATCGCTACTGCCAACTCACCGTCTAAAATTGTGGCCGATTTTAAGCACTGATTTTGCTCAAGCAAAAACAATATTATCTGCATGATCTCTCACAATAGCTCAAATTCCCCCCTTACCACCACCTTCATCAACCGCATAATCCACGTCCAATCTAAACTGCCCAAGCTTTGGTCTTGCAATGACATATTTTATTATTTGATTATCTTTCGAAATTTGCCCCTCTTATGCAAATTATTGTTTTCATAAAACTATTCTCACATAAGACTCCCATTATTTATGTTAGGATAATCACCGTCAACGTATATATTGATTATGTTGACACATTGAAGTGTCCGTACCGATCGAATCATGTGATGATGTCATATAACTTGATAAAAAATTGGATACAATCAAATCATACAGCAAGGTTGATTGTAATTAGGAGATGATTAAGAAAAACTAAAAGACAATTAAGGAGTAATTAAAGTGTAATTTTAGGATTTATTATCATGAATATGCATTATTGTACACGTTATAAGATACATGGGCTGGTTCACATGCAAAGTACTTTTCCCGTAAAAAAATAAAAATAATGGATTTAATGTATTATTACATTGCATCATTATAATAATGCGTTTTTTTATTATTATTATTACAATGCATTGTTATGATAATGAATTCTATGTTCAATTATAATGCATCGGTCAATCACAACCGTAGATCTACAAAGATCAATAGTTGCTTCTTATTTTTTACAGGAACATAATAAATAAAAAATTGTCCTTTTCCACAATTCCAGTTTAAAACCGATGCTTTTAAAATTCGCAAGAAAAAAAAAGTGACCTTTCAGTTTGTCACAATTATCTCCCAACGAATACCTCTAGCCAAAATTGTTTGCTTACGACGTCATTTTCTTAATGATATATATGTGAAAAAATGCTACCCTCTATCTCACACACTTTCAGAACTCAATTCTTTGAGGTGGGTCACACTTGCATAGCCGCTGAGGTTTGGGATTACTCCAAGATCCCGATTGTGAAGACGAAGAACATTTCCTTAATGATATATATGTGAAAAAATGCTATCCTCTATTACACACACTTTCAGAACTCAAATTCCTTGAGATGGGTCACACTTGCATAGCCGTTGAGGTTTGGAATTACTCCAAGATTCCGATTGTAAAGACGAAAAAGCCATTTCCTACTCGCCGGATTGCGAGCCCGAAGGTTGAAGAATAAGGATGGACAAACGAAGGAACAACATTGTTTTTGTTGTTGGCACAATTTGCCATGTAGACCTTTCCGGTATCCTACTCAGCCAAAAATTGGGGGGAAATTGACCGCGGGAGACAATTGCGACAAATTGAAAGGTCACTATTTTTTTGTGAATTTTAAAAGCATTGGGTTTAAATCGAAATTGTGAAAAATGTCAGTATTTTTTTTTTTTTTACAATTTGGCCATTTATATATGATCTCTTCACATAAGCTACATATGTAATTCTTACGTGAGGGATGGTTCTTACTAGAACGTATTCCTATTTTTACAATATATAAGTTGTATTAAAAAACTGATAATTAATAAGTATTAAGTAGTATTCATTAATAAGTACTACTATTATTCATTATTAGGGTTAGTTAATATTTATTGGGTTGAATAACACACCATAAGTTTCTTGCAAGAAATCTTACAACAAAGAAATTCATCCTGTTATTTTCAGTCAGTACGCATGTACAGAAAAAAAAAAATTGAAATGTCACGGACTCTTATATAACAGACATAGATTAATCATTAATCAAAATACTATAATTAGTGGGTTATAGATATTCTTGTTTTTTGATATGATAAGGATAATCCGTAAATTCTGCTACAGTACATATAAAATACAAAATTGTGCATAAAAAGTAAATGATATTCACAAAAATGCGATGTAATGGACTCGATTTATAAAATATTGGTGAAATTCAAACTCGAGGCTTTTGATCAAAGATATCTGTATATCTTTTCTTTTCTTGTAGACGGTTGATAAATACATGGCCAAATATGGAATTAGATATTCTTAAAAACCCATACAAACTTAGTTAGATTCATTAATGAAACCGTGACGGTCTATTTCATGCTTCGAACAAATATTAGCTGTTTCTTCAGGTTATTGCTTTCATTTTGTGGATAATTCCAAAAAATATAAAAAAGACCTAAACTGGAATAATTCTTATCCAGTTCACACAGTTAGATCAATCCCCAAAATCAGCATACTTAATTACGGCCACCCCATCTTAATTACTGGATAACTTCAATTTTAATGCAATTAACATGGGGTTAGTTAGTCAATTTAATCTGTAACACAATATTAGGTGGCTGGTTTCCAAAGTTGACTAATTATCCACACATATTTTCACTTTAATTAAATTTTATTTTATTCTCTGTATATTCTTGATACATATTATGGGAATTTACAGCTGCTATTTTCATTTCATGCAAATTCAATAAGTTGACTAGTTATCAAACCATTTGGAATCTTTTTTTCGGTTTCCCACCTTATTTCATAGCCGTTATTGAAATTCATAAAAAAATATTTTGGGATTTAGTATTAATATTTTTCTCCCCTTGAAAATCAACCAATTTGCATTAAATTTATGCACCCCACTTGAAGTCAAACATGGGAAGAAAAGAAATGAGACTAATTTAGCACTAGGATTGGCCAATTTGAAGATACTTTTTTTTTTTCATCCACTTGATAATATCTGTTCATTTTTTGGTTTTTAAAATAAAAAAGAAGTCCAGTTCATTCAAATACTATTATATTTCAAATGCGTTCAATTTTTCTATAATTAATTAAAATCGAGATGAACTGAGTATCATTGCACAGAAACGACATTCAGGATCGTTTATAGTGAGCTTATAAAAATATTTTCCATGAGTACTAAATTAATTTCTGTGTATATTTAATATAATTATTACTCCCTTCGTCCACAAAAAAGACATCTGTTTTGCCATTTTCGTCTGTTCACGAAAAAGACGCCTGTTCTATATTTGGTAAGTTTTCTCTTAATATTTATCCTCTAGTTTATCACTTATTTACTCATTTCCCATAGGTGGCCACACAATTTAATTTATTTAATCCTCCACTCAACTCAAGTGGGACCTCTATTCCACTCACTTCACACACAAGCCATTATTTAAACCTTTAAAGACAATTAAAAACTATATAATAAGTGGAACCCTTATTCTACTCATACCACACTCTACCAGAATTATTAAACCCCGTGCCAGAATGAAATATGTGTCTTTTTGGTGGACGGAGGGAGTATAATGCATCTAATTTTTTTATAATATAAATCACAAACTCAACTCTTTCTTACAACAAGCATCTCGATTTAGAATGAGTTGGCTAGCAAAAATCCAATATCATGAGTCGCGATTTTCAAATGTGAGCTCATTCGTAACTAACTATATATGTATCTTTCTGAAATTAAATTTTGAGATTTTTTTTGTTAGAAAATTTCAACATTAGTGCCTTCATAAATAATCTCTCCATCCCGTTTAACATCTCTCATTTTTCTTTTTGAGCGTCTCGTTCAACATGTTTCATTTCTTTTTAAGGAAATAATTAAGAAATCACTTTATTCACTTTATATCACTTCAAAACCACTTTATATTACTTTATGTAACTTTAAAAATACTTTATATTCTCTCCGTTCACGAAATGGTTGTCACATTGTGAACTATACGAGTTTTAAGAAAATGTTAGCTAGTAACGAATTATAGTGAGTATTGTTGTGAGTGGAGTAAGGATCGCATAATAAATGTGAATGGCGTAGTTAAAGTGGCAAGTATTTTGTGGACAAGTTTAAATAGCAAAAGTAGCAACCATTTCGTGGACGGAGGAAGTATCAATTTATCAATTAAAAAATACATTGTATCATTTTATTTACTATACTAAACACATAATTTACATTTAATCTTTCTTATCTTAATCTCTGTACCGAAAGAAATGAGACATGTTGAACGGGACGGAGGGAGTATATATTTATGCGTCATGTGAATTGAACTTTAATTAACCAAGTGATTATGGGAGTGTACAGCTAAAATCTACTCATTTTGGATAAATTTAATTTAAGTCAACAATATTTCTCTATAAAAACTCCTCCCATCCCCTACCTTCATCCCCTACATTTTCTTCTCACTCCTTCACTTCCATTGTCAAACCTCTCTCTCTCTCTCTCTCTCTCTCTCTCTCTCTCTCTCTCTCTCTCTAACTCTAACTCTCTCTCTACATTTTGTCATTACCTTCCCTTCTTTCTCACTATCTTCCTTCCGCGTCGACAAAAATGGCGGGCGGTGGTTTCGGCCCTGGCCCCGGCGAGGGCAAGCAATATCCCGGCAACCTAACGCCGTACGTCGTCGTCACCTGCATCATCGCCGCCATGGGCGGCCTCATCTTCGGCTACGACATCGGAATCTCAGGTAATTATAGCAACAAAAATCCCTAGCCGTAGTAGTAGTAGTTAGTGAAATTGCCGACGAAAGTGATTATTTAAGGGCGTGTTTGGTTTGTTTACAGGTGGAGTCACGTCGATGGATTCGTTTCTGAAGAAATTCTTCCCGTCGGTTTACAGGAAGCAGAAGGCCGACGATTCGACCAACCAGTACTGCAAATTCGACAGCCAAACGCTGACGATGTTCACGTCGTCGCTCTATTTGGCCGCGCTTATGTCGTCGCTGGTCGCCTCGACGGTGACGAGGAAGCTAGGGCGAAAATTGTCAATGTTGTGCGGCGGTGTGCTTTTCTGCGTCGGCGCTCTGATCAACGGCTTTGCGCAGGCCGTCTGGATGTTGATCGTCGGCCGTATTTTCCTCGGTTTCGGAATCGGATTCGCCAATCAGGTTTCTATTATTGCTTGCTGAATTACTGATCAATTTTTTTATATTCTATTTTTGTCTGTTTTTGGATCGGAATTGGAGGGATTCGATTAGCTGGATTATCTTAAATCTAGTGGTTAGTACAGAATGAGAATTTGGTTTAGTATAATTTCAACATGGTGTTTTTCTTCATTTCTAGTTTTATTTCTTCGAGGATTTTCGTGTTTTATATCGCTTTTCTTCTCGGTCTCTGTTTTTTGTTTATCCATTCCCCTGTTTTTTCCTTCTTAATTTTGTTTATGCTTTTTAATTTGTGAAGGAGTATAGATATTAGCAAGTTGTTGGTCAATGGTTCATAGACTCGTAGTAGGAGTTCAGATCTGATCCATAATTTAATGATGAGCTCACTAAAAATGTCTTCATAAAACGACAGAGTATCCATTTCTGAAACAAAATCTGCTTTTTCCTCATCTTTCTTTTCAGTTATAATAGAAACATTAATACTTTATGTACCAAAAAAATCAGAATATTAATACTTTTGACATTTCTTCCCTTTCCATATGGGCCCTCTCTCTCTCTCTCTCACAATCCAGATCATATTGGGCATTTTCTTTGGCCTTGACGTTTTTGTATGTATTTTTTAGTAAACGGATGTTTACTCCGAAAACTACGGCGTTGAATGCAGACAAAGCCGGAGACGTTGACTTGATAGCTCCCCTCTTTTATTAAATTCTACAACTTTTTTTATACTACTATTTTTTCTATTTCTGATATTGACAAATTGTTGCTTCATAAAAACTTACAAACACTAGTGCCCCACATAGACAGTTACATCTTGATCCTCATTTTTCTTTTAATTTCTAATCTCTTATTAACAATCACCTATGTATTGTTCTGTGTAATATTTTTTTATGACACAAGGGTAAGATTTGTTTATTGATGGAAAATGTATTGGTGTATGATTGCAGTCTGTGCCGCTCTACCTTTCGGAGATGGCTCCATACAAATTTAGAGGAGCTCTCAACATTGGGTTTCAACTATCTATCACAATAGGCATTCTTGCAGCCAATGTGTTGAACTATGGCTTTTCTAAGATCAAGGGTGGTTGGGGATGGAGGCTGAGCTTGGGTGGCGCGATGGTGCCAGCATTGATCATCACCGTCGGTTCCTTGATCCTACCGGAGACGCCCAACTCCATGATCGAGCGTGGTCAGAGCGACGAAGCCCGAACCAAGCTCAAGAGAATCCGTGGTATCGACAATGTGGATGAAGAGTTCGATGACTTGGTGGCGGCCAGTGAGGCCTCGAGGAAAATCGAGGACCCGTGGATGAACCTCCTCCAGAGGAAGTATAGGCCTCAATTGGTGATGGCCATCGCCATCCCCTTCTTCCAGCAGCTCACTGGCATCAATGTCATCATGTTTTACGCCCCCGTCTTGTTCAAGACCATCGGCTTTGGTGGCGATGCTGCGTTGATGTCAGCTGTGATCACCGGTGGGGTCAATGTTCTGGCCACGATCGTGTCCATCTATTATGTTGATAAGCTCGGGAGGAGGTTCCTTTTCATCGAAGGCGGTATCCAGATGCTCATATGTCAGGTACATTGTGTTCCTGCTTTCTTAGTTTCTTGATTGCTTTTGCTTAATCAAAGTGGAACATATCATACTTATGTTGGGATTTTGATCTGTTTGAACAGGTTGCTGTGGCGATTTGCATTGCCATCAAGTTCGGAGTGAACGGGGAGCCCGGGGAGCTGCCCAAGTGGTACGCCATCGTGGTGGTGCTGTTCATATGCATCTACGTGGCGGGATTCGCGTGGTCGTGGGGCCCGCTCGGGTGGCTCGTGCCGAGTGAGATTTTCCCGCTCGAGATCCGGTCGGCCGCGCAGAGTTTGAACGTGTCGGTGAACATGGTGTTCACCTTCTTGGTGGCGCAGGTCTTCATGTTGATGCTCTGCCACCTCAAGTTCGGGCTCTTCCTGTTCTTCGCCTTCTTTGTGGTGGAGATGACGATCTTCGTGTACTGTTTCTTGCCGGAGACGAAGAATATTCCGATTGAGGAGATGGTGGTTGTGTGGAAGCAGCATTGGTTCTGGTCGAGGTTCATGACTGATGTTGATTATGGAATGGGAATGTTGAGTTGAAGAAGGGAGGAGGGGATAACTATCAAAAAGTATGATGGATTTTATTTAGTTTGTTGTTACCAAAAAAAAAAAAGGAACATTTGAAAAAAGGAATTGTTGATGAGTCTCTTGTGTCTAGAGTTTGTTTTACTAGAAGATGGTATTATTGATGTAATGTAATGTCCAAAGTGTTCATGAATTAAAATGGGTGTTGATTTATACTTTGTTTTTTTTTTTTTTTTTTTTTTTTTTTTTTTTTTTTAAATATATCAAATGAGTTTGCCTAAAATTGAATTAAGATGAAAAAAGAGATCGTGAATTCGTGATACATATAAGATCAAATTGAATAGCTTAAAATCGAATCGATCCGAAATTAAATTCATAACACAAACCAAATGTAAATTTTTTGTTTTGTTTGAAAGGGAACCAAATGCAGTCTTTGAAAATTATGTTGACTTTGTTAAATGTGGATGATGTCAGTATGATTTAAAGAAGTACTAAAAAGTTAAATCAACATTTTCAAAGTAGCGAGATCATTAATAATTGATGAATTCGAATTTGCGCGTGAAAAAAATGGATATTTATGGATTAAGAATTGAACTACAAACCCAGAAAGTACAACATGATAAAATTTACTACTTATATAATAGTATAATCTTATGACAAACAATTATAATTATAATAAATACATTAATGATCAGCCTACTGCTAATTGCCATTGCAATAATCTGATGTCAGTATGTAGTTGATTTTGTTAATGATACTTTAAAGTATACTTATCATTATCCATGATATTTGAATGTGGGATTTTTGTTCTATACTTAATTATTTACTTATTTCTATTTTTGTCCGTTTCTGCTTTTGACAAGAGAGATTCACCAAATTAAATTTTCTATTTTTCCGCACGTGGGTGCTTATATATATATATATATATTGGAAATTATCATTGCATATTTTATCTGACACATATTCATATACCACCAAAATTTGCTGTACATATATTTTTCCAGATATTCATTAATCTTTTATTCCCAGTTCTTTTTTTTTCTCCCTTCTAAAAATAAAACATATCAATTTATGGTTTTTTTCTAGTGCAACACAAATCCAAGATTTAAGGTAGATTGTCAATTATTATAAAATAAAACCGAGCAATTGTTTGCCATGACCGAGAACATATTAAAAGTGGGAAACGCACCCTAATCATAATTAAAAAGTGAAAACTTAGTCATTGAATTTTTATAAATTAAACCTCTTTTTTTTGGTAATATAGAATGGATAATGGCAAAAGTAAATAAAGAAATAAAAGAAACTTTAGGTTTTGTTGTTGGCATCAATAAATAAGTAACCTTAATATTCACTCCTTTAGCAAAAGTGAGAATCAAAATTCACATGTTGTCCATTGCCAAAAATAATATCACCTCTCACATTATGTCACAAAACATTGAGACCACTACCCTTTTTAATGACAAAGAAACATTATCCATATCTTTTAGTATTCTTCAAGGAAAGTAAATCAATAAAAAAATTGATAAATATATCATAAATTTAATCACGGTCTTGAAAATGAAGCAAAGAGGTGATCATTATGTCAAGATTAACATAGATCACATCTTTCCTTTTCATTCTACCAAGGAAGGAAATAAAAATTGACAATCATTTTGGTCACGGAAATTAAAATAATGCAACAACTACTAGTCACATTATTCATGACACAATTTGAGAGAAATTAGGCTCTTTAGAATTGGATAAGATAAGTGGTAGTACATAAATAGATATTATATATACTTGTTCTTTTTTAATTTATTTTCATTAATTTAATTGGTCATTTGATATCTCAAAATCGTACAATTCTCACGGATAATTTTCTTTTGAGTCACAAAAGAGAGAACCTTATCCAACAATATTTCTTTTTCACTTTTGAGAGTTTTGGATGAAGCTTAAAAAGGTGGTAGGTGTGTGGATATGATATAGTCATGAGGAGATTGATAATTGAAAGTACCCATTAAACAAGGTGAATTCTCTGTTGCAATATTGTGTAATGTCTTCTATTGCATTTATGGATTAAAGACATATGACAATTTTAAAATTTAAGATTAACGATGTTAACTAAAATAGTAAAGTTTTAATATACCAAATTAACTTATTGATGAAAATGGAAAATATGCAAAAGAGATTCTTTCACGCTACCATACATGTGCCATTTTCCACAAAATTTCACAGTAAGAGGATGCCACATTTCTTTAATCCATCCATGAATGCAACAGAGGATGTCACATAATGTGGCAATAGAGGATCCAATTTGCATTAATAAATAGCATACTCAATAAAATTATATGTAACTTAGTATTTTTATAGTATATAATAGCGGTTCGTTCAGAAAATTCAAAGTTTCATGCTCAACTAACAAAACTAATTAATTAACTAACTATTTGATCCCTAATTATTCCACGAAAAACAGAACATTAAAGTTAAAGTACAATTACAAAGATGAATTTGGTAGTTAGGCAGCATTTTGCATAGAATTTTGATTTATGATATTCATATGAGAATATTTTTTTTTTCCAAGCCCTAACAAGTGTTAGGGGATGGAGGGAGGGAGTATAGAGTAATCATTTGCGTCAAATATTAAAACTTAATTAAAAACAAAATCACAAAATGACTCATGTCTGAGACTATGAACATTAATTTTCAAAAAAAAAAAGTAGTAAGTTCAAGAAAAAGAACGAATTTCCTTATATAGTTGAAACCTTTTCTATTGGCATGAATTTTATATTTTTTGTGAAGGGGTTAAATTTTCTATTGGTTAATGCACATGTCAATATTTTATTGGGAGTTGGAGCTCGACTAAAAGTACTCTCTTCGATCCACTTAAATTGTCATCCTTTTTATTTTTAGGTGTCTCACTCATATTGTCATCTTCCAAATAAAAAAAGTTTTAACCCTTTAAAATCCATCAAAAGTAACGGGACCCACACACTTTCAATCTTTTTACCCTTATTCTTTATCTCCGTTCCGAACAGTAACATGATAATATCAATGAGTCGGAGAGAGTAGTATTTATCTCCAGAGACTATCACACTGTCATACAACAAGTGAAGTCGTAATTAGTATTTGTTTTTCTTGTAGTGCATTTATCAGAATTTGGCATTAAAGGAAGAAGCATAGATTGGAAATGGTCGTGTAATTATTTATTTTTGTTTTAATTTTTAAATAAATTAATCAGACGGAAAGATGTTATTTGGATGTGGATAATGTAATCGTGTAGAGTTTGGTAAAAATGGTGACGTGCATGCATGATTCCTTCTCTTACTACTTGATAAGTACAATTTTGAAGAATATTAAATATTCGATCCTTCACCTCCAAAAAAGCAAGCAAAATTATAGAAGAATCGATTCCAAGATGAGTCCAGTTGAAGCAAGATTATGTGAGTGTTTGGCTAAGCTTAAAAGCTCCTTAAAATAGCTTATAAGCTCCTAAATCTTTAATAATGAAGAACTTATAAGCTGTTTTAAGAAGCTTAAAAACTTAGCCAAACACCCTCTATGTCTCCTTTTGCATTGCAAATGACATATTGATTGTGTATCATTTTTAAAATGAGCTGTAAATTGGTAGTATTTAATGTCTACCGTTTAATGTACGAATTTTTTATTTTTAATCTCGTGATATTAAACTTTTGAATATACAATCAGTCTATCACATAACATATTATTGTATATACAGTTTTGATTTTTTTTTTTTGGTGTAGTTTTCTCACAGTGTGTGGTGGTGTATTGGGACGTCTGCGTGCGGTGTAGTGGTCCCACCTTTTGTGGTGCAGATGTCCATCTTTGTAATTTGAAAAAACAATTTTTTTTTTTAAACTGAACAATTTGATAGAGCCATCGATACAAAACCATTTTGTGCAGCAAAAATTGCAGTGCAGTTGAGACTAGGGTTAATGGCGTTGAAGACTGTCGATGTCAAATTATTTTCTTTTCCAATTCCCAAACATGTCTCTCCACTCTTTACTCCAATCACACTGTTTCACAACTCAGCTTCGAACCATATCTGCATAAAGCCCACGTAACAATAATACTCCTTCTGTTCCGGTATTGATGACATGTTTTCCTTTTTTGGGTATTTCGATATTGATGACATGTTTACTTTTTTGGACTAAATTAGATTTTAATTAAATTTCTTAATCATCCAACATCATTATCTACTCTTTAAACTATTCACTTTTTTTCTTCCTACAACTTACCTAAAACCACTTTATTGGACATATAAAGTATTTTATTGGACCTATAAAGTATTTTATGAACCTATAAACTATTTTTTTAACAAGAATTAAATATTCTATAAAATTACACTAAATATGATGAACACCACCTTTTCATCCTTAATTTCATTTTTCTTAGTCTCGGTGCCGAGCCAAACTAGACCATCAATCTTGGAACGGAGGGAGTACTAACAATCAAAAAGTAGGCTGTACATTATTTACGATGTATATGTACATGCATTACGTATCTATGTCAAGATACATAATTAATCATACATGTGACGTGTCTACTAATTGATGAAACACGAGAATATAGTAGCGTACTCCATCCGTCCCGTTCAATTTGGTTCGTTTTCCTCTCTAGGCATTCCATTCAGTTTGACATATTTCATTTTTTGACAAAGATTACGCAATATTTTAGTGTTTAAGTACTATGTGTACAATAGTTTGTTTTATGAACAGTGAAAATGCACTCACAACCACTTTACCATCAATAATTAAATATTCTATACAAATACACTAAACACACCTCCTACGTACATCTAATCCTTTTATTTTTAATCTCCATATCGAAAAGAAATGAGTCAAGTTGAACGGGATGAAAGAAGTATATCTTTAAACCTTACCGCCGAGAATCGATCTACTCTCAGCCGTGCTAATTATGATCATGAGAATAATGGATACCACCAAAGCTAACTTCACCAAAATGGAAATATTGTTGGCCATTTTTTCCAATGTGTGTATTTTGGTGATATGCTATTGGCTATTGCTATTACTTGATTTGAAGGTGTGAACATTAAATTCAATCTTCGATAAACCATTATAGTAGTATATAGCAAGAATTAGACACGTTTTTTGAATAGGCATGGAAAGCAGTCGATACCTCGATTTTATTTTATTTTTCTTTTTCTTTCTAGCATATGAATATAGAAGTGTCAAAAATGATCCGGGCTTGATCCAAATATGAATGGGCAAAGCCATGATTTTAGAAATTTGGACGAGCTCCTCTTTACTATTCAACTAAAAAGTATAGGCCCAAGTTTATGATTCTAGCTAAAATTTTCGGAAGTTGAACTTTGAATTATTAGCTTCAAATTATTAGATCCACGATGGAAAATCACCACTCATAAATTTCTTGGAATCATTAAACACTAAATATACAAGCTAAATAGTCACACAATAATTCTAGTCGAACGCATTATGGCCGACCACGCGCGTAAAAAAAAGAAAGTTAATTACAAAAATAAAAATAATCATATTTTCCGTTAGGGTTTATATTCTCTAATTAGAGTTTATTTTCTTTTTTCAAAACCTATATTACCATTTTTAGCTAGTGTGACTAACCACAGTGTATCCAAATAACACTATATATATAATCAAATTATATCTAAAACTAACATTATTTTTCCAATTATTATCATAGCCTACCCCACCACCACCCTTCCCAAACCCCATCTTCACCGCCTACATCGAAAATGAGTAAGAAAATAAGTCGTCGCCATTGCTTAGCTCAAAATTCCAGCTGGTAATGATGACTAAGAGGGTGGTAATGATGACTAAGAGGGTGTTTGGCTGAGCTTAAAAACTCATTAAAATAGCTTATAAGCTTCTAAATCCTTAGTAATGAATAACTTATAAGCTATTTTAAGGAATTTAAAAGCTTAGCCAAACACCCTCTAAATTCATTGATCGCATCACAAATTCTTGATAATCCTACTCAGTTGCATTGTATAACTTTTCATAGTTGGGGACTAAATTGGAAAAAAAAAAGAAAAAAAGTGCTAGTATAGGACATAGATAGTATGTGATTATTTAGCCACCGATAAAAAAACAATGTATTTATTATTCGTTTTCTTTTCAAGCCTTGTTTGCAGCTTGAAAAAATTGTTTCAAACACTTTAATGGATTGAAAATTTTAAACTATTCCAAAGACTTTTCAGCAATATTTTTGCATTCTTTTCTGAAAGAGAGGGTATTTGGGGATTGAACCATAATCGTTCACCTTTATATAGACGAAGAATAACTTCAACGCTTACAGTAGCTTCTTCTCTGAAGGTTCTTTCTTCGGAATACACTAGCATCGACATCGAAACCTAAACACCTGAGTTATAAATACGAAAAAAAAAAAAAAAAAAAACGAAGCATTGAAGCAAACAACGTAGCTAGACTAAACCTTGCTAGCTGCTGTTAAATATCACAAAGCTTCAACAGCTAATCCCAAACACACACTGTCAAGTGTTCAATGTTCAACTTTGTAACCCATTCAAAGACAAACCTAAATCTTATGCACCCGCCTCAATCCGACCCGATATACTCTTCTGCTCTCGATCCAAGACAGCATCGGTCAGTGCAGACTAAGGGTAATGGTTTCTCTCATTCAAAGATGAAAAATTACATATCTACAGGTGCATATGGCCGTAAGCCAATAACCAGTACGACATTTCACAGATACAGCTGAGAACTCATATTGACAGAAAAATCATACCAACTCATACAGACACTTAGAATATCCATCAAACATAAGTAAATACATCGATCGAAACATAGTGCAGAAATTTCACCACGGAGTCGAGGCTCACAAGAGAAACTCCAGTCATATGGAATCTACCCCGTCCACTTGTTGGCGAGCCAAGTATCGCTCTCTTCTTTCTTTCTGCAAAATGTTCAGGAGGAAGAGGATATAGACCACAAAAATGATAGAGAACAACTTGCAACAAGAATAGTTGAAGGTTAGATGGCTTACCCATTCATCGATCACAAGTCCTTCTCCAATAAACTTTGGGCCTGCGTCTTCTGAAGGCTTCTTCCGAGCCTCGAGTTCAGCCTCAGCTTCCGCCAACTGGCGCTTTAATTTGTCTAGCGCCTTCAAAAATCAACCAGACATAGATCAGCAATTATGCTGGAAGCATTTTTATAAGCAATATGTCCAATAACTGCCTCGAGAAGAAACTATTTAGAGATGTATGTGAGATTAAGATGTCGTAATTTCTCCACTTACAGGGCTTGAACGTTCTGCGTCTAGAAAAACAACCCTAAGTATCTGCTCCACAGCCACTTCATCCCTTTGCTCATCAAACTGATTCAAGAGAAATTGGAAGAGATGAGAATGATAAGAAACATGGAGTTAGTAAACTATGTGCAGCATAGGGCCTGGTGCAGCATGAAGTAAGCCAAAATTTGAAAACAATTAGCACAATCTTCTTTTCTGATAGTGAGATTGCATCAAAAATTAAAATTACCAGCGTCATCTGACTTAAGAATATATAATACTTGACGCGCCATAATGAACATATTAAAGATAGGAAAACAAACAGAATGAGACGTGCCAGTTCAGGTATATAGTCAGTTGGCTCTTTCACTTTTAGGCTCATGATTTTAAACTTCACCGTGCTTTTCTGATCCATTGGCTTCTCATTGTTCTCTGGAGGCTCGACAAACTTGAATACTGACAGAACCAAGAAGGATAACAGAGAGAAGTTAAACCAAAAACAAAGTTTGTCCCAAAAACAAAGTTCATGTAGGGATCAAGACAATCGGTTACCAGTAGCAATGATACTCTCGCCAGGTGCAAGAATGGCTCCAGGAGGTCGCATGAAACAGCTTTTTGGTGCAGTAGTTTGGAACTAAGTAACATGAATCATATACATTTATCAATAGGTAAAAATAAAAACAGTGAATAAGTTGGTGCCATATCACTTCAAGTTATTTAAACTAAATCAAAGTAATTTTGACCTATTTTAAGATGGAGTAGTATTATAAAGTCCTCCTATCCTAGCTAAATCACTATTTTTTTTTCTTTATATTGGTAACGGTTTCTACAACTTAAGGACTACTGATAAGAGAAAAACAGAAAGAAAATGCAACTTGGTATACCTTGAAAGCTACATGAGACTTGCTTGTATTTTTTATTTTGATAGCACTTCGTACTTGCTTGCCTGGTTCATCTGCAAGTTAAAACTAATAGCAAATCAATGCAAATACGACAACCTTGTGTTCGACCAATTCAATTAGTTCTTGCATGTGCAGACATGCAAAACTATATAATACTGCAAAGTTACAAATTTGGAGCTGATATTCAGAATCTGGCACTTCCAGGCATGTCCAAACCCGTGCTTAGGCTGGTGAATAGGGTCGTGGAGGAAGTCTTGAGATTCTGATAATTTATTCGACACAATAATGAAAGATGAAAAAGAGGAAAAGAAGTGAACCAAAAAGTTTTTCAAGTAAGCCTAGTCTTACACTCATCAAGTCAGCAAGTGGTATCTAGTGTTCCAAAACTTCACGGTTAATTCTAATAATTAATCTCCTCAAAGCACGAAAATTTGTCAATATTCATCATTTTTGGCATCATCAAAATTCAAGTTTCACAGCAACTAAAATTTCAGAATTCTATGGTCAAATTCACATATTCTGCTGGAGAAGAAATCTTACATAACTGATTTGCTTTTGTATCTAACCGAAAATTCTTTGATCAAAATGTTCAAATAAAAAGGTAAGGATAACAAGAGTTTCAAGTTGAGCAAGATCACAAATTTCACCATTTTTCCTCAATTATCAAGAAATCAACAAGCCTCCATAGAACCAAATTTTGAATTACATCAACCATCTAAATCAATTCGACCGAAAATTCCAAAACACCAGTCGCAGATCAAGCTCAATCAAGCTAGGGAAGTAAAGGAAAACATCCGTCAATAAAATTACCATCAATCAATAAATCAATCAAGCAAGCAACACGAGACAATCAACACAAAATCAGCAACTAAAAAGATACTATAA
This sequence comes from Schizonepeta tenuifolia, assembly GCA_029490685.1. Taxonomy (NCBI): domain Eukaryota; kingdom Viridiplantae; phylum Streptophyta; class Magnoliopsida; order Lamiales; family Lamiaceae; genus Schizonepeta; species Schizonepeta tenuifolia. Next base: position 67,655,101 of record CM055956.1, on the reverse strand, counting down.
AAAAAAAAATCGAAAATCAAGCAAATTAGCGAGAGGAGCTGGTCCATACAAGGAAAATAAAGCTTATTCGAGGGATCGAGCTTCAAACGACGGCGTGCGGGAAGCAGCGATCTGGCAACTGAAGAAACCGAAGTGACCTGTGGAGCTGATCCCTCCACCGGGAACTGAGCGTTACCGTTTCCATGACCGTAATTCTGCTGATAATGAGCGAAATTTGCAGATGACGCCGACGATGTTGTCGTGTGATGCGAATTTCGGAATGGGAGCTTGAAGAGCCCCCAGACTTTGCCGTCGGAAGACGACGATCTCTCCTCCACAAGAGCCATAACTGATCCCGCCGCCGGTGCGCGCAACGACGTCGCTTTTGGAGGTTGGGTTTTGGTTATTCTGGTTTGGAAGAGTCACTTTTTGAACAGGTTTTGTTGGTGCCTGGTGGGCTCGCTCTCTCTCTCTTCTCTCTCTCCCCTCTGCAGGTTTGGAAAGTTTACAACGGGAAATTTCTTCTTTCGTTTTCGCTTTGGCTATTTTTTCGAGTTTTAAACTTTAGACTCTTATCTTTTTTTAAAGAAATAAAATATTTGAGTTTTGTGCTCTCAAAATTTATAAATTGCTCTTTTTGTACTTTGTAGTCGTAAAAGTTAAGTCTTTTTGTATTGATTTTTTTATTTCGTATTTATAAAAAAATTGATAGGAGATTCTAGCATGGTCAAACATGGTGATGCTCACATAAAATCTAAACACAACCAAATAATAAATATATACAATTGTAAAAATATAAAATCACATGTTACTCAGTACTACAATTTAACGGATCTTAACTCATCAAAAAATGTTATGATATGAGTTATTTTCAAACAAAAATATTGTACTTCTATGTTTCTTCTTCTTCTTCTTTTAAATTCGTGACGTCTATGTACAATAGCCTGTAAACCATACAAGACAGATAAATCACATCTCCTAGGTACAAATGTGACAGTATATTTCTTCTCTTTGATACTGGAAGATGGTGATCACTTAATCCTAGAAATAAATAGTTAAACCCTTGTTAACATAGTTAAAATGAATCACGAATATCAATATGGTAATTAATTTATTTTATTGAAGTAAAAGGTGCATGTTGAAATATAAGTATGATAATTCATTTCATGACATGCACCGGAAAATTATTATATTTACATTACTAAGCATAGTAACACAAGTTAAATATTATTGATGCTTTTAGAGAAAAAATTATTCGTGCATAAACCCATTTTGGTATCTTAAGTCTTAATTGTCTGGGTTGGTATGAAAATTTCTACAGAAATACTAATATTATTTATTTTTCATATAAAAACCAAATTAGTCTTAATAGAGTGTGGAATTGATGATTGGAATAAGAATAAACATATTAAAAGTTGGAGGAATAATCTGTTTGCTTTGTTGAAAAGAATAGATAGTAGACAACGAATTTTGAATATGTGAGTGTTGGCACCTTAATTTAATTTTGCATGTGATACATATCCCCACAACAATCAAATCAAATTAATTTGAAGAAAGATTTTATAAAAGTATTAAGTATAATGGAGTAGGAGTTGGAGTGGGTGAGCGCTGACTGTGCAATCAATACGTGTTGACTCAATGCGTTGAGTTGATGACTCATGCCTCTTAATTTAGACTCATGTCTTAGTTGTATATTTGTATTTTTGTTTTTATTATTTCAGATTACATTATTTTTATATTTTATTTATTTATTTTTAGATAAAGGGATGTTTGATTATCGAATGAAGAAATCATCGACGGCGGAGAGCGGCAATCACCCTCAAAAACCTCCATTCTCTCTGGCGCCTCATTTCTCCATTTCTGAGCTATTTCGAATCTTCCCAAATTACATTATTTACATATTTAGGCATGGGTTTGGGCACCTGGAATGGAATGGAATGCACGCCAAGTAATTTTTGTACATCTCTACGATTCACGAGGTTGTGTATAGCTCTCAACATAATATTCAAGTGTGCAATTTTATTTTATTTTTGGATGTCGTGGAAGCCGGCGTTAGTTGTATCAAATGTGTAAATTTCAATTTTTAAACAATGAGGTTTTGTTTTGGTATAAAAATCTATTGTTCCCTTTTTCCATATCAAAGTGAAAAGAACGAGACTGTGTATGACAAGTAACAATATGATTTGGGATGTCAACTAGACAATCTGACAAGCACACGGTTCAGTTAAGTCTAAATTTGAAAAGTTTTTTTTGTCAAGTCTATTTTTGTCAATACATAAAATGTGCTCTATGATTGAAACTTCACTAGAAATTTTGGTTTGAAAATTGTTGTGATCCTAAGTTAATATTGTAATTGCAATCGTATGTAAAAAACACAACCAAATTTTTTTTACACACCATTTTTATTGTCAATAAGCCTATTTCAATGAAACACCGACATTTCTTCTTAAGAGCATTTACAACGGGGATCGAGCACCGGGGTCGTTGCCAGTGTCGATCCCCGCTCGACACCGCTCCCGACACGCCGGGATCGAGCGTTAGTGTCAATGGGTGTGTCGATAATGAGACATCGTGTGTCGATATTGAGACATCGCGCTCGACTCCCTGTTTGCCAAAGAAGGGGACACACGGCGGTAGGAGGTTGATTTTTTTTTTTTAATTATTTATTTTATTTTGAGTTGTAGGTTGCTTTCTCGAGATGAGAATAGGAAGAAAAAAAAAGAAGAAGTGGGGGTACTGGAGTAGGTAGAGAAGATAGGGTAATGGTGGACTTATTTTGAGTTTAATAAGGTCGTAGGCTTTAAGGGTAGTGAGTTTTTAATTTTTAATATAATGTTGTAATTATTAATAAAATTAAAATAATAAAATAAAATTGAAAAATTAAGTACTAACCTATAATTATATTCGTTTCCAACTAAAACGAAAATTACTTATTACAAAATACAAAAAAAAATAACAAATAAAATCCATTCAATCATTGTCAATATTTATAGACCGGGGGTCTATACCAACTCCACTATTTTAGAATTTTCTACCGGGGTCTATCCAATCATAAGAACTCTACCAAAATTACACTTCCTGGCGATAGACCGGGAGTCTATCTTATAACTGTAGTGAATGCTCTAATAAGTTACTCCCTCCGTCCCTGTTTTAAAGTCTCATTTGCTCTTTAAAAATTGTCCCTAATTTAAAGTTTCACTCTGGACATTACTATTCTCCCTTCTTTTTCTTATTTATACTTCTTTACCACTAAAGGGCCCACCCACATGTCATTAACCTACCATTTTCTCCCACTTATTTCACCTTTTTCTCCCACTCACTCCACCTTTTTGCTAATGCAATAATTAGCAAAAGTAACCCAATGTCATTAACACTGCCCTTTTCTTCCACTCACTTCACCTTTTCTAGCTTTCTTAATTTCTGTGCTTGCACCCAAATGAGACTTTAAATTGGGGATGGAGGGAGTATTTTGGTTCGATTCACACCATGTGTTTTTGGTCCTCCCATTTTTTAGGGGTACTACTATATTCTAATACTCCCTCCATCCACGAAATGGTTGCCACATTGTGGATGACACGAGTTTTAAGAAAATGGTAGGTAGTAGTGAATTATAGTGAATATTATTGTGAGTGGAGTAAGGGTCCCACAATAAATGTGAGTGAAGTAGTAAAAGTGGCAATCATTTCGTGGACAAACTTAAATAGCAAAAGTCGCAACCATTTCGTAGACGGAGGGAGTATTAATTTAACTAGCTACACTAGTTCTCCAGTTTGCACTAACAAATTTGAATAGTGTTGGAATCTATAATTTTGTATTATCACAATTTGGACATAGTATGTCCAGACATACAATGGTAAAAATAGGGATTTGACGGAATTTTTTAACTAATAATTTAATTTCATAGTTTCGACAGTTTGAGTATTAATAAACATACACTTTTTAAATTTTAATTATGAAGTTTCATCCCAATTTAAATTCACAAGTTTAGGAGTTGAGTGTGAATGAGAGTAAAATTTGAGGCGGGAGTGCATGAGATCGATATTTCAGAAGGAGATTTGAGTAGGGAAAATTTTTTTGAAGGCAATCGGACAATTTTTTTCCTATTTCAAACACGTATGTATAGACATAATATGTCCGAATAAAATTATTGTAGATAAAATTAGTCTCCTCATTGAACGTTTATTACATAACATGTCACTGGCTATCTAGTTACGTTTAACACATGCATATGACTTTGTTATGTGATGCACTTTTTCACAAAAGTAGTTGTTATGTGCAACACGTGACTCATACTGTTTTCTTAAGATCCGGTTTTTGTACGGTCAACAAACGGCTCGCTTAAATTAGTATTATTTTTATTTATTGTTAGTTAATTAAATTTTAAATAAAAGATTAATACATTTGAATTATAATTAATTAAGTTATAATTAAAATTAATGAATTTTAATTAAGTAAATGCAGAGTTTTTGCACTGACCATACTGCTGTCGACTTCACAAAAGGTTTTGCATTTCTTTATTACGCTTTTTATACTAACACTATAACAAAAAAATTCAGATAAATAATATGCATGTTACAAAAATTACTAACAATTATACCATCAATTCTCATTTAATTTTTGAAGCACACGTATTATCAAGCCTCTGGTGAGTCGTCACTAGTGGAAACTTTTTTTATTTTAGTGTAAGATATTATTTTGGAGCGCCTCCACATTAACTTTTCCCTCCTTAATTAATCATAGTAAACTAATGTGAAGACCTTGACAACAAATCCACTTCAATTTTTTGGCAATTCATAGCCATTAATTGATGTTTCCACTTCTCACTTTTATCCGATTTGTGGCTTTCATCTCTTAATTGTTTGTAATTCCACTTCCACTTCCACAAAACAATTTTCTTGAGATTTTATTTGCCAACAACCGATAAGAGCAAAAGTTTATGAATTCTAAGTTCCACTTCATTTCGTTTCCAATTCACGAAAAATCATAATGAGAATCTTAATTTGGACAATCTACAGGCATATTTATCTTGCCTATGTTAATTGTTTTTTTATAGGTGCCTTTGTCAATAAATTCATTAATGCTCTCTCTCTGTCATATTTTTTTCTCTCTTACATTTAATAATTTCTGAGGAGTTTATGTTTTGTCTTTAGATTTTTGTCTCACAACTCGCAACGGGATACTCGATTGGATCTTGAGTATTAGATAGATATTACTCCTTCTATCCACGAAATTATAAGAATTTTTTTGTGGCATGAGTTTTAATAAAAGTGTAGTAGATGTTAAGTAAGTGAAGAAAGGGACTCATCATTGTGAGTTGAGAAAGAGATAAAAAGTAAGATAGTGGGTAGAGTCATGTCCTAAAGTGGAAAAAAAAAGAAAATTAGCTACAATTTTTGTGGATAGACGAAAAAGAAAAACTAGCTACAATCTTCGTGGACGGAATTAAGAAATAAGCAATATGAAAAGAAAAAAAATGTGTAAAACGAAAATACAAATTAAAAAGAACATGGAAAATTGACCTAATTTAAGAAAGAAGATAATTGTCGCCGTTAGTGAGTAGCTATGGTGAAAGTTGGGGTTTTTCTATCAAGTTCCCAAGTATATTAGTGTTATGAACTTATGATGCAAAATGGAAATAGACTTTTTCAGCCAACTTAATAGCATACCATGAATTTCATAAGAAACAATGAACATCAAAAGAAAATAGAAGGACTTAATAAGAAAACAAGTAAATTCGAAGACGCATAGTTTCCCGCAGGCATTCTGGCATCCTTCAGTTAAATGGCTATAACTTCTTTCACAGATAATTTTTTTTTTTGCTAATAACTAGACTCGACTAGCTTCCTAACCATATATGGCATACCACCTGAATATTTCACCATTAAGAAAATATTTGGTTGAGCTTATAAGTTCCTTAAAATAATTTATAAGCTTCTAAATCTTAAATTGTGAACAGTTATAAGACATTTATAAGCTTCTAAATCTTAAATCTTAAATCTTAAATTGCTTAGCCAAACACCCTCTTATGCAGTTTAGAGGTTGTGTAGAATTTGTTTTGGAAACTGCATCGTCAAGTCTCTAACAATGAATTAAACATCATATTCTTCCTGATTAAAATTTAGAAAAATAAAAATAGCTGAATAAGATATTTTTTGTGTCTACTCTAGACAACGTGATTATGGTAGGTAATTAGCGAATATTAAATCGGATTACGATGCAAACGAATGAATTATAGAAAATAAAGTTTTAAGGATAAGAAGGAAGGAATTAGAATCATAAGATGAAATCAGAATCATCCCACTGCAGAACTGCAGACCCCAAATTCTGCTCTCTTTTGAGCTTATCTTTGAGGAACCAATCGCACACCTTCCCGGCATTCAGCTCCTCTATTTCGCACCCTTCCTGCTCCGATATCACTCGTAGCAGATTCAACGATGATATCTGATCACAAATCATCACATTTATATAATATAATAATAATATAATAATATAATCTAGATTCTAGAGAGAGAGAGAGAGAGAGAGAGAGAGAGAGAGAGAGTTGAGGCTCGGATTGTACCGTCAATCGGCATAGAAAGCGCTCGTGCGTGCTGAGACCGGAAATCTCGACTAAGCCGGCTTCTTCCAGCGACAGGAAACTTCGCCTGCTTTCGGTTTTATTCTCTCCGCCGTCGCCGCCGGATTTCACAGCAACCCTCCTTTTCCGGGCGGCGGAGATGAAGGCCGGCGATTTAATGAGATTATTGTTTGGAGATTTGAAGGGTGGAGGTAATTGGCAGTGTAAGTTGATTGTGTTCATGTTCATCGATCCTTGACGTGGAAGAAGATAAAAAGCTATGAATCTATGATACGACATACGAGAATAAGGTTAATTATCTAAAGGTTGTGTATGATGAGTGAGTGAGTGGTTCAAAATTCAAATCATACCCAATCTAAATTTATTGGGATATATATTGGGCTCTCTTTTTATTTTGGGATGGCTTTGGCCCATTAGCCCTTTTGCATTTCTTTATATTTCAGCTGGCTTAGATTCAATTACCCGTTTTATTATTATTATTATTATTATTATTATTATTATTATTATTATTATTATTATTATTATTGTTGTTGTTGTTGTTGAATTCAAAGAGTTCGCATCTATCATATATGTATCTAAACATGGTTTTACTTCAAATATTTTTCTTTAAGAACAAAGCAGGAAGTAAATCAAAAGAGTATCAATAATTCAAAAATAAATTAATAATTTTCTAGTATTATTTAAATGACATGTCAATCTATTTTTATTAATTAAATTTCATTCTGTATTACTTGAAAACATAAAAAAAAGATCCCCAAATTTTGCCCATACTAACGGCGACAAATATCTTGTTTCTTAAATTGGGTGTTTTTAAATTAGCTCAAGAGTGAATTCAAAAGTTGCGTACAAAATGAAATTACAAGCAAAACAGTGAAGCAAACAAGTGAAAGAAAAGCGTGTTCGTTTATTACAAAAGGAAAGATCTAAGCCAGTTATCATAAAAGATGAAGGGCTGTCCTTTATTCTGAAGAAACGAACGCGGGAAGCCAGCAAGAAACAAGATCGTCTACAGCTGCAAATCCTTGAGCTTAAACACTAAACGTTAGAAATAATGGTTTGAAAATCATTATTTATAGCGGTTTATTATTTAATTATTAATAATTAAATAATGAAGGATTGCTTACTTGTCAGGTAAATAATCGGAATATATTTATGTTCTCAAAACCATTATTTGATGAGTAAGAAATGATATATTCGAGTTGTGTGTTGGAAATGAATTTGTTGTCGACAAATTCGTTAATCCATGATAAAAGAACGAGCTTGGACTTAAACCATGATTGGTGTCGATTTGGGCTTGAAATTTGATTAGTTTGGACTTAATATTTATTAGTCAAATAATCAAATTAACACAAATGGGCTCGGCTCATTCATAGATTTGTCAAACAAATTAAACATTTGTTTAAATAATTGGCCGAATATAATACACAAAATCAAATAATTTTGATTTGGTATTCACAAAGTCATCTCGTGACTTTCAGAAACCGCAGCAATGAATTGGTTTAATCATTTGATTAAAAATTCAATTCCATAACAGCCATGCATGTTTTGATAGCTTTAAATGGCCATCCTTAATTTTTGGCTCAAAATCGTAGAGCCTTCATGGTTGGTTTTGATGGTGATTTAATCCTCAATGGAGTGAGTAGCCTATAAATAGTGATAGGTTCATAGCATTGCTACACACAATTTGCATATTTTTCACTCTCTAAAAATTGCAACTCATTTCATAGCTTGCTCAAGTTCTTGATCCTAATTCCGTTCGCCGGAGCTAGCCGGACTTATGGTGCTACATTCGTCGAGACGAAGTCGTTTTAACTTTGGAGAAGGATCGCCAAACCGAGAGCACTACCGGGGCGAATTTCTTGTTGCGGGCAGAGATTCTATCTCGACTATGCTACGAATCTTTGAGTTTGTTTCTTTTTCCGTGTAATTTCGATTTATTGTTTTTGTTGTTCTAATTACTTTATTTCTAGTCCAGTTTTTTCTATTATTTTTGTTGTAAAAGTTTGAACGAGCACCCGGTTTGTTACAATCGCAAAAAGAAATTCTGTGTTGCTGCTCGTTCGAGCTTGGAGATCGATTCTGGACTTTTAATATTGACTTAAAACTATCGAAACGTTAATATACCTTTGCTGTGAGGATGTCTAGCACCAACGGATCCACCGCTTCCGCCACCATTGGCTCCACTACTTCCGCCACCATTGGCTTTACCAACTCTGCCACGATTGGATCAACCGTGTCTTCCACAACCGGTTCCTCATTTGCTCATCTGTTTGGACAAACAGGCGGCTAGTCCTCCACCATGGCCTCGCTGCAAATGTCGAGGACATTGGGGCTAGCTGAGAAGCCTTTTATTTTCTCGGGCAAAGACTTCAAGTTTTGGCAAGAGAAAATGTTGTTCTACCTCACTACGGTGGGGTTTGCTGGCTTCTTGACTCAAGATAAGCCCGCCGGCGACACCAAGTGAAGAGGAGACGAACTTTGAAGTTCGTTCCGGCTTTGATAATTGGTGCCAAGGAGATTACCTTTGTCGTAACACTGTTCTAACGTACTTGGATGGTGGTCTCTACAAGGTGTTCCGTGTCCACACGACTTCAAAAGAGTTGTGGGAGGCTCTCGGAAAGAGGTACCAAGTTGATGAGGCGAGCACTAAAAAGTTCGTCGTAGCCAAATGGTTGGACTACAAGATGGTTGATTCTCAACCTGTGATGGAATAAGTGGAAGAGTTTCAAGCTCTTGCACACGATGTTCAAGTTGAAGGGATGCTCTTGGCCGATGCGCTCTCCGTAGCGGTTATGATTGAGAAGTTGCCTTCAAGTTGGAGGGACTTTCAAAGTCATTTGAAGCACAAGCGCTCGGAAATGTCCGTGGAGACTTTAGTGTCCAAGCTTCAAGTGGAGGCTCAAGTTAGAAGCCGTGATCAATGGGTCGAAGCTCAAATGGAGGCTAAGGCAAACTTGACCGAACCAACTAATGATTCTTCTCATAAGCGCTCTCATGCTTATGACAAGGGCAAGGGGAAGCAAGTCGCTCAACTGCCAAAGTTTAAGGGCGACTACTACAATTGTGATAAACCTGGCCACATGGCTAAGGATTGTCGAAAGCCAAGAAGAAGAAGGCTAAGAACAACGTCAACAACATCAAGAAGGACTTCGATGAGTGGGATAAAGATGATTTAGTTGCCTAAATTTGATTTTGTTGTAATAGTTTCTCGGTAAGGGGTTATACCTTCGAAAGACTTTTCAAGTTTTTTGTAGAAAGGCTTGCAAGCCTTATAAAACAAATACTAATAAAATGGCTTGTCTATGTGCAAGATTGAAAATGACCAAATTGGGTTTACTTGTTGTGAAATCTGTCAAGGAAAATCCATTTTTTACGATGGTAACTTGGTTGTGGGGGTATTTATCAAATACGCTTTTATTGAACAAATCTTTGCACATGTTGTCAACATAGTTGTACAAATTATTTGACATGATGTTGTATACCTCAAAGTGTGGGGCATCTTTGTCACGACATTTGATCTCTTTATGAGGTTATTGCTATTGAATGTGTAAAGTCAATTAAAAAACCTAGCGGATCCGCTAACCCAAGAGGTTAAATCTAGATCAAATGGTCAAATTTGTTAGGGGAATGGTAATCCACTAACTAAGGATGATTATAGTGGTAACCCAACCATGATGACTGGAGGATCCCAAGAACTTGGTTCAATAGGAAAACGAAGCTATAAGAGTCCGAGAGGTAAACACTAAAACTTACCCATTCTCTGTAGAACAGTGAGTGTTTGAAAACCTGCACGTGGTGAGGTTTAGTCTTTGACTTTTGATGATTCTTGGATACCTCAAAGAGGACAAGTATAGCAGGATACTCGAGAATAAGAATCACCTATATAAGTGTGAAGTGTGACCGCTTCAAAAGATGCACTTATGAATCCAAAGGGTGTTCCAGGGCCTGTAATGGACACAAACGTGAGAACGAATGAGGGTTGAGACAATATTGTGTCAATATTATTGTCTCAGTATACACTAAGAAGGACTAGTTCAAGGTGTAATAAGTCCACTAGGCCGCCGGTATACTTGATGATGTTGACTATGGTAGGTTTAAGGCCACAAGCCACCTTTCCAAATGCAACAATGTCTCTTAGAAGGACTGAGCTAAGCATCTACATACATTTGCATATGGCTTTCTTACTCATGTGGGGGATTGTTGGAAATAATGGTTTGAAAATCATTATTTATGGCGGTTTATTATTTAATTATTGAGAATTAAACAATGAAGGATTATTTACTTGTCGTGTAAATAATCGGAATATATTTATGTTCTCAAAACTATTATTTGGTGAGTAAGAAATGATATATTCGAGTTGTGTGTTGGAAATAAATTTGTTGTCGACAAATTCGTTAATCCATGATGAAAGAACGAGCTTGGACTTAAAACCATGATTGGTAGCGATTTGGACTTGAAATTTGATTAGTTTGGACTTAATGTTTATTAGTCAAATAATCAAATTAACACAAATGGGCTCGGCTCATTTATAGATTTGTCAAACAAATTAAATATTTGTTTAAATAATTTGCCCAATATAATACACAAAATCAAACAATTTTGATTTGGTATTCACAAAGTCATCTCGTGACTTTCAGAAACCGCAACAATGAATTGATTTAATCATTTGATTAAAAATTCAATTTCATAACAACCATGCATGCTTTGATGGCTTTAAATGGCCATCTTTAATTTTTGGCTCAAAACCGTAGAGCCTTCATGGTTGGTTTTGATGGTGATTTAATCTTCCATGGAGTGGGTAGCCTATAAATAGTGATAGGTTCATAGTATTGCTACACACAATTTGCATATCTTTCACTCTCTAAAAATTGTATCTCATTTCATAGCTTGCTCAAGTTCTTGATCCTAATTCCGTTCGCCGGAGCTCGTCGGACTTGTGGTGCTACATCCGTCGAGACGAAGCCGATTTACTTTTGGGGAAGGATCGCCAAATCGAGAGCACTACTGGGGCGAATTTCTTCTTGCGGGCAGAGATTCTATCTCGACTCGGCTACGAATCTTTGAGTTTGTTTCTTTTTCCGTGTAATTTCGATTTATTATTTTTGTTGTTCTAATTACTTTATTTCTAGTCCAGTTTTTCCTATTATTTTCGTTGTAAAAATTTGAACGAGCACCCGGTTTGTTACAGTAAAGGCACGACCCTCCCTTGTTTTCCGCCTCTCCGTTATCGCTAGATACTTCTCTCGAACCGCCTCATCGATAACATCCAACGGATTTTTTGCTATTGATCCATCAACGACGTTTAAAATCAAGTCAGAATGTTTTGCAATCATGACAAACCCATATAAGAGGAAGAGACCAACAATTACAATGGTTTTCCAGGCGAAAGTGATCCCATCAGTGCAAAAGGAAAGGAGCGGTAAAGCTATATTGCTGCGAAGAGGCACCATAAATAGTTGATGGAGAGGCCCAGCAGCTCCACAGCACTTGGATGTCGCCATCGCCCAGCTGCACGTCGAATTTTCATACCTTTGACACATAGAGGCAATAAAGTGAACCAATGAAATAAATGATTGCTATCTCCCGTGTATCACCTAGATACTTGGCTTATTAAGCACAACCACAAAAGAGGAAGACATGAAAGTGACAAAAAATTCCCTCAACGAAGGAAACTAATCTGACATTGAAACTGAATTAAAGGTAACTAGAGTGAGAGATAGAGAGAGGCTACTCTACTATGTGATTAATTGAAGAGAGTATATTTTTCGAGATGGGTGAGTTTACAACTCTTTATATAGAAGTATAGAACTGAAACAACCTAAGCTCTACACTACAACATAAAAAAAAACAAGTCTAACATCTCTCTAGCAATTAATGCTGCTGTTACTCTTAGTACAGAAGTCAACAATACAAGGTTTTCAAACTTACTGATAGCAGATACACACTAGTCTCTCTGTGTGTATGTATTTTGTTGATTAAATTACTTTTCCTTTAATAATATGTACTCCAAATGCAAAAACGTACCATCCTTATAATAATTTGTAGTAACATACTATATGGTTGGTAAATCTCAAAAATTATAATTTACTTAAAACTAACCGCTCAGATATATAATGTATGCTTTCCAATTCCAAAATAATAGTATCATTTTCCCTCCTAAAAGAATTGCAATTCTCTTATTTCCGCAATCACCTTAAAGCATCCACAACGGGTATTGAGTTAGACCCAGGGTCTATCGCCGGAAAGCGTGATTTTAATGATTGGTGTGTTGAGTAAGATACTGGTAAAATTTTCACTACGGGTATTGAGTTAGACCCAAGTATCTATAATCATTGGCAATGATTGAGTAGATTTTATTTTGTTATTTTTTAATGGGTTAATTGTATAAAAAATCCCAACCTTTTGTTCAATTCTGGTTTTTCTCCTAACCTTTTAATTTTTCTGATTTGTCTTCTGATAATATTTGGTGACTTAAGTACACTCATATAATCTTTAGATTGTTGTGACTTAAGAACAATTGATGCCATCCATTTTGTATGATGCTCCAAATAAGCTTATCAATGAACCATATCTCATCTATTGTGATAATATATGATTACGAATCTTTTATATATTTGTTCACACTTTTACTCTTTCAAATTAATATATTTGAGACACTAATTCTTGTGTGATGGCCATAACAGAAGATGCATCAATTCTACATTCTACGTTGCATGTAAATGTAGAAATAAGATTGTAAAATAAAATACCAAATCAAATACAGTTGCCCACCAACAAATGCTTAAACATTAGAAGGAAGGATTACACACGTCCAACTCAGATTATAATTGGGGGAAAAATCAAAAGCGGAAGACAAATTAGAAAAATTAAAAGATTGGTATGTTTTTTTTGAAAAAATTAAAAGGTTAGGAGAGAAACCAAAATTGAACAAAAGGTTGGGGTTTTTTTATACAAAAGGTTTGAGTCGTATGGAAACGACGTCGTTTGTTATGTCCCGTGATTCTCAATATCAGCATTCCGGCGTCCAACTCAGATTATAATTGGGGGAAAATCAAAAGCGGGAGACAAATCAGAAAAATTAAAAGGTTGGTATTTTTTTTGCAAAAATTAAAATGTTAAGAGAAAAACCAGAATTGAACAAAAGGTTGGGGTTTTTTGTACAATTTACTCTTTTTTAATTTGTAAAAAATAACAAAAAAAAAACTTATTCAAAGCGTAATATTGCTGGTACCACGAATTGAACTCGTTTTCACTCATTTTTTTTTTTTTGCACGAAAAAAATTAGATTTGAAGACTGAAATTGAAGAAGAAAGAGATTGGGATAAAGATTGGATTTTGGTGTGGAGAATAAATGGGATGAAGGTGTATTTATAGTGAATTTTGTGTAAATAGCCATTAGGTATTAAATTAATTTTTTTAATCAGAAAAAAAAATTAACGTCGGACCAATGGGGACACACCACGTATCCCCCAATTCATGCTCCACCGAATTCGAAGGCGGTGTCGATATATCGACACAATCTTCGACACCACCATTATCGACCCCGATATCCATCTCCCCACAGCGGCCTCGATACCGGCTGGGGTCGAAGGAGGTTGAGGTCGAAGGGGGGATCGACCGCGGGATCGATACCTGTAATCGATCCCCACTACAAATGCTCTTTATAAAACTTATTAGCAATAATTAATTACTTGAATGATCATCATGTCTTAATAAATTATTATAGCTAGGCTGATTTGTAATTATAGTTTCAACACCACATCATTTTAAGTGAGCTTCATCCCTAAAAACAATACGAATCACTTGAGTTGTTGAATAATAGTCAAACATACTAGCTAAGTTAAGACAAAAGAAGAAATTACTTAATAATTACGTAATATAGAGTCTTACATATTTTATTTATAACGTACTTAATAATTACTTCTTAAACTTGAATAATTAATTGGAATTATGTTAATATAGTGTTGTCCTCTTGATCAACATCAAATATACACTGTCAATAAAATTTCAGAGATTTTGTGACTGGTACCAATTAAAACGTGCCACAGAAACATGTCACATAATATAGTGTGTAACTAAATTATTACATTTCTAAATACAGTTAATAAACTACATTTTTATATACAATAAACGTATATATATACAAGTGTACATGTAATGTAACTAAATTTTGTTATAACAAAAGTTGTAACAATTCTTTTCTATAGTTACCTTGACGTTTCACTAAAACTATGTCAACAACAATTTTGTTGTATATAAACAATCTGTGAATTAATCATTATCACAATAATCATCTGTAAAATATAATAGTATGTGTGTGTATTATATATATAAAAAATATTTGTGTTTGTGTGTGTGTTTTGGATTTATCCAACGTATATCACAATTTTTAATCTATGGTTATGATTATAGTTTGGAATTTTCATTAACTTCGACTTCACATCAATTAGAAACACTTTCTGCCAAAATAATTAATTAAAACATCTAACTGATTAAGAATGTAACGATAATGTATTCAACATCTCAAAAAGACAAAATACAATAATGTATTCAAATGTTCAGATTAATTAAGGCCTTGTCAGTTGCAACCTGCAACACATGTGACCAGCTTAGACTACAACTTTACGGTTAAAGCACCTCTCTATTATCACAGAGTTTGTTTGTTTGTTTGTTTCTTTTTTTTTTTCTTTTTTATTTAGCAACTAGGAACCAACCTCAATCCTTGATTATCTTTCATCTAAGGCTGATATTTAATCACTAATTTAAATTAAATCTTGCTCATTAAGGGTACCATGGTCATTCCCCTTATGTTTTTTTCCTCGCGCCATTTGTTTTAATTCATTTACACATATCATTCAATTATTAGTTTTTCATACTGCAATCTGCGATATTCTTCTGCAAGTCATCCTTAATTCTTCTGGTTTCTCCATTTAACTTCTATTCTCTCGATTATTCTGGGTTTAGAGGAGTGAAGATGGAGAAAGTTTCAGGTTCCTCTTGATTTCCTTAATTTAAATAGATTTCGTTCATCATTATTTTTTGGTTGATTTTGAATTTTGTTTTTTCTGCAGTTTATCGTGATTGTACTTTCTATCAACATCCTTAATTTCGACCTCTATATATTAGTTGAGTTAAAATATTTGACAGTTGCTTGAGATGATGAATTTAACTAGTTTATTATACATATATATATGTTTTGCTAAATTAGTCCGATCAATAGCTGTGAGTTTCAATTTCGTGCTGATTTTCTATCTTTATATATTGAATTCGTATGTAATGTGTATATATCTGCTGGAATGTTGGTATTTTTATGTAATGTTATTATTATTTACTTAATGCATTACGTCATGTGGATTTATGCAGTTGATTATATCTGTTAATGCATTAACTGAGAATGAATTAATTGTGCAAGTATTAATTATTGTCATCATTGTCTTATTAGTTTTTTGTCAAGATAGTGAACATGATGGAGCTATCGAAGAATCAGATATTGTTTATATTCCTGAATGTGAGAATGATTTGAAGCCTTTATTGGTCGGAAGTTTATTATATTAAATGATGGCGTGCAATGTTATACTAAATATGGTGCAAAATGTGGATTTGATATACGAATGGGAACTGTTAAAAGGGCTGCAGATGGAACAATTCTATTTCGATACGTTTTGTACAACCGTGAAGGTGAGAAGAATGTTGAAGGTGGTATATTAGATGTTGTTCAGGCCAATTCTTCATAAAAAATAAGAAGAATGTCGTGTCGTTCAGGCTGTATAGCATGTGTTGTGTTGCGTTTTTGTGGTGGAGAGAGTTATGTTGTAACTAAGTTGATTGAGGCTCACACACATCCTCTTGTTTCCAACAGTTTCAAACCATTCATGAAGATTAACCGGAAACTTGATTTTGCACATTGAAATTTCATTTTGAATTGTGCAAAAGCAAATATAGGACCGATGAAATCATTTCGTTTGTTCAAGGAGTTGGTGGGCAGCTATGAAAATATTGGATGCAGTAGCCTCGAATTTAAGAACTTCAATCGTGATTTGAGGGCGTTTGTTGATGGAGTTGATGCACAAATTATGTTGGATGAAATGAAGAAAAAACATGAGACTTGCAGCGGGTTCACTTTTGATTATAGTGTGGATGTTGAAGACAAACTAAAACAATTATTTTGGGCTGATACAATATCTATAAAGAACTACCACATTTTTGGAGATGTTGTATCTTTCGATGCAACTTACTGTACGAACAAGTTAGATATTTATACTTGTTGACGCTTTTGTTTGTTTTGTGTATTTGTGTTTTTTATAATCATACAAAATCATGCATTGCATTACTAAAATAATGTTTTTATAATGTGGCATACATGATATCACAGTTAATGAGATATGTAGTCGGTGTTTGTGCATTAGATTTCTTTTATTTACGCATTGGCTGAATAATAATTATTACTATTTTTTCCTTCTTTTATTTATTAGGTACAACATGATATTTCCCCATTAACAGGGAAACATAATCATGGAAAATGTGTAACATTTGCTGCTGGGTTGCTGTCCAAAGAAGATGTCGAGTCATACTCATGGCTCTTTGAGAAATTCTTGAAGTGCATGGGTAATAGTCCAACAGTGTTGATAACAGACCAGGATCCAGCGATGAAGATTGCAGTTGAACAAGTCATGCCTGAGACACATCATAGGTTTTGCATGTGGCATATAATGCTTAAGGTAGCCGATAAACTTCCTACTACCCTACAAGTTGATGAGGTATTTGCCAAGAAATTCAATAGAATAGTGTGGTCTGAATATCTTCAACCATTAGAGTTTGAGCAAAGATGGATTGAACTCATGAATGAATTTAGGTTGTCTCAACATAAGTGGTTTACCAGTTTGTTTGCATTACGGTCTTTTTGGATTCCCGCGTATTTCAAGAATTTAAACATGGGAGGATTGTTTAGGATGACATCACTGTCGCAGAGTGAGAACAACTTTTTTCACAGATTCTTCAATCAAAAGGCAAATTTATGTGCTTTTTTGATGCATTTTGGGAGTGCTTTGGATGCACAATGACATACACATGCTCAATTTAGCAGCAAAGATGAATCCCACTTTCCAGTCCTTCAGACAAAGTTATCGATCGAGAAACATGCTGCTAGTGTGTATACTAACAGCATTTTCAGATA
Organism: Schizonepeta tenuifolia; assembly: GCA_029490685.1. Classification (NCBI taxonomy): domain Eukaryota; kingdom Viridiplantae; phylum Streptophyta; class Magnoliopsida; order Lamiales; family Lamiaceae; genus Schizonepeta; species Schizonepeta tenuifolia. The sequence continues at coordinate 67,637,372 of CM055956.1, read as the reverse complement.
TATACAATAAGAAATTGTAGCTGCTGTTAATGTTTGTTGTATCACCAAGATGAAGTCTGGTGATGATGCAAATGTGTATGAGATTGATGATACTCAGAATGGAGTATTTACCGTGACACTGAATGTAGAAAATAACTACGTTTCATGTGGATACAATAAGTTTATTACAAAGGGTCTTATATGTCAGCACTTGTTTCTTATTTTCAAGAATATGAAATTGCAGTCCATTCCAGAGAGATATATTATTCGACGCTGGACCAAATTGGCATGTCATGGAAAATAGGACTTTATAACAATGTCATTTCATGAATCCAAGGTCCATGTTCGTCGATAATCAAGCAGATATTTTCTGAGGTTTACAAGTGTATTGGATTTGTTGATGGAAAAGTGGAACATTTGGAGCAGTTGTTAGTTGATTTGAGAGTGCTAACTGATAAGTATAGCAGCTTGGCTGGATCAAGTTCTGATGGGTAATGGTAATCAAAAGTTGTTTGAAAGTTATTATGGTTCCACTATCCTAGAAACCATCAGTGTTCTTCCACCCGATCCTGTGAAAACTAAGGGAAGTGGCAGCAGATTGAAGTCACGAAAAGAGAAGGCATTGCTAGATATGAACAGGCCTAAGAGAAGATGTAGCGGTTAGAATCAGTTGACAACTCATGACAAACGAAACTGCATTGCGTTGAAGGCCAAAGATAGTGTTGTCTAAGTTTTCTACAGTGATTACTATTAGTTATTATTTCATAAATAATTTTTTTTATTTACAATATGTTTCTTTATTTTTTCTGACTTTGTGGGTTGTGACCTATGTGATATAGATTATTGTTGTTATTATGTCTATTCAGATTATTCGTATTTGTTAATTGATGTTTTTCTGCACATAATTACATAATGCATTAACACGATGTATCTGATGCATCAACTTGCAATTGTGAATGCACAAATAGGAAAACAACAATGTAGGAAAAAGAAGAAACTGCCAGTAATGTAAGCAAAATGTTCATATAAATGCACGAGTAACATACAATATCCTTGACAGTAGAACACTGCTAAATACCCATATAATAATGTTTAGCCATGATATATTCTGGTTTTTCAGATTAAACAAAAGAAATCTAATTAACATCCAAAAGTATCCAAATATCCAAGTACCATATAAAATCAATTTCAACCCAAATTTAGTTCAGCTGCGAGCTTTCTAGTTTGCCCTTTTTCCCATAATAGTACGCCATGTAATGGGACTCCGATTGACTTGTCATTTCTTTCTTCTTATCATTCAAATCTGAGACAACTATGGATGTCAAGTATCGCACTCCTAGTATTTTTAGCAACTTCTGGTTTTGACCTTTCACAGTGAGACCATACTTCCAGTTTGTTAAATCTCCTCCCATATAGGTTTCCATATGTCTCATCAAGTAAACACATGTATCAATTGTATCGTTTTTGTTTCACCATTTCAGGTATGGAACACAAACTCCCTAGTTCTACATGTGCTGCTTTAGATCCAAGATTTTTCTGCTTCAGAAATTCAATAAAAAACGACCTTTGTAAAAAAAGAAAAAGAAAAGCATTTACAAACTTGAAAGATGTCATATTTAATCATAAAAAACCGCATAAAAAAGAAACGCGTACCAGTTTTTATGGTATGCTGTCATACTTGCTCATATTACAGTCATTATTGTCTTCAATAACATTGTCTATCACAATCGAATTTCCAGTTTGCACATTGATGGTTACCATATAGATATGGTTTCCCTTTAACAATGGAAAGAAAAACTACAACAAATGGTAACCACAGTTAGTATACGAACAACTTTACATATGTAATGATTCCAAATAATATAAATCAAATAGATAAATTGTGTAACGTGTAGTTTACCACATCAATTTTGTTGTCTGGTTCATGCTGATTATGTGTCAAATCAGAGCTCAATTTTTCAATAAACTCAGCAAGTTTTCTTTTATCTTCCCATTCTTTTGGTGGATTCACAAGAGCATTCATCTAAATAGAATAGATCTAATACTCAGTACATATATATTGTGCAATTTTACCACTCAATAGATGCATTAATATCAATTACTAGATGCATTAATCATTTTATATTGAACATATCAATAAATTTTAACAAATAACAAAATAAGTTAGGCTACTTACACAAACATCCATAATAGCAAAGAAACAACACGGTGACGACCTTTTTTCTCGAGCCCTCTCACTATCATTTAGTATGGTGCTCCAACCATTGATTACAACAACACAAACATTATTTTCTTTTGATAGTGATATCAACTCAGATTTTTTTACTTCCACATAGTCATTTTTAAAGATCAAATCATCCCTAATTTAAAAAAAGAATGTCTAATTATAATTATCAAATGTAAAAAAAGTTTAAAAATAAAATAATAAATTCATTTTATTCCATACCTACCAGCTGTCTCCTTTTTTAGCCATATGAATGTTGCAATTTTTACTTCATCCATTGTAAGTTGTGGTTTGATATCAACTGCCCTGATAAGATATGGAGAACACATATTCTCTAGTTTTTTCAAGACATTTTGGGCCCTACATGTCATATTACGTGTTGATGTGGATTTGTCCTGCCAAAATTGTAATTATAGTAATTCTAAAAGAAAACAATAATAGCAAAATATAATATTATTGATAAGTAATATTGTATTGCTTTTTTCTTGTCTTTTAGAGCCTCTTCATTTGTTTCTTCAGACACTGCCACCTATTCATCGGCTCCCTATTTATTCACAGATTTTTGGTATGAAAATACGAATGCACAAATAATAATAAACAGATGCAGCAATACATTAGAACAAATGCATTAATTCACAAGATTTATAATACATCTATTTGTGCATTAGTTTGTGTACCTTTGTGCATTGATATGAACATGTTTATGCATTTTATATTAAACATGTTTATAGTTCTATTCATCAGAATACTAATTTGATAAAATAAGCTAAGAACCTCATTATGAATTACATGCTCCTCTTCCACATCCTCTGATTCCACATTTTCATCTATCTCTTGAACCACCTTAGATATTATGGCTGTATTAGCCTGGTAGCAAAATAAAAAAATGAATAGTTATTTAACAAAATATGATAATAAGATATGCAATGCACAAATAATTGTAAACATATGTATCAATTTATTACTACAAATGCATTAGAGTAATAACCTCATCTTGGATTACACGTTCATGTGCTTCATCTATATCTACACCCAACCCGTCATCATGATATACATCTATTATATCATCCTGTGTCAATCCACCAATTATTAGTGTTTAAAATAATATTTGAAACGAATAAATAACAACAACCATATGCATCAACATATTAGAACAAATGCATTAAACTAGTAACCTCATCTTCGATTTCCTGTTGTTGTTGTTCATTAACTTTTTCTTGGATTTCATGCTCCTCTACTTCCTTAGATAGGATTTCATGTGCTTTATCCATCTGGTGGCACAAAAATTAATAGATTATTAATTAGCAAAATAAGCATGATAATAGATTAATTATTTGTTAGAATTTGCATGATATCGTTATTAATTCTAACCTCTGCAAAAAGTGGTGTCAAGCCAATACTAAAGTTTGGCATTTCATCGGTGCATTCCAGAAATTGCTTAAACTTAACCTCCGTAACATGAAAATCGCAAGTAGACTTTCATACTTCATCATTGTTTCAAAACTCATCATCCTGTTGTAAACACAAATTTTAATGTATTGATAACAAATACAATAATTCGTGTACAAATAAGTATTTGCGGATTTGAAGTAAAAATGCGGGTTACGATCTCTATATTTCTCCTCTGATTTGCCTCTTCAACTTGTTCTTGAAAGATTTTCAAACAACTTCCGGAATTTTTGGAGATTTAGCCTCCTTGATCTTGATCGGATTTGAAGTTTGGACTTATAAAGTTAATCCGGAGGGCCAACGCCTTATTTCTGGATCAAACGATGATTTGGGATACTTTTGGTGAAGAACTCCTTGAACTCCACGAAGAACGCCTTGAATATTGTAGAGAATTCTCCCACAACTCTTTAACTTTTCAATATAATTTGTGGTGTGTCCTTTGACCTCTTCAATCACCCCTATTTATAGGTGAAAATGTAGTGGACTTGGTGGGCTTTGGGACTCCAAGACGGGCTTTAGGGTTGAGGTAGCACAATTCTATTGGTTCCTCAATTTTGATAGTTATCTCCATCAAATCTTTGATTTAGTGACCAAAGAATGACACTTGTCAATTTCTAATTGGTCGAAAATCTCCATCTTTTAAATATGAATTTATATTTATTTAATTTAGGATTTATCTTTAATAAAATTCCTAAAATATAAAATTAATATTTCTATTAATTTTTATGCGTCTACACCTGTGATTCTGTGCCATTATTTTTGGGCTGATCTTGTGCATGTGCTTGGAGAGCTTGTTATTTCAAATCATCCTTTGTGCTGCCTTTATAGATTTCATGAAGTCTGATGTGCCCGCTACATCTGGTGGGGCATTTTCAATCATGCTCAACAATTCTACCATTTTTTCAGCAATGATCTTTGATGTTGAGATTATATTCTTGGAATATTTCTCTGCATTTATGGCCTCCAACTCCATGCCTTCACCATTTTGTAATGTAGGTCTATCATTGTTGTCAATATTAATATTGCAACCATCTTCCTGATTACTGTTTTCGTCTATATTGACAGCTTGTGAAGTATTTAGCACATCCTTCAAAATAATAGAATCTAATGGCCTCCCTTTTCCAAAACCACCAGCACGAATTTCCATATCTCGACGCTCATTCAAACGTTCATAATTCTAATTTATAAAAATCGGAAATTGACGTGAAACATCCATGTTAAATACCTTAACCATGTCTACATAATAAACCTGCAAAAAAAAAAAAAACAATTATTACAATATCAATGATGTAATTGTGCATAAAACTATCAGTATTTATGCATGAGAATACTAATATTTCTTTATTGCTATTCCTAGAGTTCATGCATCAGATTATTTAATATTTATGTATCTATAATTAATGATTTGTGCATTAACCATTTTACAATCTATAAAAGGATAGATAATTCAACATAAATTTGTTAATGAAAAAATACACTAATAAGAGAATAATACCATAAAAAATAGGGCAGGATCAACAAAGTGTTGTGATTTCTCTCGAACTGGATTCCAAGCACTCCTGCTTCTCACCAAGCTTCTAACAACATATTCAGACCAATTTAGCTTTTTCACAGAATCTACGTCTGCCAAGCACCCTATGGTATTCGAGAGTATATAACCATTTAGGGTGGTTTATATTAGACACGATGCCAACAATATTGTGAAATGCCTCTTGAACTATGTTTCTTGCTGCTTTATAATATCTACCACATGCTTTTGCAAAATGAAATATGGTTTGGCAATCTTATGAAACAAACTTTTCCGTTGTTCGTATAGTAATGTTGGGTTTCCTCTATCCATTAGCTCAATACTCTTTCCTCCAACTGGAAATTCAAGCACTCTATGTACATTACTTGCCTCTATCTTCATCCTCCTACCATTTTCAAGTGCCAGTTCACAAGAAATTGGATCAAAATTCTTAACAAGCCAATGTGCAAGCCTAGTAGGTAATTGGTCAATTGTCAGTTTCAAGATATGCCCAAATCCTAATTCTTCCACATCTTGTCTCTGCCTACTAGTCAACTCCTTAATATGCTCGAAAATAGCTAACGGGCTGCACATAATTGTTAACTTAGGATAAGATTCATAAAGGGCTTTCATACATTTTAAACTCTTATTTGCATCTATATTTAAAGGCCTGCCCACCCTCTTCTTGCCAATTACCTTCTGTTTTGTAGGTGCAATGCTCTCCACGAAATCGTCATCCTCACAATCATCATCGTTTATGCGTTCAACAGCTTTGTCATGCCTTTTTTTTTGTTCCTCTGCCAATACAATAATAGGCAAGGTTGTTAATGCACAATTCCATCATATCTACTGCACAAACTAATACCATGTAATGCATCATTAACAAATTATTTATAACGTTTTGAAACCACTCAGATACTTATGCAAAAAATATCTTCCAAAAAGTATATTATCATTATTGGAGCAGTCATATTTTTATAATATGAAGGATCCTAACTTTACGGTATTGTTTATTATCCACACAACAAATAATTTCAAAATAATCCTACATTTATCAACCATAGCCCACATGTTTGAAGATGCGACAAATTGAATGTCTGTGAATCCACAACATGTAGGACCACAACTCCATTATTTTACTTCAAATTCAACCGAAAATACTAATATTTCACCAAAACCTAGAAAACATACATGTGGGTATAAAACTCTATGAATCAATATACAAAATCAGAATATTAAAAATAATCCACAAACACACGCACCTTTACCTCTTCGATTCATATTTTCTCGAATCCGCTTTTGAATGCGCGAGCTTTTCTAAGAAATCTGAGCAAAATCTTTTACAATTGAATCAACAAAAACGAGAATCCTTATGTATTTTTACTTCTATTTTGGAGATTGAAAATCGAAATCTAGAAAGTAATCATCGCGACGAATTGAATCTGGGAAGAGAAACATAGAAATTATCGCAGAAGAGAGAATTAGGTTTGCTCGAGAAGAGAATCTGATTTGTGTTAAATTCATTTTTGACTATTTTACCCTTAAGCTTCATAAACCTCATTAATTCCGCCTATCGAATTTTGTTATTATTTTTCGATGCAGATTTTATTTAACCGTCGGATGATGTTAATCAATGGCTGTGAATAGTTCCTATTTCTTATATAATGATTGGTTCTCACCAGATCCATACCCTATATATATATATATATATATATATATGTATACACTATTTTGTATATGTACTAAAATGTATATAATCTATGGTTATGGTTATAGTTTAGGATTTTCATTAACTTTGATTTTACATCAATTAGAAACACTCCATGTCTAAATAATTAATTAAAACATCTAACTGATTAAGAATGTAACGATAATATATTCAACATTTAAAAAAAACAAAAAACAATAATTTCAAATGTTCAAATTAATTAAGGCCTTGTCAGCTGCAACCTGCAACACATTTGGCCAGCTTAGACTACAACTTTACGGTTAAAGCACCTTTCTATTTTCTAGGCCTGCTTATACGGTTAACCTAATCGCAATTTGCGGTTAACGTTATCCAATTAACCTGAAAACTGATAACCATACCCGTACCTTTTTTGTTATGCGGTTAACATGTAACCGCAACGGTTACATAATGCGGTTAACCACATAACCCCTCGAAAACAAATAAAAAGAAGAAAAAGAAAAATAGCCCTAAAAATAACAAGAAAAAGAAACAAAGTAGCTAGCGAAAGTCATAATTCTGAGACTATATACATATCAAATATCATTAGTAAGTTTCTAGCTCCATAAGCCCTTCAAATTTCGCTTGGGATTTGGGACATACAAGTTAATCAATTACAGCCCATCATAAAAAAATCAGCTTCCCAACATCATTAAACATCAAACATCCTAACTAGAAACATTATAAACAAGTCATGTCGGATTAGCAAGTTTTAAGTTTTGCAATAGACATGACATATTAGCAAAATATTTAACAAGTTCTTCTTCACATCATGCTGCATCCTGACTTGTCTCAGCTGACGGACCACTCTCTGTCGTCATCGTTTGGCTTCGTAGCTCTCCACCAAGTCCCAGGGTTTTCAACACTACATAAGAAAGAAAGGAACAAGTAGTGAATACTAAATAATTAGTGACTTAGTAATTTAGTTTACTTGATATAAAAAAGACTTTATAAGAAACTAATAATGTTACCGGTTTCATATTCTTTCTCTAACACAGTTTCAGGAACGTCTTCTTCGTTCTTGAGAAAGGTGTCAATCGAACTAGTCTTCAACCAATCCTCATCATAGATTAGAGCCTCAATCATATTGGGCGTCAGAGAGCTTCTAAATTGAGAGAGAACTTGACCTCCCGTGCTAAATGCCGCCTCTGAAGCAATACTAGATATGGGTATCGTCAAGATATCTTGAGCCATTGCACTTAGTACGGGGAAGTCCGATCCATTCTTCTTCCACCAATCAAGTATATCCCAATTCTCAACCTCTTCTTGTGCCATAACGTACTGTTTTTCAATCAAATAGATGGTGATCTCTGAGTTATCCGCAGCATCAAGCTGCTGGTCAGAGGTGCTGACCATCAGAGTACTACATGAGTCGACACCTTTACCTCGGCGACTATGTCGCCCCAGAGTAGTGCAGCTCGAAGATGCAGTAGTTCTTGGTGCTGGAACAGGAGCAACATTTTTCTTATAAATTCCAAACAACTCATGCAATGAGTTGTTTACCTTTGCCACCAACTGGGCAGACCTCTGTGCATCGTAAACTGTTTTTAGACACTTCTCAATGTGCTTCATTTTCTTCCTTGGATCTAGGACTGCAGCAACATATAGGATTTTGTTCATCCTAGGATTTAACTCTGAAGTCTCCAACCAATATTTTTCAAGCTTTGTTTTCATCTTTGTAGCCATCTTCTTGATTTCCTCGTCTTCATCTAGCTCCAAGTCACATATTAGCTCAAAGATATCGCACATTTCCTTAAAAAAAAGATGTGATGTAACATATGTTGTGCCGAATACGAGAACAGTCAGGTCAAAGAACTTCCTTAGGTAGTCGAGCATCCTCTTGACATTTATCTAGTCTTGCTCATTGGGGACTCCGAGTGACTGATCTTTGTACTTCTTTTGCTTGAGATCATTTGCAAATTCTACTTGCATCCTTCTAAAGAATTTAATAGCTCTTCATATGGCACGGCTACCTCCAACATGAGATACGTGGAGTTCCATCTTGTCGGCACATCCAAGGCCAAAAACTTGGAGCAATCAATTTTGAGGGCATTGACAGTGTTCAAGAAAGCCTAATATCTTGAAGGCGAGCCAGTTATCCACTTCACGGCTTCCCTCACTCGTATAACAGACATACCAATATCCTCTAAGCCATCATTCACCATCAAGTTTAGAATGTGAGCAACGCATCACATGTGAAGAAACTTTCCAGAAGCTACACTTGTATTCCAGCTTGAAGGACTGGCTTCATGAACTTAATGCATCCATCATTTGCTGATGCATTATCCATCGTGCAACACATCACTTTCTTAAGCCCCCACTCCTCCAATGTAGATATAATTGAAGCACCCAGGTCATCCCCTTTGTGACTATAGATCTTACGGAAACTAATGATCTTCTTGTGCAATGACCAGTCTTTGTCGATGAAGTGCGCCGTAACACAAATAAAGTTTGTGTTATTTATAGCGGTCCAACAATCTGTGGTGATTGATACTCGACTCATGCCTTCTCTTTGAAAGCAACACTTCATAACGACCTTGCGCTCCATAAATAATTTAACACAGTCTACTCGTATTGTGTGTCTGCTGGGAATCTTAAATTGAGGAAAAAGTTGTTCAACAAATCTCTTAAAACCTTCTCTCTCGACAAACCTGAAATAAACAATGCAATGCACTATTTTAAAGCAAATGCAATAAATTAGTAATCTAATATAGTATAAATAATAAATTTGATTAAAAGCAAACCTGAAAGGAAGTTCATTGAGGATAATCATTTCACACAACACCATCCTACAAGCAAGTTGGTCAAATTTCCAACTAGTCAATAATATCCCTTTGCCATCGGGAGTTTCTTGCAACTGGAGTACAGTTTGACCGAATTTTGCTGCATGCCTCGCAATACACATTTCACTATGATTTTTCAGGCCTGTGGTGCCATTTAACCTCGAGTCAGCTGCTATTAAAGTTCAATGACGATTACACGAACCCTTTCTCTTTCCATCAACATAAGTCGGGGTAAAACCTTCCCAATTAGGTGATCAGGTGGTGGTTTTTCTTTTTTTCGGATTCAAGGGTGGTTTTCCAGCATTTGGTGGCGCTTCCTCAACTACATTTTCTATTGGTTTCTCAACTGGTTGTAGTTCCTCTACAACTACTTTCTCAACATTTTCCACATAAGCATTGTTGTCCTCCATCTACCAACAATCAAGTAATCAGTAAATCACTAATCATCATCATCAACAACAACAAAAATTATATATGTAGAATGAGAAATGAAGCAGACTTTTTATTACCCCAAATTCAATTAACCCCAGTAAATCACTAATCATCACCATTAACAACAGCAATCACATATGTCGAATGAATTATAATTAGCCCAAATTCAACTAACCGCAACAAAAAGAAGCACACATGTATTCATTAGTCATTTACACCTTACACGACATTGCTCACATCATATATAATATAATATAATCATATTTATTGCTAAGTAAATGTAAATTTCATAAAAAAAAAGAATTGAAGACTTTGTTTTCATTTTGCAAAGTAGAGCTGTATATAATCCGAGAGAGATAAAGAGAGATAACGGTGCAATTCAAGCAATCGAGATAATAGAATGGACGACTTACCTTAACTATGGTAGGTTTGGGCGACTCTTCAAAGTGTCGAACGGAGGTGGGTGCGACCGAAGAAATGAATGACAAGCTTCGAGAGAGATGAAGACATTGAAGAGTGTTACAGAGCCGCAGGTTTAGACGGAGAGAGGGAAAACTTTTAGAAAATTTAGGGTTACTTACTTTCTTACTGCAATTATATACTATCTTTAGTTTATTAACTTTTTGCATTTTATAAATATAAAATATGTTAAATAAATATAATGGAAGTGTGCGGTTATCAAGCCTATATATCGATTATGCGGTAAATAAGTGCAACCGCACCGCAGCTGAAAACTCTACTGCACACCTACCCACACCCGCTTTTGATCGGTTATCGGGTACCCGTTAACCGCAAATAACCGACGGTTACGAATTATAACTGAAAATATGTAACCAAATAAGCAGGCCTACTATTGTCACAGAGTTTGTTTGTTTGTTTTTTTTTTCTTTTTTGTTTCTTTTTTATTTTATATATCTTCACTATTCTGCATATATGGTTATGGTTATAGTTTGGGATTTTCATTAACTTTGATTTTACATCAATTAGAAACACTCCCTGCCAAAATAATTAAATAAAACATCTAAACTGATTAAGAATGTAACGATAATGTATTCAACATCTCAAAAAAATAAAATACAATAATGTATTCAAATGTTCAAATTAATTAAGGTCTTGTCAGCTGCAACCTGCAACACATTTGGCCAGCTTAGACTACAACTTTACGGTTAAAGCACCGCTCTATCTTCACAGAGTTTGTTTGTTTGTTATATATATATATATATATATATATATATATATATATATATATATATATATATATATATATATATATATATATATATATTTTGACATACACTATTATGTACTAAAATGTATATATGAGCTCCTGCTCTTTCTCTCTCTTGTGTACAGTGTACTAAAGCGAAAATGTTAGGTCAAGCATAAAGGTCCAGCTCTCACATAAAAATTATGTCGAAATTAATACAAAAATTGATAGTCAAAAATACGTTGTGCTTATTAGCTATAACGTCATCATGGTTGCCAGATATGTTGGAATCCATTTATTTAAATTTTGATCAATGTTTCATACGAAGAACAAAAATAATCCGCATTGTAATTGTTATGATATGAAAAATCAAATAGTTTGTTAACATGATATATACACGAGGTGAAAATTGGAATTGACTTGATATCTATCTATTATTATATTAATATGTAGAATTAAAAATATCACTCCCTCCATTCTTGAAAGAATGTCCCATTTGAGGGTCGGCATGAAGATTAAGAAAACTGGTAAAATTATTTTTAGTGGGGTAAAAGTTATAATGTTGGGGTAGTATTAATAAAGTAGGTTACTTTTGTTAATACTTGTTTAGTTGGCTTTCTTTTAATTGAAAATGATGAAGCCAATACAAGAGATTGTTTGGAAAATTTAATTGATTATCGAGTAAACTTTTTTTCGATCTTGTTTTTTATTTTCCTGTATAGTTTCTTTTTTTGTTAATCCTTGTACAGTTTTAATTTTTAATTTTTATCCTTGTACAGTTTTTTTAAATCCCTATAATTTCAAGTAATAAAATTAAAGGATCAAACACATTCACAATTTAAATGCACAAAAAAAGCAGTAGATAGTACAATGACATCACATGTGACAGAGAAATTGATTGGTAAAGAAAGGAGAGAACTTTGCATTAAAAACTGTTCAACTTTTTACATTTTCCCACTCTAATACAGTTTGGAGGGAACTAATGGAGAGAAATTCGAACTAACCTACCTTTTTTTTTTTTACATGAGCTGACCTACCTAAACAACCATAATAAATACATCCACAACATTCATTACAAACACATTCAATACCACCAACTCTCCAAGAGACATAATGTTGGGAAAATTAGTAAAGATTTTGATACGATCCTCGCCGGAGTTGCAGACGCCGACGTGAATAGTATACATCCAAGACCAAATCCAAACCAAACCGGATAAGATGGAATATCCCAAAATCTCTGGTTCTATCTCGCGAAGCGAATTAGGCGAATAGAAATTCCCTAAAACCCAACTTAACGATGAAACAGCAACTCGGGGACGATGAATGACACACAAACGGTGACGGTGATCTGTTTGATAAGTCGACAAGATGAAATATCCCAAAACCTCAGAATCAGTTTCTCAAAGTGAATTAGGCGTACGACTGTTTCCTAAAACCCAACGATAAGACGACACAGCGACTCGGGAATGATGAATGACACACGAACGAGGGATGGTTGACTCGCTGATACGTTGATATGAACATCACGGTGGCATGCTGCCAATCCGCTAGTTCAGTGAACGAACTGAAGGAGATAAACTCACAAAATATTATTCATCAAATCGTTATTTAATCCATGCCCTACTAGACCTATTTATAGGGGTGGAATACAAAAGAGTCATAATCTAATAAGGAAAAATAATTCCTTAAATAAAAAAGAAAACATAATCCTAATCTAGTAAGGAAAGAATTCCTAAACTAATAAGGAAACAAATCGTAAACTAATAAGGAAATAAATCCTTAACTTAATAAAATATAAAACTACCAAAATAGCTAAAATAAAGCCTTATTTTTTGCCTACAATAAATAAAAACAAGAATTAAAATAAAATATATAAAATCTTCAGATCTTCAATCTTGGATTGCATCATTCCCCGTCTCTTGAAAGGGATTTGTCCTCAAATCCAAAGCTTCAAACCTGCATCAAAGAACAATATCTTTTCTTTCTCTATTTTTTTTTTCTTTTTTTTCTCTTTTTTTTTCTAAGACAAAAAAACAAATACAAGATAGAGGTTCAGATCAGACTCTGATACCAAATGATACGATCCTCGCCGGAGTTGCAGACGCCGACGTGAATAGTATACACCCAAGACCAAATTTGAACCGAACCGGATAAAGATGGAATATCCCAAAACCTCTGAATCAGTTTCTCGAAGTGAATTAGGCGTACGACTATTTCCTAAAACACAACGATAAGACGACACAACAACTCGAGGACGATGAATGACACCACAAACGGTAATGGTGATCCACTTGATAAGTCAATAAAATGAAATATCCAAAAACCTCAGAATCAGTTTCTCAAAGTGAATTAGGCGTACGACTGTTTCCTAAAACCCAACGATAAGACGACATAGCAACTCGGGGACGATGAATGACAGACGAACGAGGGATGGTTGACTCGCCGATACGTCAATATGAACATCACGGTGACATGCTGCCAATGATGCAATCCAAGATTGAAGATTTGAAGATTTTAATTATCTTATTTTAATTTTCATTTTTATTTATTATAGGCCAAAAATAGGCTTTATTTTAGTTATTTTGATAGTTTTATATTTTATTAGGTTAAGGATTTATTTCCTTATTAGTTTACTGTTGGGAAATTTATTAAAGTTTTGATTGATTCCAAAACCAACTGACCCCAACCGAGTAGATGTTGCCAGATCCTAATGTTAGTAGTTAGGCTCGCTGTTTGAGCATTGTTAAGATTTTATCTTTACAAGACTCCAGCTGAAGACGGCAACAAGGCTTCACTCGGATAGAACATCAGTTGTGAGGAAGACAACTGAGCGTTCATCAGATGAGCATTCAAGGGAAGATGCAAAAGTCAACCAAGTATTCAAAGGAACATCAGTTGCAAGGAAGACAACTGAGCGTTCACAAGATAGAATATTAGTTGAGCGATTCATAAGGGAAGATGAAAGACAACTGAGCGTTCAAGTTTCAGAACAACAGCTAAGTTCAAAGGGGGAAGTTGTAAGAGAACATCAGATGAATGAAAGTCATCTGAGCGTTCGAACCCAACTGATCAGATACAAGGAGGACAACTGAGCGTTCAGTTTCATAACATCAGTTGTAGGACTTTAACCAAGAAGATCAACAACATGAAGTTCAAGACAGCTGAGAGTTCAACTGTTAGCATCCAGATAGAACATCAGCTGAAGAACAAGTCAGATGAAGATCGAAACTCTCATCCAACCACCCTTGTTGAAAGTCTGTTGTTGAAATTTGAATTTCAAATAAGGAAGTCACGTGAAGGTTTGACTCTCTGTCATTACCTCATTTGGCCCAACACAAGGTTGTCTCAGATGGAAAGCAGAAGCATGCAGTTGCCAAATCCGGAAAGTCTGCAGAGATGAGAGACAAGCCATCGCTTTCAAAGAACAGAGATCAACAACTCTTCCAACGGCTAGTTGATTCTCTCCGCCTATAAGTAGAGACATTCATTCATTCACATAAGAGATACACACGAGACGAGACAGACAAAGTGCAAAGAGCGAAAGAAAGAACCAAATTCTTCACACGAGCTGAACTAGATTCATTCTCTAAGAACATCATTTGTTGAGAGTTCTAGAGTGTTAGATTTTGTCTGAGTGTCTTTTGATCCAACCTTGAGAACATCACTTGTTGAGAGTTCGTAGAGTGTTAGATCTTAGCTCACTTCTTGTTCGAGCTATTTAGTTGGAACGCCACCCTTTCTTACACCTGAAAAGGTTCTAGGACCCTACTCTTTCCGTAACTGAGTAGATAGGTTGATTAGTATCCGAAAACTAATCTGTAAGGTTGATAAGTACCCGTAAACTTATCTCAACGGTTGCAAAGCCCGCGTAAGCTTTGTGGTTTGTCCAGAAGAACTTGGACTGAGTTGTGTGGACTCACAACTCCCCGTGGACGTAGGAGTTCTCTCCGAACCACGTTAAATCCTGTGTGTTGTGTTTATATTTCAGTTATCTTATTGCATACTCAACTGACTTACTAACCTGCATACAAACTGCATTGTTCCATATCAACTGTTTTGGTTATTGACCAACCTTGCATTTAAGCGTGAGTTGTTTTTATACGAGTTAATTTCCACCACATTCCGCACAACACTTCACTTCCAACTGAGTGTTCTTTACTCGGTTGTGATTCCAATTGAGTTGCTTTACTCGGTTGTGTTAATTTTAGGGGGTTGTTTTAAAAAGTTTTATCTGGTGTATTCCCCCCCGTTACACCAGAACTCGTATCGGGACCATCAAGTGGTATCAGAGCAGTGGTTCAAAAGACTGCTGACTCTGTTTCACAAGGTGTGAATTCGAGGCATTTTCTTCAGTGGTCAACTGAACAGATCTCTTTATCACGCTAGTGCATATCTGCTTGCATCTTTCTTTTGTTGTTGTGTTGATGCGTCTTCGACTTTTGGGCCGTTTGGCCCTATTTTTCATGTCTTTTTATGTCGTTAGAGTCTGTTCAGGGGAAGGAAACTGTTGTTCGAAGGAAGAAAGCTCGGTTCAGGTCAAACAGATGAAAAGTGGTTAGAATGAGCAGAACTGGAGTGAATCCAGTCGGTTGCAAGAACTACGCAAAGGAGTATGCAGGGCAGGAGATGAATTGAAGCAAGAGACGAGGTTGAAAGGAGGAGTCCATGTGAACCCTGAAGCTAAGTTGCTGTTCATCATTCGCATTCGTGGTATTAACGCAATGCACCCAACAACAAAGAAGATTTTGCAGCTGCTTTGCCTACGAAGAATTCAACCATGAAGCATGCGACCAGTTTGACCACTGCAAAGATTTCCAGTCTGTCGCCAAAGCTCAAGAAGGAAAGCCGCGTGGAGAGGATTTGCCAATATCTGCCAAGCATTCATAAAAGGAAGGATTTGGAGGTCAGCGCCCTACCTTAAATAATCAAATCAATCGGAGATCGCCAATCATCCATCCAACCAATCACAAATATTCAAGATCTCGCTCAACATGGAAACTGCCAATCACGCCACCCGCCTAGGGTTTTGCCACTACCACTACATGCTATAAAAGTCCAGCCAAGCCGACTGGCACAATGTTGGAGAATTTATCAGTCTACAGTTCCTAGTTCGGAGGAAAAACACTTTTATCTTTTATGCTCAAAACAATCTTTACTTGCTTTCATTTTACATTCCGCTGTGAAGAACAAATCCAAGGCTGTTGCCTTAGGTACTTTCAATTCGAGTATTTCGTATTTCTTTTATTAATGTGTTCTATTTCGCTTATCAGTATATATTCAATTATGTGTGAGTAGTTTACTTGGTGAGATTTGGGTATGGGAAATGATTGACTGTTGACATGTGAAATATTCGTGAGGCACTTGTGCCATCGGTTGAGTCCAGTAGTTCCGGAAGGACTGGAGCAGGATTCATGGGCAGTTCTGATCCAGCGGGTGATCTCCGCTCGGTTAGATCTGTACCATGTCAAGCAAAGGCAGGGCAGGACAAACGGGAGCGTTTGAGATGCCAGGACCGAGTAGCTAAACAAAACCTGGCATGGTGCTGTAGATCTGGATGGTGAGGATTGGACAAGGGGATACTGCATCCTTCTTCAGTCTTGGGCTTCTCTAACAATCACCCATCAACTGTGACGAGGCATCAAGCCATGGTTATCGACCAAAGGACTCATCTCGCGTATCGTAGGCATTGTAATGACCGGTTGGATGTGGTCCCAGAAATGAGTATCCCGCGAGTGGTGTCTACTCTGTAGGTGCGGACATGGGAAGTTTGGAAGAGAAGGTTGATGAGGGTCATACTTGGAGAGATCGGGTATGACTATTATCTAAGGAGGAGTGAAGCACGGCTTTGTGACCGGGGTGAAGCGTGACCTTCGGACTAAGACGACAACAAGGGATTCAACCATCCCAAGTGTGGAGTATGAACTCTTGAAACGCCCCAATGTCTTTGTGCCACGCCTTGAGTTTATACAAAGCACGGACGGATTCTTAGTGTGCCCATGACCGAATTTACATGTCAACAATGATCACGACCTACCCCAAATCTTACCCCTTTTTTATATTTGATTTCCGTTTATTTTATTGTGCAGATACACAGATTGAGATAGTGACAACTCGATTTGTATACTGAAGAGTAAAGTGGTTCATCACTCTCTGTGGGATCGACCCTAGCTTACCGCTAAGACTAATCAGTCCGGTGGTGGGCATAGGAGCGTGTACTGTCCGTCTGGGGCATACACAGGTATTTTGATCGTATCATACGACGGGTGCGTGTCAAAATTGGCGCCGTTGCCGGGGAGTGACGCGCAACAATTTTACTCTTCTCATTTCATCTTCCACTATTAGTGTATGCGTGGAACTCGTCGAGTACAGAGAGCATTAACTTTTGATCCAGATATTGAACGAACTGAACGACGACTACGTGCACTTGCACGAATAGCGAGACGCGACGCTATGGTCGACCAACCACAACAGCCGCAGACCCTCAAGCAGTTGGCTTACCCAACTAATCTGAATCTTAGGCCGAACGGGATCACCTTACCGACGAACCCCTTCGCACCTGAACGGTTTGACTTGAAACTTGCATTAATACAGGTCTTACCGAAATTTAATGGATATCCAGGAGACGACCCGCATACCTATCTCCAGGATTTCGAGATGACAGTGATGCATCAGTCCAATGAGAATCAGCAAGAATATGTGAAACTGGTTCTTTTTCCATTCTCCTTAGTAGACAGCGCAAGGAGATGGCTGTACAATCTGCCCCAAGGAAGCGTTACCACTTGGGCAGAAATGCAGCAGAGTTTCTTGGAAGAATTTTTTCTAGCCACAAGAGTTGAAAGAATGCGATGGGACATCCGAAACATTAAGCAAGACGGACTGGAAACTTTTTATGAGTACTGGACTCGTTTCAAACGGCTGTTAAGCAACTGTCCTCACCATCAGATTACTCCAAAAGATCAAGTGGAAAGCTTCGTGAAGGGCATGCGGAGGAGCGATCGAGGACTGGTGTTGGCTGCATGCAACGGATCACTGCTGAGCAAAACACCTCAAGAGATTTTCAAACTCTTGGGAACAATGGCAGAAGAATCCAGAGATGATGGACATGACAGAAGCAGAGAGATACCAGAAAGAGGAGAGGAAAAGGATAAGCTGACAAATCTGGAAAAGGAGATGAAGGAAATAAAGACATTACTGAGTGGTCTGACCATGCAGAAGAAGGTCAGACAGTGTGGCCTATGTGATGCAGTAGGGCATCAATCTGAAAATTGCCCAAACTTTGGTGAAGATATAATGAACGTAAATGCCATGGGGGGGGGGAATGAAGGATTCCAGAGGAAACATGACCCGTTTTCAAATACGTATAACAGAGGATGGAGGGATCATCCTAACTTTCGATGGAAGCAGGACGGTCAACCACAACAAAACGGTGCAGGTCTACTGGGATCATCTCAATCATTTGCCCAGCACCAACAACAAGGACAATATCAGGGAGGCCCACCACAACAACACCATTACCAGCCCCAACAGCAACAGGTGTACCAACCACCTCATCAGAGGAGAGCACCGTGGGAAGAGGCCATGGAGAGCATGGCTAAGGAAAGTGAGAAGTTCCGCAATAAAATCCGAGCTGGTATGAATCAAACCAACGTGCAGATTGGTCATCTGGCGAAGGCTTTGGCAAAAGTAGAAGAAAATACAGGGAAACTTCCATCTCAAGGGATCAATCACAAAGAGCAGGCACAAGCAATAATCACAGAGGTGGATGATGAGCAAGCTGAAAAAATTTGGCAGAGGCAGAAGTTAACCGGCAAGAAGAGGAGGGGACCAGCAACAAAGTTTCAGGAGAAATAGGTGATGATGAGCAAACCGAACCCCCTTATCCGGGTAGACTTTGACAGAAAGCCAAGGAGAAAGAAGCCAATGATATGATGAAAATCTTTCGGAAGTTGGAACTTAGCCTACCTCTACTGGACGCAATTAAGCAAATCCCAAAGTATGCCAAGTTCCTTAAAGATCTTTGCTCGAGGAAGGTGAAGATTGATGAGGATGTTCGATATGTCATGGGAGAGAGTGTGTCAGCCATCATACAACAGAAACTGCCACCTAAGAAGAAAGACTCAGGGATGTTCACTATCCCTTGCAACATCACAGGAAGGAACATGGACAAAGCCATGATGGACTTGGGGGCATCTATAAATGTTATGCCCCTGGCAGTTTTCAGCAGGCTTAACTTGGGGGAACTGCAGAACACCCGAGTTGTCATACAACTAGCAGACAGGTCAAACGCGTACCCAGAGGGCGTGATCGAAGATGTGCTTATCAAAGTAGGAGAGCTGATTTTTCCTGCTGATTTCTACGTGTTGGATACTGGTTTGGAAGCAAAGGAGAACTCCATCCTATTAGGCAGACCGTTCATGATGACTGCAGGAACTAAATTGGACATGAAGACTGGAATTCTATCGTGTGAATTCGATGGTGTAGTAGAAGAATTCAGCATTTACGAAGCCATGAGACGGAAGCCTGATTTGGAATCTGTAGATATGATTGACATATTCAAACCATTGGTACAAGAGCAGAACCTGTCATTCAGCTCGAGTGACATGACAGAAAGGGTTATACGAGCCGGTCTTACTGATCGAGATGCTGTACAAATGGAGGACCTCGAGATGAAGGAGACCATCATGGAGTTGTATTCTTTGAAGGAAAGCACCCTGGAAGCAGCAGTGGAAGTTGACAGGAAGATTAAAGACATTATCTTGGAAGTGTACTCCATCGGAGGATCGGGGCAGGGCAAATCGGAGTTGTTCTCTCAGTATGGGGAACACGAGAAGCTGATGCCCTCGATTGTAAAAGCCCCAGTCTTGGAATTAAAAAAATTACCGAAGCACTTGCAATATGCTTACTTGGGACCGGAGGAAACTCTTCCAGTGATTATCAGTTCTGATCTAACCCTGGTGCAGGAAGAAAGACTGGTCAGAGTATTAAGAGAGAACAAGGAAGCCATTGGTTGGACCTTGGCAGATATAAAGGGTATCAGTCCAACAGAGTGTATGCATCATATATACTTGGAGGAAGGAGCACGACCAGTACGGGATTCACAGAGGAAAATGAATCCTGTTATGAAGGAGGTGGTACTTAAGAAGATCCTAAAGCTTTTGGAGTTGGGTATAATCTACCCTATATCCGACAGTCAATGGGTCAGCCCGGTTCACGTCGTACCAAAGAAATCTGGAGTACAGGTTGTAGAGAATGACAAAGGCGAGCTTGTTCCAACAAGGCTACAAACTGGGTGGCGAGTCTGTATAGACTACCGGAAGCTGAACATGGTCACACGGAAGGACCATTTTCCATTGCCCTTTATCGACCAAATGCTGGAACGACTGGCTGGTAATGCCTATTACTGTTTCCTGGACGGATATTCAGGATATATGCAAATATTCGTAGCCCAAGAAGACCAAGAGAAGACCACATTCACTTGTGTGTACGGGACGTTCGCATACCGAAGAATGCCATTTTGTCTTTGCAATGCACCTGGAACTTTCCAACGGTGCATGATGAGCATATTTTCAGATTTATTGGAAAACTGCGTAGAGGTGTTCATGGATGATTTCACGGTATATGGTGATTCGTTCGACACATGTCTTAATCATTTGGAGCTAGTGTTGAAAAGATGCGTGGAGAAAAGCCTGGTACTCAATTATGAGAAATGCCATTTTATGGTGAGAGAGGGCATCGTACTGGGCCATGTCATATCAGAGAGGGGTATTGAAGTGGACAAGGCAAAGATCGATTCCATCGCCAAGTTGCCATATCCAACCACGGTCAAGCACATACGGGCATTCCTTGGTCACGCAGGGTTTTACCGCAGATTCATTAAGGATTTTGCAAAGGTTGCTCAACCTATGACCCGTTTGCTGCAACAAGATGTACAGTTCGACTTTGATGACGACTGTAAGGAGGCATTTCTGAATTTACGGGATAAATTAGTGTCAGCCCTTATCATTCAACCGCCAGATTGGGAGATACCATTCGAAATCATGTGTGATGCCAGCAATTATGCGGTTGGAGCAGTACTGGGACAGAAGAGAGGTAAGGAAAGCCACGTTATATATTACGCCTCCAAGACTTTGAATCCAGCTCAGTGTAGCTACACCACGACTGAGAAGGAATTGTTGGCAGTGGTTTTTGCAATCGAGAAGTTCAGATCATACCTTCTGGGCACAAAAGCGATCGTTTACACCGATCATGCCGCTTTGAAATACCTCATGGCGAAGAAAGAATCAAAGCCACGACTTATCCAGTGGATATTGCTGCTCCAAGAGTTCGACTTGGAAATAAGAGATAAGAAGAAATCAGCCAATCTAGTAGCTGATCATCTAAGCAGGTTGCAGATAGGAAAAGATGACGGCGAACCTATAGAAGATGCTTTTCCGGATGAAAAGCTATATGCCATACGCGATCATATGGAGATGGAGACTCTGTATGCTCTAACCAAGAAGGAGCCGTGGTTTGCAGACATAGCAAATTATCTTCTCACCAAGGAAGTACCACCAGGAAAGACCAAGTTCGAGAAACAGAAATTGGTAACACAGGCTCGCTCCTATTTTTGGGAAGCACCGCATTTATGGAAGATCGGTACAGATCAAATCATACGGAGGTGCGTTCCAGAATTTGAACATGCTCAAATATTAGAAATGTGCCATAGCACAGCATGTAGTGGCCATTTCGGTGGGAGGAGAACAGCGCAAAGAATACTGGAAAGTGGATTCTATTGGCCTACCATCTTCGCTGATGCCAAGAAATGGGTACAAGGCTGCCCGAAGTGTCAGATGGTAGGGGGTATTACCGCAAGAGATGAGATGCCTCAGATGCCTATTATACCTGTGGAAATCTTCGATGTATGGAGAATCAATTTTATGGGGCCACTCCCTAAGTCAGGGAATTATGAATACATTTTGGTGGCAGTCGACTACGTGTCCAAATAGGTCGAGGCAAAGGCTACAACCAGTAATGATGCTCATACGGTGGCTGAATTTTTGAGAGAACAAGTGTTTAGTAGATTCGGAGTTCCAAAAATCCTCATCAGTGACCAAGGATCCCATTTCTGCAATGCTACCATTAGAGCACTAACCAAAAGAATGGGGGTGAAACATAAAGTCACGACTGCATACCACCCTCAGGCCAATGGGCAGGCTGAAATTTCTAACAGGGAGATCAAAAGCATATTGGAGAAGGTAGTTCATCCCAATCTTAAGGATTGGAGCAATTACTTGGGAGATGCGTTATGGGCATACCGCACCGCCTACAAAGCTCCAATTGGCATGTCACCATTCAGGCTTGTGTTCGGAAAAAGATGCCATTTACCAGTAGAAGTGGAACACAAGGCTTACTGGGCAATCAAGAGGATAAATTTCAGTATGACCAGGGCCGGGGAAGAGAGGAAGTTGCAACTGAATGAATTGGAGGAACTTCGGTTGGAGTCGTATGACAATGCAGTTTTGTACAAGGAAAGAACAAGGAGAATCCACGATGCCAAGCTTAGGAAGAAGGAATTCTAGTCTGGCCAAAAGGTGTTGCTATTCAACTCTCGATTTAAGCTGATGAGTGGGAAGCTTAAATCAAAATGGGGAGGACCGTACATCGTGAAGGAGTTATTTCCTAATGGAAGTGTCGAAGTTTATGATTTAAATGGAAAGAATACTTTTGAGGTGAACGGTCATCGTTTGAAACCGTACTTCGATTATTCAGAGTTGAAGAAGACCAAGGAGAAATGCTATTTACTGGATCCTATTTATCAGTAAGAGCAGAAGTTGGAAGTCGAGCTCAAGACATTAAACAAGAGCGCTGACTGGGAGGCAACCCAGGAGTGGTCGTCGGTAAGACCACAATCGCTTTTCCTTTAATTAGTTAATAATTAGTTGTTTTGAGTAAGTGAGTATTTGACTAAATCGGAACTGGAGAATGTGGGCTAAGTTGTTTTTAAAAGTCTATCTTGGAGTTCGAACCCACTCTGCGATGCAAAGTATGTAGGTGGAGATCCGGGGTAGATTGTGAACCCACTTTGCGATGCAAAGTGTGTAGGTGGCAGACCGGTGCGTGGAACGGAGACGGTCTAACCAAGGAGTGACGTGGAGGCATATCTGACAAGGACGGCTGGTATAATCGCGGCGCTTGGGATTTCGCACGAAATTTGAATTTCAAAATTTGGTAATGATTTTATTCCCTTGATTGTTTCGACTTTCCATAACTGTCACTTCACCTCTACATTAGTCAGAAAGAGAAAACCCTACTCCATTAACTCTTATAACCTCCACAACCGCCCTCGCACTCAGCCACTTCCTCCACTCCGCCATAACCGTCGCCCACAATCTGCCATTTAAGCACATAACCCAGTTCTCATCCCACATACTTCACCAACCTCACCATTTTTCTGAAAACCCTAAAATTCCAACCGTCGCCATGGTCAGAATCAAGAAAGCCGCTCACAAAAGAACCGACAAAAGAGTCGCCGGACCCGGTACTCAACCTAAGAGCCCAACCGCTACAAAATCTGTACCGGCGGGGAGAAGAGGAAAACTCGCAGCACCACATCGGAGGAAACTCCTGTGCACAGTTCAGAAAAGACCACACCTACTCGGGGGGTGGACGAAGAAGAACAGGAAAGGATCCCCTCACCGGAGAAGCAAGCCACGGGCGAAGGAGGCGCTGCGGGTGACCATGAGCAAGTGCAGGTCGAGAAAGAGCCAGATGTCCAACCGCCTCAGAAGAAAGAGAAGAAGAAGTCTGCGGTCAAGGGCACCACTACCGCAGTAGCAGCGAAGAAGAAAACCACCGGGAAGAAAGCAACTAGCCCTCCACCAAAGGCGCCTACTCCAGTTCCCAGTTCTTCTCCTTCTCAATCTCAATCGAAGGAGGGTGGTCTGACTGTTTCTGATCACGAGGAGAAGGGACAACAAGAGGAGGCTGAGAAGAGCATTCCAGTGCGGGCCCAGGAGGATGTCACCCCACAGAGTAAGGAGAAAGGGGTGGGAGCGAAGAGGAAGCTTGAAACCTCGAAACCACCCCTATCGCAGAGGTCCAAGCAGAGCAAAGTAGGGAGCAAGATGGGTACTACGAGCACGGTGAGGAGGGTTACAGCTGAGGAAAAAGGAAAGAAGAAGGAAGGAGAAGCGAAGGAGATCGAAGAGGAAGAAATAGAGAGAGTGGAGATCATCGACAGCTCCAACTCGGGGGAGATTCAAGCACCTGTGAAGTCTACACCCAGTGTCACCACCACGAAATCAGGAGCCAAGAGGAAAGGCGTGCTACGCCCGACAGCATCTGGAGCAACCATACCGCTAGACAGCCAGCGGTATGCCATCTTGCAAAACAGGGAGATCCTCCGTTGGTACTACCTGTTGACAGAAACCTTGGAAGCCTTCGGTATAAAAGAGAGAGTGGAGGGATACTTCAAGGGTATCGGCTGGGGGAAGGTGTTGGAATGGAATTACCCTGCGTTCAAGAAGCTATCGGAAGAATTCATGGGAATGGTGGAATTCAAACCCCGCGACAAATATGGCATCGAGACTCCGGGCACCCTGCGCTTTCAACTGAGGGGCAGGATGTTCCCTCTCTCCATCAACGAGTTGAACATCCAACTCGGAGTACTCGAGCCGCGGGAGGTGTATGAGGAAGAGTATAAGGAGGCAGAGACGGTGGCCTCGAATGAATGGAAGTCTCAGATTGACCAATACTGGTCAATCATCTCCATCAGGGATCGCTATGTGAAGAACAACAGCAAGTCTAATGAGATCAGAGATCCAGCACTACAGATTTGCCATAGGTGGTTGGCTTACAACATCTATGGGCGGTTGGAGGGGTCTAACGTGGTGACTCAGCATGAGCTGTTCATTTTATGGTGCATGATGGAAAAGAGGCGGGTAAACTTTGGGTTCGTGGCAGCGCAGCAGTTTCGGTTTGGAGTGACCCACCACAACAAGTTCCTCTCACTCTGCCCTTTAGCAACGATTCTTGCAAAGAATCTCACCAATTTCGACTTGGAGAAGCCAGATGATCTCGCAGCTGCTGAGACAAGGTTTTTGGACCAGGGGCGCTTCGTGAGGTGGAGAATTGTTGAGATGGACGAGCATGGAAATTACTCGCTGGTTCATCCAGAAGGAACAGCGGGTAGAGCAGAACCGAGCAAGGCGAATGAGCAGGTGGTTCCGCGCCGCTCGAACAGCGAGATGGTGGCTATACTGGCAGAGTTGAAGGAGCTACGTGCAGAAGTAGCAATGTTGAAGGCGGAGATGACGGCAATCCACACCAACATGAAGAAGAGCTTTGAGAAGTTGATGACGAAAGCAGCTGGAGAGGAGGAAGATGCCTCCGACCAGGACGAATAAGTTTCCTTTC
This sequence comes from Schizonepeta tenuifolia, assembly GCA_029490685.1. NCBI lineage: Eukaryota > Viridiplantae > Streptophyta > Magnoliopsida > Lamiales > Lamiaceae > Schizonepeta > Schizonepeta tenuifolia. The sequence continues at coordinate 67,611,671 of CM055956.1, read as the reverse complement.
CCCTATCTTTAGTTTAGGTTTTATTTTTTTTCTTCTTTTTGTTCTTTTAGTTTCTGTTTTTTTTTTCTCTTTTATGTGTTGTGTCAGTAGGAGTCTAGTGTACATTGATTCATTGAGTCTTGAGTCTGTGTGTGTGCATGATATATGGATCAGGGAATGTGTGCATGTTATTTGGTTTGACTGGTTTGAATGGTATGCTGAGCATGCATCACATGTATAGCAGTAGAAGAAATGCAGAAATCCACACCTGTGAGAATTGAGCCTAATTGCTTCTATCTTTTGTGTGTTCATATTGTTTAGTAATCCTAGAACTTGTTAGTGGATTTTAGCTGGTGGTGTAGATTAGAGGATAAGGGCAGTTTATTTGTGATTAGAAGCCCCAGAGTTTTTCATGCTAAACATTATAATCCATTGCTAACCACTTTGAGCCAAAATGATTTTTCCTTTCATGAGCCCTTGGAATGACATTTGATTAAAAGTGTGTCTCCCCACACCATACAAAATAAGAAGGGTACATAGCTGCTCTAAGAATCAAAAGTGGAAGAAGGGCAATAAGAAAAAAAGGGGGTAGTCAATGTTTAAAAAAAAAGGGGCAAAAATGAAAAGAATGAAAATTCTAAGTACGATCAAAGATCAATACATGCCTCAGAAAAAATATATACCCCAAAGAAAGAAAGGAGAATTAGGATTAGTGGGAGCACTTATGTTGAAAGATGTAGTCCATGTGGCTGGAATCAAGTCTAAATCCACTATCCAGAAAATTCTCACCCTGCTCCGTATGCCCCATTACAGCCAAATAAAGACCTTTTGATAATCTGCATCTAATTAACTAATAGCCATAAATCCTCGAACAAGCTAATAGGAAAGCTAATGCAGCTTGAAATGAGAGTAAACACTAGCCAAACACTTGAGTGAGTGTGAGGAAAACTGCTAATACGATCATGTGGTGTAATTGCTCAATGGGTTGTGGAATGTAACAGGTGGATACATGCATGCACAAACTTATTCATTTGATTGCACACTTTCGTATCTTGTAGTTTTATTTCTTTCCTTGTCGTTCATCTTTTTCTTGGCGTCTTTGTGAATCCACCAACATACTTGAGGGCAAGTATGGTTTAAATGTGTAGGTGTGATGCGTCTTCGACTTTTGGGCCATTTGGCCCTATTTTTCATGTCTTTTTGTGTCGTTAGAGTCTGTTCAGGGGAAGGAAACTGTTGTTCGAAGGAAGGAAGCTCGGTTCAGGTCAAACAGATGAAAAGTGGTCAGAATGAGCAGAACTGGAGTGAATCCAGTCGGTTGCAAGAACTACGCAAAGGAGTATGCAGGGCAGGAGATGAATTGAAGCAAGAGACGAGGTTGAAAGGAGGAGTCCATGTGAACCCTGAAGCTAAGTTGCTGTTCATCATTCGCATTCGTGGTATTAACGCAATGCACCCAACAACAAAGAAGATTTTGCAGCTGCTTTGCCTACGAAGAATTCAACCATGAAGCATGCGACCAGTTTGACCACTGCAAAGATTTTCAGTCTGTCGCCAAAGCTCAAGAAGGAAAGCCGCGTGGAGAGGATTCGCCAATATCTGCCAAGCATTCATGAAAGGAAGGATTTGGAGGTCAGCGCCCTACCTTAAATAATCAAATCAATCGGAGATCGCCAATCATCCATCCAACCAATCGCAGATATTCAAGATCTCGCTCAACATGGAAACTGCCAATCACGCCACCCGCCTAGGGTTTTGCCACTACCACTACATGCTATAAAAGTCCAGCCAAGGCGGCTGGCACAATGTTGGAGAATTTATCAGTCTACAGTTCCTAGTTCGGAGGAAAAACACTTTTATCTTTTATGCTCAAAACAATCTTTACTTGCTTTCATTTTACATTCCGCTGTGAAGAACAAATCCAAGGCTGTTGCCTTAGGTACTTTCAATTCGAGTATTTCGTATTTCTTTTATTAATGTGTTCTATTTTGCTTATCAGTATATATTCAATTATGTGTGAGTAGTTTACTTGGTGAGATTTGGGTATGGGAAATGATTGACTGTTGACATGTGAAATATTCGTGAGGCACTTGTGCCATCGGTTGAGTCCAGTAGTTCCGGAAGGACTGGAGCAGGATTCATGGGCAGTTCTGATCCAGCGGGTGATCTCCGCTCGGTTAGATCTGTACCATGTCAAGCAAAGGCAGGGCAGGACAAACGGCAGCGTTTGAGATGCCAGGACCGAGTAGCTAAACAGCACCTGGCATGGTGCTGTAGATCTGGATGGTGAGGATTGGACAAGGAGATACTGCGTCCTTCTTCAGTCTTGGGCTTCTCTAACAATCACCCATCAACTGTGACGAGGCATCAAGCCATGGTTATCGACCAAAGGACTCATCTCGCGTATCGTAGGCATTGCAATGACCGGTTGGACGTGGTCCCAGAAATGAGTATCCCGCGAGTGGTGTCTACTCTGTAGGTGCGGACATGGGAAGTTTGGAAGAGAAGGTTGATGAGGGTCATACTTGGAGAGATCGGGTATGACTATTATCTAAGGAGGAGTGAAGCGCGGCCTTGTGACCGGGGTGAAGCGTGACCTTCGGACCAAGACGACAACAAGGGATTCAACCATCCCAAGTGTGGAGTATGAACTCTTGAAATGCCCCAATGTCTTTGGGCCACGCCTTGAGTTTATACAAAGCAAGGACGGATTCTTAGTGTGCCCATGACCGAATTTACATGTCAACAATGATCACGACCTACCCAAATCTTACCCCCTTTTTATATTTGATTTCCGTTTATTTTATTGTGCAGATACACAGATTGAGATAGTGACAACTCGATTTGTATACTGAAGAGTAAAGTGGTTCATCACTCTCCGTGAGATCGACCCTAGCTTACCGCTAAGACTAATCAGTCCGGTAGTGGGCATAGGAGCGTGTACTATCCGTCTGGGGCATACACAGGTATTTTGATCGTACCATACGATGGGTGCGTGTCATGTGTGCAGATGGACGTCAAGGATAAGATCGTGGTCATGTTCTCGGTTGTGAACTATACATCCTGGAGAACACGGATGAAGAAGATCTTACTGTGAAAGCATCATCGGATGCAACAAGTACTCACATCCGTATCGATCATCATTAGAGAGAGAATCACTCGCACTCCTACAAATCCCAACAATGGGGATGCAGCTATGGAGTTAGTGGAGAAGAAGCCAGAAGACTTCACTCCAGAGGAAGCCAAAGTGAGCCAGTTGGATATTTGGGCTCAGAGCACAATCATGTCCACAGTTGGACAAGACTATCTTCCTTGGATAGAAGAGTGCGACACCACCAAGGAAATGTGGGATATCATGGCATTTCTGAGTGAAGGAAGCGATGAAACAAAGGAGAACAAGTTCTCACATGCCTGCCAAGATTTCGACAACTTCTGCCTGAAAACTGATGAAATAATTGATCAGTTAGAGCTCCGGTTCATGGACATCATCAGAAGGATCCAGTCCATCCGAAGAGGAAAATATACTTTGAGAGAAATCAACCTCAAAGTGTTACAAGCTCTACCAGCTGAGTGGGATACCTTCACCAATATCCACGAGAGCCGAGCAGACCTTGGTGAGATGGGAACTGAAAGATTGTTCTCAATTCTAAAGGGAAATGAGTAAAAGGTGAACCGACGAAGATCACAGTCCTCGGTTCAGACGAGTCGACATGAGGATGTTGGTTCAGCTACATAGTTAGTTGCGCTTCGAGCTGACTACTCCAAATCAAGAACATCAAGGCCAACGAGATCTGCGGACACAGCTGCAAAGGAGCCAAGCAGAGAGGAGCTGCAACAGAGCATTGCCGCCATGTCAAAGAAGCTAGCTGACATGGATGCTCGGTTCGGGAAATACAAACGATTCTACAAATCAAATCGAACTCGAGACAGTTCAAAACCTGTGACCAACGGCTGCTTTGAATGTGGCAAGGAGGGACATTTCAAAGCTGACTGTCTAGATCTCTCGAAGAAAGAGAGAGAAACGTTGAGGGCAAACAATCTGGAAAGAATAAGGCCATGGTTGCAGAAGAAGCAGCTGACGACATGGACATCTTCACCGACACTGAAGATGAGGATGAGCTGACTTCCACCAACAACGCAATCGGTCAGGATTAATGCCTTATGGCATTTGGAACCGACCAAGATGATACTGAGGTACAGTCTAATCCTGCTAATTTAAATTCCTCCAATACTTCTAACATGCAGGAATCACTGGATGAAGAGTTGGAATTGTCTTGGGATGACTTCCTTGCTCTAAATGAGGAAGTACAATAGCAATCGGTTGAGTTTAAGAGTCTTCAAGAACAATTTTTCGCCAAACTTGAAGAATCCTTAATCGAGAAGGACGATCTGATCAAGAGTCAAACCGAGGAGATTGAGAATCTCAAGAGTCAACTGAATGAGGCTAAGGCTCCAACTGATGAGGAGTTAATGAAGCAGATCAAGGAACAACATATTCAGCTGAAAAAAAAGTCAGACGGTCAAACCGAGCATATAGCTGTCCTCCTCAAGGAGTTGCAAACTGAGAAGGACAACCTAATCAAGCTGTATCAGTCATCCAAGATCATCGAGAATCTCATCAGTTACAGCCGACAGATGGATGACGTGTCAGGACTCGGTTATGATGTGATCAAAGATACTGGAATTCCTCCAGCAACCTTCATCAAAGCTGTAGAGGTCAAGGTTGTCGAACCGAACACAGTTGAACCTGAATCTCCCCAAAGTAATCCAACCTCCACCTCTCAGCAAGCTCAACCGACCAAGGGAACCACAACTGAGAAGAGAAAAGAACCAGTAGATGGAGGACAGAACGCTCCATCGGTTGAGATATCAACTGAGGGGGAATGTTCCAAGAGTCAGAAGAGAAATCAGAGGCGTCGGAGACACAATCGAAATCGAACTCAGAACCGACCTCTGAATAAACCTCAGAGTCAACAACGGAAAGAATGGAACCGACCGCATAACCAACAAGGATCCAACCATCTGAATCAACAGCAGTTCCATCATCAGTTCAACCAGAGGTTCCAACCGAGTCAACCGATAAGGAACAGGTCGAACAACTGGAGATATTCATGCCACAACATGAACCACCAACAGGGCATGAACAACTATAGACAACATTCAGGGAGTTGGAATCAGAATCAGCCTCAAAGATTCCAACATGGCGTCCGACCATCAAGACAAATCCAACAGGATAAAAACCGCCATCAAAATAGGGGGAAAACTGCTCCTCCAAAAGTTCAAAATGGGAGAAATCCATCTCCTCCCAAGAAACAGAACATCACTACTAACAACAAACCTAAGGATAACCGAGGTGTTGTTATAGTTGATGATGAAGGAAAAGTGATCTGGAATGATAAATCCATCCGTGTATACAGGGAAAAGCGAATCACAGTTCAAGGGGGAACTGGTTTTAACCCTCCAGGACCCAACTAAAATTGGGGACCTAAGCGTGTTTCTCTGTGCAGGAACAGGAGAAACAGCTGAGGAAGAATAAAGCATCGCAAACCATGTGGGTGATGGATAGTGGATGCTCGAAACACATGACAAATCTGAAGGATTTGCTTGGAAGTTTCGTGGAGAAAGAAGGACCCTCAGTTACCTTTGGTGACAACTCAAAAGGTCACACCAGAGGTTACGGTACCCTTGAAACCAATCACGTGTCAATTGTTGATGGATTGAAGCATAACTTGCTCTCCATCAGCCAATTCTGTGATAATGATTTCTCTGTCAAGTTTGATGCACAGGGTTGCAGGGTTAAAAATGTCGGAACAAAGCAGGTCATATTGTTGGGAAATCGATCGCCAACCGGGAATGTCTACTATGCTGACTGGAACAGTAGTCCTCCCGACACCTGCCTGTTATCAAAGAGCAGTTCAGATGTAAGCTGGATGTGGCACAAAAGGCTCAACCATTTGAACTTCAAGACTATGAACCGACTTGCCAGACAAGAACATGCAAAGGGAATTCCAAACCGAGTGTTTTCAACAACACATATCTGCAGTGCATGTCAGTTGGGAAAGCTCGCTAGAACCTCCTTCAGGTTGAAATCAACTCCCTCAACCGACCGAGTGTTACAGCTGATCCACATGGATCTCTTCGGGTCAGTTACACCAAAGAGCATGAATGGCAACGAGTACACCCTAGTGGTAACTGATGATTTCTCCAGATACACGTGGACCATTTTCATGCGATACAAAAGTGAAACCTGAGATGAGCTACCCAAGCTGATGGATCGGATATCGAACCAACAAGAGATGAAAATTATCTCCATCCGATCAGATCGTGGAACCGAGTTTCTGAATGAAACCATCATCGAGTACTGCGAGAAGCATGGAATAACTCATCAAACATCAGCTGCGCGTACTCCGCAACAGAATGGAGTAGCTGAGCGAAGAAACCGAACACTGAAAGATGCAGTTACATCCATGTTGACAAGCTCAACTCTGCCAAAGAGATTTTGGGCTGAGGCCATCAATACATCATGCTACACCCAGAACCGGTCTCTTCTAACCAAGCGGTTGAGAAAGACACCATACGAGCTATGGAGACGCAGGAAGCTAGATATTTCATATTTTCGCGTTTTTGGTTCTAAGTGTTATATTTACAACAATGGGAAGACTCAGTTGAAAACCTTTGATGCCAAAGCTTCGAAAGACATGTTTCTCGGATATGCCGCTCGGATCAAGGCTTATAGAGTTTTCAACAACAGCTCTAGTGTTGTGGAGATAACACCTCATGTTAGTTTTGATGAATCTACTTTTGAGTGCAGGGAACAGGCTAAAGGACAACAAACTGATCCACAAGTTCCATATGTTCTCACCAGATCGCAGGCTCTAAGGGAAAAGAATCTAGCTGAACCATTGGTATGGGCAACTGAGGATGATGATCCATATTCTTCTGAAGATGAATGTGAAGACCCCAGCTCATCTCAAGGGGGAACTTCAACTGATGCCTCTCCAACTGCATCAGCATCCGAAGCCCAACCGAGCCCGGTTCAAAATATTGTAAATATTGAGGATCCAGACTCAACAACTGATCAATCTTCAGCTCTAAAGATTCCAGCATCTCCCACAGCTCAGAATTCACCATCAGTTGAAATCCTGGAACAGCCACTGTTAGAAGAAGAAGGAAGACGCAACCGAAGATGGTATGAAGATCATTCTACTGAAAACATCATCGGAGATCCAACCGAAGGTGTGCGTACAAGGAGCAGAGTTGCAAATCCAGATTCAACCGAAGAAGATTCCAACACTTATGCTCAATATGCTGAGGAGTTGGCAGTTCTAGAGGAGTTCGAGCAAGCTGGAGATGTTGCCATGATTTCTTGCTTTGTAGCTGATGTGCCAGAACCAAAGAATGTTGGGGAAACTCTCAACTGTGTTCACTGGACAACAGCAATGCAAGAAGAACTGAATGAATTTCTACGCAACTGTGTTTAGGAGTTGGTAGAAAGACCAAATGGTGTCAAAGTTATTGGATTAAAATGGATTTTCAAGAATAAGAGAGACGCCATTGGATTCATAGTGAGGAATAAGGCAAGGTTGGTTGCAAGGCTGGAAGCCATCCGAATCTTTCTAGCTTATGCCGCATTTCACAAGTTCAAGGTCTATCAGATGGATGTGAAGTGTGCATTCCTCAACGGAGATATTAAAGGAGATGTATATGTTGAACAGCCTCCCGGTTTTGAGACTGGAGATGGAAGAGTGTACAAGTTGAAGAAAGCAATCTATAGATTAAAGCAAGCACCCAGGGCTTGGTATGACACTCTTTGTGGTTTTCTTCTGAACTCGGGGTTCAAACGAGGGTCAGTTGACAAAACCCTGTTCACCATTAAAGTTGGAGATGATATACTTGTTGTGCAAATTTACGTCGACGACATCATATTCGGTTCCAAGTCGGAGGAACTGTGTGAAAAATTTTCAAATCTCATGAAGGAGAAGTTCGAGATGTCGATGATGGGCGAGATGAATTATTTCCTTGGTCTACAAGTGAAGCAGTCACCAGAAGGGATTTTCATCAATCAGTCCAAGTATACAAAAGAGCTCATCACCAAGTTCGGATTGCAGACAAGTAAGACCACAAGGATCCCGATGAATACTAACTGGAAGATTGAACCTGGAACTGAGAGAAAGCTCGTAGATGCCAGTAAGTACAGAGGGATCATCGGTTCTTTGCTTTATCTAACCGCCAGTCGGCCAGACATATCTTACGCGGTTGGAGTGTGTGCTCGGTTTCAAGTTCAACCAAGAGAAGCGCACATGTTGGCAGCAAAGAACATCATCAAGTATCTGAAGGGCACAGTTAATGTTGGGTTGTGGTATCCAACCGACGACAATATACAACTGGCCGGATACTCAGATGCAGATCTAGCCGGAGATCGGTTGGACAGAAAGTCCACGTCTGGACACTGTCAGTTCATGAGAAGCAAGTTAGTTTTATGGTTCTCCAAGAAACAAGCATGTGTTGCCACTTCTACAACCGAGTCAGAGTACATGGCTGTCGGAAGCTGTTGCATGCAAGTGTTGTGGCTCAAGCAACAGCTGAGAGATTATGAAGTCGCAACTGGATAGGTTCCCATTCATTGTGATAGTTCAAGTGCCATTGCTATCTCTTTGAATCCTGTTCATCACTCTCGGACGAAGCACATTGACATCCGACATCACTTCATCCGAGACCATATTGAGAAGAAGGACGTATCCATGGAGAAGATTCCAACTGAGATTCAGAGAGCTGATATCTTCACCAAACCTTTAGCCGAAGTGCGGTTCAAGATGTTATGTGATCTACTTGGATTGTTAGATCCATCAGATGAGGAACCAGCTGAGGTGAAGAGATAGATATCCATCTGAGGGGGAAGCTCAAATGAACGGGGAATCTCAGATGCGGATTGGCAACCGAAAACATCAGACATCAGCTGAACAGACGAACTCGAGTCAGCTGATGGTATGCCGCAACATCGGAACACAGTTGATTCCAACATTAGCTGATAGGTGAACACAGCTGATTCCGACATCAGCTGGCAGGTAACATTTATGGCTGAAGGTGTTATGATCTTAAATGAGAATGTTTGAAATAAATTCAAACATTCCTGAGCATGTCAGTTACATTAAAATAGCCATCATGCCGCATTTAATGTAAAGTACGGCTGAACATCAATAGCCTACTTTATAGTGCGACTGGGCTGACATGAAAAACTGTACACCTTCTCACGCGCTGGTTGGAACTCGGTTCATGACGTCAAGTCAAAGCTAGTCAACAGTCGCGTAATCACAACCGTTGATGGATTCGCGCCATTTATCCCTAGCTGTCGATTTCAACCGAGCCTAAAACCTATAAAAGGCGGAAAATCAGGAAGTGATCTCTTTCCTTCCTCATTCGTGTTTATCTGCAGTTACTATTCATCATCTTCGCAGATTTTGTCTAACCATTTTCTGCAAGATTTTCCTTCATTCCTATATATATTCTCAGTGATATTAAATGGCGCCCGAATGCAAGAAAATGGCTTTTTTCGGACCCTCTCTCGTCCCCACTTCGTATGAAGAATCGTTTGACCTGCTGGTTTCGAAGATTCACTTCGAGCAGATTCTTTCCGATGAAGAATCGGAGTCGCCGGTGTTGGCTCCCCTCGCAAGTATCCTCAAAGATAATGGCCTTTTGAAATGGGCGAAGCTATTCCCCTCCCACCTGCTCAGGCGCTAGGTCGGAGAATTTTATGTGAATCTGCAGTCGTCCATCGACAACAGAGAAGGAATTACAACGGAGGTCTCTTGTTGGCAACGCGACGTTCCGGCCAGAACTATTCGCCGTGTTTTTTTCCCCATTGTAGTTTCCGACGTTCTTCGCCACGTCATTCCAGTAAATCACACAGCCAAGGAATTTATTGAAAACATAACAGATGAGCAAGCCGATGAGTTTATGGAACATGCTCAGATCACTCAGGAGAGGTTGAAGAGCAATATGCAGAGAACGAAATTAAAGCCAGAACATCGACTCCTGTTTGATGTCATGTCCAAAGTCGTATTCGGTTACAGTGGAGCCTTCGGCGACATCAGCTGACCAAAGCTTAAACAGTTGATGGCATTGGCGCACAAACACGAGATCAACTGGTTTCAATATTTTCTGAACCAGCTGATCCTGGAGAAGCAGAAGATCTCCGAGACCACAACCGACTCAGGGGAGAAACTGTTGAGTGTCAAGGGGACGCTCAACTTCGGTTGCAAGATTTCAGCCCTGATCCTACTCGCAACCGAGGGTCGGAACATGGTCTGGGATGATTGCAAAGAGACCCCAGCGAAGAAGTTGTTGTTATTCCCAACAACGAATAAGGCGCAGGAGGTGATTAGGAGTGTATATACTCTTAAGGAGAAGAAGGATGTTGGGAAGACTGCTGAACGCACAGCTGTGGAGGTACCAGCTGTCCGTCGCACTACAAAATCAAAAGCTGCACGCCGACGGAGAGCTGAGTCAGAGAAAGAGAAGGAGGAGGAACCTGCCCAGAAAAAGCTGAGGGTGAGGTTCAAGAAGACGGTTGCAGTGCAAGCTGAAGAGCCAACTGAGGTGCCAGCTGAAGAGCCAGCTGAGGAGCCAGTTGAGGTACCAGCTGAGGAGCCAGCTGTTGATGCACCAGCTGAGGAGGAGGCGCCAGTTGAGACGGCACCTGCTGAGGAGCCATCCGAGTCGAGCCAGTCAGCTGAGGCAGCTGCCTTCCAAATCGTTCCCCGCGCTACTGATGAGGCTGAAGGGATGGAGATGGACGTGACATCAGATGCCTCTTCCTCCTCTGAGGAAATTGAACATGCTCCAACCTCCCCCACGGCAGGAGTTGATGCCGTACCGCCTCCAGAGCCTCTTGCTCTTTCAACCGAATCACAGCCACATATTCCGAGCTCATTGCTCGATGCCAACATTGTGACCGTTCCTTCGGCCAATGTTGAGGAATCGATTGAAACCCCCCTCCCAACAGAATCCGATATTCCGAGCTCCCAGCTCGATGCCAATGTTGTGACCGACTCTTTGGCCAACATTGATGAAACATTCGAACCTTTGCCGTATGAGACTATATCTCTCTCCCCCATAAATGACGAAGATGACCTTCAGGCCGTCATGTTGGAGCACGAAGGCAAGGTAGCCTACTGCTTCCAAAAGCTGATCGGGATGTTCCCACAGGCTCGTGACATGCCAATCTTCGCAACTCTTGGAACCGAGCTGTTGTACCAGTTCAACCTGATCTTCGGTCACTGGTACGTGAAGGAAGATACAATCAGGGTACACAGCTGGGACAGGCTGAAGGTGGACGAGTCTCGCATCCGTGACTACTTCAACTATGCCAACCTGGAAGTCGCCTACAACAATAAGGTGGCCTTGCTGACTCGTCGTCTGGACCTCAGCAAAGCAGAAGGCACAGATACAAGGGAGAAACCTGGACAAGACTACATTGATTTCCTCGACAACATGCTACTTAAGTCAGCTGACTTCCTCAATGATCTGGACGTAGCCACCGCTGCAGCAAAGGACGAAGAAGAAGAGCTACAACTGTACATGGCCAACCGACAAGCCATGGTTATAGTTGAGCAGCCAGCTATGATTGAACAAGCCGCTCCAGCTGATCAGCCAGCTCCATCATCTGAAGAAATCTGTGAGCTGATAGCTGAGAGGGTAAACCAACTGAGGACAGAGATGCTTGCCAACTTCCAGCAACACAAAGAAGAACAGCTGAGGATGTTGGAAGCAAAAGAAGAGAAGAACAAGCAGCTGGTGGAGAAGAATGTTTCACTAAAGATAAAGTTGGACGAACTCTCCTTCTCCACCAGCCAAGACATTTCTGAACTGAAGACAACTGTTATGGGAATTAAGTCTGAGATGAACGTTTTCCAATCTTTGTCTGATTCTAACCTCGCTAAATCCCAACAGACACAGGATGAAGAATGGGAGTCCAGGTTCGAGTCAAGATGGGCTGAGTTCGTTGCTTTCCAGACCGAGGTATCTGAAACTTTCGCTGGAATGAGGAAAGCCGAACAAGAGCGCCATGACTCCGAACTGGCAAAGAAGGTGGGAATCGAGTGTGCGGTCGATGAACTCTTCAACCGCATTCAACAAGCCGAACAGCAGCTCACCTCTCTGGATAGATCAGTAGCAAGCCTTGTTGCTGATGCCAAAAAGGGGGAAGATAAAGAAGATAAAGAGGCGGATGTTGAGATGCAGGAAGAAGAAGAGACCCAGGCCGAGGAAGAGATGCCAGCTGCTGCAAAATCTCAGCTGAGGAAGAAGACTACACAGAAGAAGAAGTCCGCTCCCAAGTCAACCGAAGTCGGTGGAGCTGAAATGTCAAAAGACTTGGAGCAGGCGGAGAAGTTTGGAGTTTCTTACAACTCCATAGCCGAGATCGCAGCCGAGCTTGATTCAGAACTCGACGGTATCACAACCGAAGAGTGTATCGCAGTTGCCAAGGCTATGGATGTTGCTGAAAAGGATTATATGAATCCGAGCTGGATAAAGAAGTTTGCTGCCAGCCAAGCTCGAAGAGTCAACCAGTTCGAGGAGGAGTTGACAAAGATAACAAAGAACTTGGACCGGAACATTGCCTCCCGCAGCCGTCGCCGAATCGATAAACATCAAGTTAAGGCTGAAGCTTGGCTAAGACAACAGAGGTTGCCAGGGAAGGTGAAGGTTCAAAGTCGGTTCAGGCATGTCGACAAGTGGATGCCTGTTGAGTGGAATGAGGACTGGGAGTTGTTCAAACAAGAGTTCATAAACGACTTCTACTACAGAAAGGTTTACGCAACTGAGGATGGAAGGAAAACTTTCAAAGAAGCGTTAACCGAGCTGCACTATGGAGACCCGGGCATGTTTAGCCAGTTCAGGCGTGCTATGATTGAAGCAAAACTGGACATGAACACAGTTCCGGTCCCTCAGAAAGTTACATATAAGCCTCCCTTCCTCCCAGACTTCCGCAACCCCAACAGAACAAAGATTACAGCCGAGGCGAGGCAAGTATGCAAAGAGCACGGGGTGGACATTTCAAAGAAGTCAGCTGAAAAGAGAGAGATTTTTGTTAGAATTTTTAGCAAGTATGGGCTCAAGTTTTAGCTCAGTTAGTTTTTGACAACTGATGTATCTTTTGTCTTTTTGTGCTTACCTTTGTAATCATCAGTTGTAATAAAAACTATTCAGTTATACGATTCAACTTGACGTACAATCTCTCATTGTCCAAGCTCTGAATCGCAAAGTTATTTTAATATCATGTTATAACTGTGCTAACCCTTTGATGTTTTAATCTTATAGACTGCCTAGAATTTCAGCTGAGATTTTAGATAGGTCAGTAGGATTTAGATCAGTTTGCCTTGTAAGAATTTTTATAAGGGTTTTGGCATCATCAAAAAGGGGGAAATTGTTGGGAAATTTATTAAAGTTTTGATTGATTCCAAAACCAACTGACCCCAACCGAGTAGATATTGCCAGATCCTAATGTTAGTAGTTAGGCTTGCTGTTTGAGCATTGTTAAGATTTTATCTTTACAGGACTCCAGCTGAAGACGGCAACAAGGCTTTACTCGGATAGAACATCAGTTGTGAGGAAGACAACTTAGCGTTCATCAGATGAGCATTCAAGGGAAGATGCAAAAGTCAACCAAGTATTCAAAGGAACATCAGTTGCAAGGAAGACAACTGAGCGTTCACAAGATAGAACATTAGTTGAGCGATTCATAAGGGAAGATGAAAGACAACTGAGCGTTCAAGTTTCAGAACAACAGCTAAGTTCAAAGGGGGAAGTTGTAAGAGAACATCAGATGAATGAAAGTCATCTGAGCATTCGAACCCAACTGATCAGATACAAAGAGGGCAACTGAGCGTTCAGTTTCAGAACATCAGTTGTAGGACTCGAACCAAGAAGATCAACAACATGAAGTTCAAGACAGCTGAGAGTTCAACTGTTAGCATCCAGATAGAACATCAGCTGAAGAACAAGTCAGATGAAGATCGAAACTCTCATCCAACCACCCTTGTTGAAAGTCTGTTGTTGAAATTTGAATTTCAAATAAGGAAGTCACGTGAAGGTTTGACTCTCTGTCATTACCTCATTTGGCCCAACACAAGGTTGTCTCAGATGGAAATCAGAAGCATGCAGTTGCCAAATCCGGAAAGTTTGCAGAGATGAGAGACAAGCCATCGCTTTCAAAGAACAGAGATCAACAACTCTTCCAACGGCTAGTTGATTCTCTCCGCCTATAAGTAGAGACATTCATTCATTCACATAAGAGATACATACGAGACGAGACAGACAAAGTGCAAAGAGCGAAAGAAAGAACCAAATTCTTCACACGAGCTGAACTAGATTCATTCTCTAAGAACATCATTTGTTGAGAGTTCTAGAGTGTTAGATTTTGTCTAAGTGTCTTTTGATCCAACCTTGAGAACATCACTTGTTGAGAGTTCGTAGAGTGTTAGATTTTAGCTCACTTCTTGTTCGAGCTATTTAGTTAGAACCCCACTCTTTCTTACACCTGAAAAGGTTCTAGGACCCTACTCTTCCCGTAACTGAGTAGATAGGTTGATTAGTACCCGAAAACTAATCTGTAAGGTTGATAAGTACCCGTAAACTTATCTCAATGGTTGCAAAGCCCGCGTAAGCTTTGTGGTTTGTCCAGAAGAACTTGGACTGAGTTGTGTGGACTCACAAATCCCCGTGGACGTAGGAGTTCTCTTCGAACCACGTTAAATCCTGTGTGTTGTGTTTATATTTCAGTTATCTTATTGCTTACTCAACTGACTTACTAACCTGCATACAAACTGCATTGTTCCATATCAACTGTTTTGGTTATTGACCAACCTTGCATTTAAGCGTGAGTTGTTTTTATACGAGTTAATTTCCACCACATTCCGCACAGGACTTCACTTCCAACTGAGTGTTCTTTACTCGGTTGTGATTCCAACTGAGTTGCTTTACTCGGTTGTGTTAATTTTAGGGGGTTGTTTTAAAAAATTTTATCTGGTGTATTCCCCCCCCCCATACACCAGAACTCGTATCAGGACCATCATTTACGATTTGTTGGCTTATTAGTTTAGGAATTCTTTCCTTAATAGATTAGGATTATGTTTTCTTTTTTATTTAAGGAATTGTTTTTCCTTATTAGATTAGGACTCTATTGTATTCCACACATATAAATAGGTCTAGTAGGAAATGAATTAAATAACGATTTGATGAGTAATATTTTGTGAGTTTATCTCCTTCAGTTCCTTCACCGAACTAGCGTTGGCAGCATGCCACCGTGATGTTCATATCGACGTATCGGCGAGTCAACCATCCCTCGTTCGTGTGTTATTTATCGTCCCCGAGTTGTTGTGTCGTCTTATCGTTGGGTTTTAGGAAACAGCCGTACGCCTAATTCACTTCGAGAAACTGATTCAGAGGTTTTGGAATATTTCATCTTATCGACTTATCAAACGGATCACCATCACCGTTTGTGGTGTCATTTATCGTCCCCGAGTTGTTGTGTCGTCTTATCGTTGGGTTTTAGGAAACAACCTTAAGCTTAATTCACTTCGAGAAACTGATTCAGAGGTTTTGGGATATTCCGTCTTTATCCGGTTCGATTTAGATTTGGTCTTGGGTGTATACTATTCACGTCAGTGTCTGCAACTCCGGCGAGGATCGTATTAGGTTTCGATTGATACTAAAACCCAACTGACCCCAACCGAGTAGATGAAAGCTATCAGTTTGAACTTAGCTAAAGCTCACTGTTTGAGCATAGGGATTTTATCTTTAATGGTTTCAAGCAGAAGAAGTCAGCCGGACTGAAGAAGGCAGTTTGTGAAGAACTCGGTTGAGACCCAAGCTCAACTGACCCTCAAACTCAGTTGAGATTCAAGCTCAGCTGAACCACGGACTCAGTTGGACAGCAACTCAGTTGATTCCTCAACTGACTCATGCAGCTCAAGCGTGAAGATAAGTTGTGTCGAAGTCAGATGTCACAAAGCTGAGAAGAGAAAAATTTGAAGACGTTGAAGCTAGAAGAGTTGAAGTTCAAACTCAAATCTACTCAGAAGCACAAGTCAGCTGGAGAACTTGCTATAAATGGACCGACAACAGAGACGCGTGTAAAGCAAAGGTCACAGTTGTCATTTTAGGAAAGTTTCCAGCAAAGCAGGTGGAGTGCCATGCTTTTGGCAGAGATCAAACGGCTCTTTCCAACGGCAAGTTAGATTATCCTCTATAAATAGAGGTCTCATTATCAAATCTCTTGGAGGAGGGGGTATACAAGCACGAGAGAGAGAAAGAGACCAAGAGTGTCAAGAGAGAGAAAATGAAGAGTGTAGAAGTAGCATTAGACCATCACTCTCTACAGCAAGAAGACCTCAGTTGAAGACTAGTAGAAGTCGAGTGTCCACCCCTCCTCTTGTTCTTTCATCTAGCCTCCAAAAAGCCCCTTCTTTGGTCGAGTCTAGAGTTTATGTTCTTGCATAATTTGTGTCCAAGCAGACTCTCTCCCAAAAGATCGAGTCTCTAAGCCTTAGGACGAAGCCTCCACTTCTCTCTGTGTAGAAGGCTTCATAGTTGGAAAATCCCCCAACCCCCCAAACCTGAAGTCCGACTTTGAACCCTCAATCAAAGTTACTAGGTCCCTTTGAACCCGCAATCAAAGACTAGGTCTCTTTGAACCCGTAATCAAAGACTAGGTCCCTTAGAACCCGCAATATAAGACTAGGTCCCCTTAAAACCCATAATCTAAGCCCAGGTTGTACACTGCTCGTAAAAATATTGTAAGATATTATTCGAACCCGTAATCGAACTGGTTAGGTTGCTTGGTACCTGGAAACCAAGTGGAACGTTTGATAAGCACTCCTAAGCTTATCTAGTGGATTACATCCCCGAAAAGGAAGTCGTGGACCGATACAACCAACTGAGACCAGATCTCGAGCCCTAAAGGAAGCGCACCGGTACAGAGAACTGAGACCATATCTCGAGCCCAACGACTAAAGAATCTTGCAGAGCTGCTTATCTCATCAACTGAAGAAGAAGAAGTATATTCTTCTGAAGATGAGGCTGAAGATCCCGTAACAAATCAAGCAGGAATCAGAGTCAATAGACCAAGTGCCAACTCCAGCTGACACGCAGCCAGCATCAGCAACTGACTAGCCTCCCAGCCAAGACCTTCCAGTCTAAGATCAGCCGGCTCCCCAGTTCATCCTCCATCTCCAACTGAGAATCGAACTGCACCAGAAGTCAGAACACCAAGCTCGGCACGTCCAACATCTCCAAGACCAGATAACTCCATCACCATGCTCGAGGTTGCTAAACGAGCACGAAAGAATAAACGATAGTATGAAAGCCACGTCAAAGATTCAGTGATAGGAAATCTAGAAGCTGGGGTTCGAACTAGAAGATTAGCTCAAGTTGTAGATCCCACAGCTTATGTTCCGACTCATCCAATGCAGTCGGGAACTTCAACTGATGATGAACCAACTTTGGTAGCACAGTATGCTGATGAGCTCAGGTCACTAGGAAAGCTTGAACAAGCAAGAGATGTAAGCATGATTGCATGCTTCATAGCAGACGTGCCAGAACCCATAAACATCTTGGAAGCTTTAGGATGCATCCACTGGACTCAAGCCATGGAAGAAGAGTTAAATGAGTTCCTCAGAAATTGCATGTGGAAACTTGTTGAGAGACCTGAATGAGTCGAGGTGATTGGCTTGAAGTGGATATTCAAGAATAATCGTGATGTCATTGGATGTATAGTGAGAAACAAGGCTAGACTGGTTGCACAAGGTTATTGCCAGCAAGAAGGAATAGATTTTGAAGACTCCTTCGCCCCACTTGCTCATATAGAAGCAATTCGAATTTTCTTAGCATATGCCACTTACCACAAGTTCAAAGTATACCAAATGAATGTGAAGAGTTCATTTCTCAATGGCGATATTAAAGAAGATGTTTATGTAGCACAACCTCCTGGTTTTGAAACTGGTGACGATAGTCTACAAACTGAAGAAAGCCATTTACGGACTGCAACAAGCTCCATGCACATGGTACGGTACACTGTGCGGCTTTCTGATGGAGTCGGGATATATCCGAGGCTCAATTGACAAAACTCTCTTCACCATCAAAGTTGGAGAAGATATCTTGGTGGTGAAAATATATGTCGATGACATCATCTTTGGATCCAAATCCGAAGATCTGTGCGAGAAGTTTTCCTAACTCATGAAGAAAAAGTTCGAGATGTCTATGATGGAAGAGATGAATTATTTCATTGGGCTGTAGGTGAAGCAGTCACCAGAAGGAATCTTCATCAATCATTCCAAATACACGAAGGAGCTAATCTCCAAGTTTGGACTGAACTCAAGCCAAACAACGAAGATCCCAATGAACACCAACTGAAAGATCGACCCCGGCCAGAAAAGGAAGCTCGTTGATGCAAAGATACAGAGGGTTTATCAGCTCGCTGCTTTATCTAACTGCTAGACGACCAGACATCTCCTACGCAGTTGGAGTCTGTGCAAGATTTCAAGTTGAGCCTAGGAAAACTCACTTGCAAGTAGCAAAGAATATCATCAAGTACCTCAAATGAACAGTTCATATGGGACTGTGGTACCCAACTGATGATAATATTGAACTGACCGGCTACTCAGATGCAGACTTAGCTGGAGACAGGGTTGATAGAAAATCAACCTTAGGATATTGTCACTTCATGGGAAGCAAATTGGTTTCCTGATTTTCGAAGAAACAAGTGTGTGTCACCACTTCCACAACTGAATCGGAGTACATGGCAGCTGAAAGCTGCTGCATGCAAGTTCTCTAGTTGAAGCAACAACTGAGAGATTATGAAGTGGAGACAGGGCAAGTACCCATCTTCTGTGACAGCTCAAGTGTTTTAGCCATCACAGTGAATCTAGTTCACCATACCAGAACTAAGCACATTGACATCCGACATCACTTCATTTGTGATCATGTCGAAAAGGAGGACGTCATTGTTGAGAAAATTCACACTGACATTCAACGAGCTGATATCTTCACAAAGTCTTTGGTGGAAACTCGATTCAAGATGTTGTGTCAACTCCTTGGATTGCTTAACCAAACCGAAGAAGAAGCCATGAAGATGGAGATCACAAGTTGAGGGGGAATCTCAACTTGGGGGAACTGAACAAGTTCGATACCCCATTTAGTCCAGTTGATTGATGGAATCAAACTTTGACTGAACTGACGACTTAAGTCAGTCGGGTGTAAGCTAAGTAAAGGAGACAGTCGAGATCCACGCTGACTGAGTGGTACTCTATGTTAACTTGTTCCTCTTTGCTAAGGCGGGTGTTTTGAAATAAATTCAAACATCTGTTCACAAGTTATTTACATTGAATTAGCCAAGCGGTTATAGTCATTGAAAAACTAGTCTAAATCTATAAACCATGCTTTTAGATCGCGATTGGGCTGACATAAAAATACCTACTCTCCTCTTGTGCGCGAGTGTTCCTCACCACCCTTGACGTGTTCCATTACCGTCATTCCTGGGAGCAGCTTTTTCTGAAACGGTGCATTGAAGACTACCGTTTATCCTGAAGAAACTGCACGAATCAATCTGTCCATTGATTGGGATCTCATTCCTCCTATAAATAGAGGCCCTTGCATTTCATTTTGCATATCAATCCAGATTTCAATATCTCAACAACTCCAAGATTTTCTGCCTTATCTCATGAAATTTTTGCTTTGTGGTTTTTCTTTCTTGCTAGGGTTTATCTTCCGCTTCGGAAAATCCTACCCATATCGAGATCATGCCTTCCTACTTTGCAAAGCGGTTATTTCCTTCTGCCAGCCCTGAATCAGTGAAATCATTAGTTTAGTAAGAACGTTATGTTCGTGGCTACATGAGACGCAGACGCCTCAAAGGACGACTGATGATGTGGGTGCTTCGTGGTGTCAACCAGCTAATGCAGCTCCCTGAGATGTTCTGCAATTCCACGTCACCAGAACAAGTCATTGGTTACCTGTCCATCAGAAGTCCCGGAGGGATCTAGGCACTCGATCCTGAGATGGGTTCATGAAGGGTTTTTCCCTATTCTTAAGCGCATCTCAGATGATCTTCCTTTCTTAAGAGCTGCAGCAGCTATACAAGCGCACACACCAGGAGTCGCTGCTGCTTGTAAAGTGTTGCTAGTGTTCTTCCTTGCCTTGAAGTGGAAGGAAAATTGGCGCAATTTTTGCCTCCTCGTGAATCGTTGCCTGAAGTGCCCTCCTGCTAATCTTGTACGTCATCTTGTTTTTGTTGATGCTGAAAAGAGAGAAGTAGTACATGCAGTCACCTTGAAAGTTTTGCTTGGGTCACCACATCTTTGTTGATGCCACCTCAGGTGAAGTGAAGCAGGAATGAAGATCCTGCAAGGTTGTTGCAGACTCAAGAAAAGGCGTATAGCCTTAGCCTCCAGTCATGGCAGGAAGGAGTTGAAAAGAAAGACCTTCTTGAAAGAGAAGAAGGACTCTTTGTTGGTTATCAAGGCTGAAGGAGAGACGGCTAAAGAGAAGGAGTCTAGCCGCCGACCTTGATAAAGACAGGCAAGGTTGTTGAAGGAAATGCTAATAAAGGTCACAAGAAGGGATGACCTCAACCTCCAGCCTTGCTGAAGATGAAGACCCTTCTTTGAAGGTAGAAGAAGGTGGAGGAAAGACGAAGACAAAGACTCTAGAGTAGGTTAGAATGTTAGGACTGTAGTTTAGAAAAAAAAACTCAATTGTAACTATAATCACTCCCCAATTTGTTATCTATAATAACAAGTTGCAGGTTATTTAAGATCTTCAGTTATTGACCTCATTTGATGACAACCATCTCGTTGTCCAAGTTTGAGGTTAATTTTGTTTATATTTTGTCTTGTGCTAACCCCTTTCCTCTAGAATTGAGTTTATCTCTTAGTCTTTTTTTGTATCTGTTTTATGGTATCAATTAGGAAAGTTAGGTGGTGTCAATTTAGAGTTTTGGCATCATCAAAAAGTGAGAAATTGTTGAGAAATTAGTAAAGGTTTCGATTGATACCAAAACCCAACTTACCCCAACCGAGTAGATGAAAGCCATCAGTCTGAACTTAGCTAGAGCTCACTGTTTGAGCATAGGAATTTTATCTTTACAGGTTTCAAGCAGAAGACGTCAGCCGGACTTAAGAAAGCAGTTCGTGAAGAACTCAGTTGAGACTCAGACTCAACTGACCCTCAAACTCAATTGAGACCCAAAGCTCAGCTGAATCACAGACTCAATTGGACAGCAACTCAGTTGACTCCTCAACTGTCCCATGCAGCTCAAGTGTGAAGAGAAGTTATGTCGAAGTTAGACGTCGCAAAGCTGAGAGAGAAAACTTTGAAGACGTTGAAGGCAGAAGAGTTGAAGTCCAAATTCAAATCTACTCGGAAGCACAAGTTAACTAGAGAACTTACTATAAATGGACCAACAACAGAGACACACATAAAGCGAAGGTCACAGTTGCCATTTTAGTAAAGTTTCCAGAAAAACAGGTGGAGTGTTATGCTTTTGGCAGAGATCAAACGGCTCTTTCCAACGGCTAGTTAGATCTTCCTCTATAAATAAAGGTCTCCACATCAAAGCTCTTGGGGGGTAACAGACACGTTTGAGAGAGACCAAGAGTGCCAAGAGAGAGAAAATCAAGAGTGAAGAAGCAGCAATAGACAATCACTCTCTCCAATAAGAAGACCTCAGTTGAAGATCAGTAGAAGTCGAGTGTCCACCCCTCCTCCTATTCTTCCATCTAGCCTCTCAAAATGCCCTTTCTTTGATCAAGTCTAGAGTATAGGTTCTTGCATGATTTGTGTCCAACCATACTCTCTCCCAAAAGATTGAGTCTCTAAGCCTTACGACGAAGCCTCCAGTTCTCTCTGTGTAGAAGCTCCATAGTTGGAAAATCCCCCAACCCCCCAAACCTTAGGTCCAACTTTGAACCCGCAATCAAAGTTATTAGGTCCCTTTGAATCACAATCAAAGACTAGGTCCCTTTGAACCCGTAATTAAAGACTAGGTCCCTTAGAACCTGCAATCTAAGACTAGGTCCCCTTAGAACCCATAATCTAAGACAGGTTGTACAATTGCTCGAACCCGTAATCGAACCGGTTAGGTTGCTTGGTACCTAGAAACTAAGTGGAATGTTTGATAAGCACATCTAAGCTTATCTAGTGGATTACTTTCCCGAAAAGGAAGTCATGGACGTAGGAGGTTAATCTCTAAACCACGTTAAAATATTGTGTCATTTACTTTCTGTATTTACATTCAGTATTTTACATTCAGTTACCTAGCCAACTGACCCAGCATACAAACTGCACTTGCACACACTGAACTAACTTTGGGAACTTGACCTTTCCCATTTTTACAAAGGTTTCACTTTATGTAATGAGCTTTAAATTCCACCATCTTCCACAACGCCAAACTGTTTAAAATCTCAGCTGGTCTACACAGCTGACCCTCAGTCAAAAAAGTCAGTTGTTCACCCAACTGTGTGATCAGTTCCAACTGACCATCTCAGTTGTAGAGCAGCTCCAACTGACTTTTTCAGTTGTTGAGCAAACTGACCTGAGCAGTTAACTGAGTGACAAGATTTTGAAAGCAAAAATTGCTTCTAGTGTATTCCCCTCTCGCCCCCCCCCCCCCTCCATACACCAAATACTCGTTACTGGAACCATCACATAAATATAAAAAAAAGATGAAGAAGGGAGTGCCTCGGTTAAGTATGACAGATGCAGAGAGGAATGTTGTTGCACAATGGCCGCTCCAAAATAGCCATGACAACAAACTTCGTCATGGTGCCAAAAAGGAAGCTTCCCTCTTCCACATTGATGTCATAACGGTATTTAAAATCTGGAAGGCTGCTCAATCCCAAAGAAGCTTGGGAAAACCTGTCAGTTTAGTTACAAAGAAAAAAAGATGCATTCATCAAGATAGAAAATTGTTGGATGAAGAAAAAATGAGAGGACTGTCAGTCCTTGAGAGAACAAGTTATGAATCAATATTTTGAGTCCATTTGTGTCTGTTTTAGGTAGTTTAGATCGATTTTTGTATTTGTTTTATTTTTTCTAGTGTCTAAGAGGTTATATTTTGGGCAATAGGTGGTTTGTTGCCTGGCAAGTGCATTTTGGGCAAAACAGAGACTAGAGGTTGCATTTCTATACAGCAGAGTAGGGAAGGAGACGTGCTGACCAAGACGACGACGTGCGAGAGGGCAACAGGCGTGTTTCTCTCCGAAGTCTAGAAGGATAAGGAAAAGATGACCTAAGTTGACTATTCTTCTTTATCTGACTAGAATTAGGATCCGGGTGAGATCTTGAAGATCGATGTGACATGCCATGTTGGGGCCGTGCTTATCCAAGTAATTACTTGCATCCCAAGGTAGCTCATAGAAACCTTCCATATTAAGGATCAGAGGCCCAAATTAGGAATTGAGATATAATATATTATATAATATTAATATTATGAATTAATAATACATAAAACTTTAAAGAAATGGGAAGAATAGAGATAAAGATAGTAATAACAGATATACATTGTAGTAGTCAAAATCCGTCAACTTGGCCCAAGCCCAATCAGCATTCCAAGTTGGTCCGATCAGTAAAGCGATTTGGTCCATCTAGCCCGACAAGCTATGAATCAACTTGGATATTTTATTTCAAGACCAATCTGGACCGATCCATGTTGGATATTTCATTTCCAAACCAGCTTGGACTAACAGTCAAGCTGGAAATTTTATTTCAAGACCAATCTGGACCGACCCAGGTTGGATATTTCACTTCCAAGTGACGAGCCTATTTTCGTGCTATTTATAGTGTTCGTAGAGGTCTAGATCGAGTCTTTTTCTCTTTTGTTTTAGGTCTTTTATGTCTGGGACACAATGGTATGCAGGGGCACAAGATTCTTGCAAATGGGCACAATGGAGCGGATAAAGGGCATATAAGAGGAAGGAATGCAGCAGGGTGCTAGATGCTACAAGGAGCTTGATGGTGATACGACGTCAGACGGCAAAGCCACAAAGTCTCCGTGTACTGAAAGTCAAAATCTTTGCCGGAATTGGAAAGAACAAGTTCTGACAGGGCCACAATATCTTCAACGGTAACCTCCAACAGCAACAGCAGCATCGTCCAATGGGAAGAAAGTAAAGGACAAAAGACTGAAAGTGAAGCTTGACCTACCCAAGGGATGTCGGACTCCGAATGGGATTAAAAGGCGGATTTGAAAGGCATGGAAGCAACTACCAACTTTGGGAGCCGCCATATAAAAGCCATCCTTCTCCTTCACTCAGGGATCATCTCCTATCATCGCTCATTATCGTAGAACACCAACACACACTTTGTCTCTGAACTTTTAGATTTCAGCACAAACAATACTCTCTTTACATTTTCTGTCAAGACCTCTGTGAGGCAAACACTTATTTCCAGTTTTTAATGTTAATGATGCTTTCGTTTATTTATTTCTTTGCTTGTTTCTTTATCTTTATGTCTAGCTAAGTTGTTAATACTTTGGTTGGTTGAGATGCGGTGAGATGTGAGTGTTGTGTGTGTGAGAGGTAAGGCCAGAAGCTCGCCGGAGAACTGCTGGTCACGTTTTCGACGGCTGGGCTTGATTCCTAGGTGGTGGAGCCTCCGCATCTCCTGTAGTGGCCAACGGAGGAGCTACGAAGGCAAAATCCCTCACAATACTGGGCAAAGGTGTAAAGGTTCCCCTCAACTCCGGTCATGTTGTGGGCACTGGAGTGTGGTGTATGGCGCAAGCCATGCTTATAGCCATCTTGGGCCTTTTAGATCCAAATGTTGCTGACACAGGGGGCTTAATTGGTGACTTTTTCCAGATACGAGTTAATTCTGTGGACAGTAAGGTGGGTTCCCGAGGTGACTTGAAGGGCTCGATGGAGAAAGGAAGTGCTGGGAAGGAGATGCTCACGTGCGTGACATGGTGACAGTAAAGGGGCGTGAGTGTCGAGGCCCTATAACCAAGAGACGTGCCCATGTAGTGACTATTTGAGGGCTTGGGATCCAAACACACACACTCACACTCATACATCGAACCAAATCACGACCGACTCAAGCATGCCCTCCATATCTGATTTATTAGTGTTTTATTTCAGTTTTGATTCTAGTTTACGTTGAGAGTGACCAAACCAAAACTCAATTCTTGTCCAGTGACATCGAGGTCATCACAGCCTACCTCCCTTGGGTTCGATCCTGAATACTTACCCCTAACTGTACTTAGTGGCGGGCATCAGGAAAATTACAAATTGTTATTTT
Source organism: Schizonepeta tenuifolia (assembly GCA_029490685.1). Lineage (NCBI taxonomy): Eukaryota > Viridiplantae > Streptophyta > Magnoliopsida > Lamiales > Lamiaceae > Schizonepeta > Schizonepeta tenuifolia. The sequence goes on along the minus strand of CM055956.1, from coordinate 67,586,399 downwards.
CACGCGTTCGGGTTCCCGACGACAGATCCGAGCACCGCCAAAATTGGCGTCGTTGCCAAGAAAGTTGTGTTTCCAATGGTGATCTCCTTTTTTGTTTTTGTTATGTTTTCTTTTTGAGTGTGTTTGTTTCTCTTAACCCTAAGTTAACAATATTTGCGTAGAAGGTCGGTTTGTTCATGTTGTGCTGAGAACAGCGTGCACTGCTACAACAGTGCCCATTTTTAGGATTGTAGAGAGCATGAAAGCAGATATAGAGGGACACGAAGAAGTGAAAGCACAACCATCAGTAATGTCTTCTTTCCCTAACTCGCGTAAGGGGGAAGAGGAAGTCTGCTGTCTACCCTCAGACGTGAGGTGTGGAGATCAGTAGCCTGGGCTAACTGGAGGAAGTTGCGGTCGCATACAAAGAGATCCTGCTACAAACTAGCAAGACCTCAGAGGAACACATAAAGCCCTTTTCCATGCCATATTTAGGTACTCAAGACCACCTTGTGCTATCTAATGTGTTTCTCCCTTGTGTTGTTATGTTTTGTCGAGTCTTTGTTTTTGTTTGTTCGTTGTTAGTCTATCCCCTTATCCATTTACTTTGCCTAAGGAAAAGTGTGTGGGTGAGGTGGGATATTCCGTTTTCGTTATTTTATTTATTTTGGTGTTTGTTGTGTGTTTGTTTTATGTCTTTGTTTTTGTGTTGTAGCTCTATTTCACCCACTTTGCTCAAGGCAAAATGTGTGGGTGGGGATACGTGTTTGTTGTTGGTCAGTAAGCTAGGACTGTTGGTTAATGAGCTTGATGTTGGTGAATTTGCAACATGAATTTTCAATTTGATTATGGCCGTATGTAGATAAGTATGACGAATGAGTATTGGGCATCACCCATGAGTTTTTGGGCTTTTTCGCTGAATTCATGATCATCGCAGCTCTTTCATTTCTTATGTGTGAAAATAACACTCTTGTTTTGGATTCCGCTAGAACTTACTTGCTTGCTATTCGAAATTCTATTTGACTTAGTTGTTGGTGTTTAGATGATTTGGCAATTCCTTCTTTAAACCCACTTAGCTAAAAGTGCCAACCTTACTATTATCATCTGCTAGCCCCTTTGAGCCTTACAATTCATTGAATTAATAAGATAAAAGCCTGTCAATGAAGCCTTCTTGGGCATGACAACCTGGAGCTGAGATCACAAAGAGGTAAAAAAAAATGTAAATAGTGGGCAATCTGGGGAATCACCTCGTTCCAAGGGCAAATAAATCCCAAAACTCATACCAAGGTGTAAAAAGAAGAGAAAATGGGCATAGAAAAAAAGATAAAGCCCTAAGTTTTGTGCTAAGGCCCGAGAAGGCGAAGAAACTAGTAAAGGTTGGTGAGCTCTAAGTCCAATCCCGAGCTCATGATGACCCTAACCCAGATCCATAAATTCCACATCTGCGCCTAAAGCCCCATTACAACCCTATAAAGTCCTAATAATGATCATCAATGATTTTGTCTAAATGAATAGAGAAGCAAGCGGGTAGGCAAGTCTATAGCATGGCTAAGATGAGGTGTTTTGAGTGTAAACAATTAAACCTTTAAACATGAGAGTGAAGTGAGTGAGTGAACCATGTGCTCAATGCTCAATTTTCACTTATTTGATGGCTTATTTTTGAATTGTTCTGAATGTTTGCTATTTGTTAAATGTCTTGCTCATTCGATCCGTTGTCTTGGTCTCTGACCTTGTCTTGTGTCTTTGAGTTATCTCCTTTTCCCTTGTCTTTGAGTCAGTTTTTATTCTTGTTTTGTTTTTTAGGGTAAGTTGCATCACATGCTTGAGAACAAGCATGAATTAAAGTATGTGGGCGTGACGAGCCCAAATTTCGTGCTCTTTTTGGTGTCTTGTTTAGGATTAGATGGAGTCTTTTTCAATTATTTTGTGTCTTTTTATGTTAGGGAGAATACATTGGGTGGCAAAGTAGAAAAAATGGTAATTGGGCATAAAGAAGACAAAATTAAGGCAAAATAGGCCAAGGCAAGAATTGCTGACCAAAGAGGGAAGAGAAAGAGAAGAAAGGTCACGAAGAGCGCCAATGAGGTCACCACGTTAGTGTGTGAGGCCTTCACGATGATAAACAACAAAGGTACGAAGACTCTGTATGCTGAAAGTCAAAACATTGCCGAAAATGGAAAAAACAGCTCTGACAAGGACCACAACGTCTTCAACGGTAACCTCCAGCAGCAGCAGAAAGGCGACCAATGGGAAGAAAGCAAGGACAAATGACTGAAAGTGACGTTCCAACTACCAGGGGACAAGTCGGACGCCATAGAGGTCTCCGTAGATTTGAAAATGGTCAAAAGCCTACCTTCCAACTTGGCAGCTAGAGTATAAATAGTCATCTCCTTTACCATTTGAGGCATTTTTTCCGAAGCTTAGAATCTCCATTTTCCTCCATAGTTAGTTGCAGAGAAACAAAACCACCATTTAGTTTCTATTTTTAGCCCTCTCCAGACCATTTAGTTTCTATTTTTAGCCCTCTCCCCTCTGGGGAGAGGGCACTACTTCCTTTTCGGCGATGTTGGTGTCGACCATGTTTTGTAATCCTTTTTCAGTGAGGGGAGAGGGCACTACTTCCTTTTCGGCGATGTTGGTGTCGACCATGTTTTGTAATCCTTTTTTCAGTTCAATAAAACTTTAGTTATGTTTCATTTTCGTTTCTTCTTTACTTTCATGCATAGTTAGTTGTTCTTAGCTTGGTTTGGGTGAGAGAAAGTGAGGCATGAGCGGCGGTCATCGGAAGCTCTAAACTGGGCTCTTGAAATCCGTACGAGCCCGTTCTCGACGCGTTGGGCTTGATTCCAAAGTGGTGGAGCCTCTACGACTTCGCCGAAGGCCTACAGAGGAGTAGCGGAGGAAAAATCCCTCATAATATTGGGCAAAGGTGTAGGGGTTCCCCTCATCTCCGGTTATGTTGCGGGCGCCGGAGAGTGGTGTATGGTGCAAGCCATGCTTATAGCCATCCTGGGTCTTCTAGATCCAAAGGCTGCTGACGCAGAGGGCTCAATTAGTGACTTTTCCAGATGTGAGCTAATTCTGTGGAAAGTAAGGTGGGCTCCCGAGGTGACTTGGAGGCTCGATACTGAAGGAAGAGCTGAGGTCGAAATGCTTACATGAGTGACATGGTGACAGTAAAGGAGCGTGAGTGTCGAGACCCTATAACCGAGAGACAAACATGTACGGTGAATATCATTGCTCCAATAACCGAGACGTTGTTCATGCCAACCTAAAACGATTCCATTCCAAGTTAAGGTTTATTTCTGCTATTTTCTATTTCAATCTATTTACTTTATGTGTCGCCCTCCGTGGCTCCAATAAACCCCCTCCCTTAAACTTTCTGTGACACCGGAGATCATCACAACAACTCTTGGGTTCAACTCTAAATACTTACCACTAGTTGTTCCTAGTGGTTTGCTACTTAGGAAAATTATAAATATTTTTTGACGTGCGTACGGTGCCCTCAACGACGAACATAAAATCGAAACCGTAAACCGCGTGCCGTCAAAGCCCAATGATGCTGCGAAGAGAAGACAATGCAACTTGAATCAACTAAAAGTGTACTTTTAGTTGCTCGCAAGAGCACGAGATCCTATGTAGTACGATTACCTAACCCAAGTCGAATCTCAAGGAAAGCTTAGCAGGGCAATTGATTCATGCTCAACACAAGAAAATGAAAATAATCTACACATTCTAATCAGATAAGTTTTGGTGATTAATACTAAGAACTAGACGGAAATAAAATGTAAATATAACAATCGAATTAAAGTTATCTAGGAAAATGGCTTCGTCTCCTTGAGATAATACAACCAACTATCATTTGTTATGCAACAGATTAACTCATATAATCAACTTCCACGTTAGAATTGAAGTACTAACTCTCGTATTCAGAGATCAAATCTTAGCTTAGAAAATTATACGAAATAATCTTTAGTTAGACTATGCGTTTCCGATTAAATCTAACATTGATTAAACCTAAATCGAATAATGAATTCTTCTCTCGATCTCATTCATTATTTATAACAATTTAACTTTGGCCAAAAGTTCGATTACATACAAATCAATTCAATCAAGTGCTTGAAACTAGAATAAATTCTAAATTGTTTGAATAAAGGAAATTAAAATAAGTAATTCTGCAAAGTTTTGTTCCTAAACTAAAACGTCAGAGAGAGAGAGTTCTGAAAAAATGCTAACAATCCCGCATAAATAATTGGTGAAAACTCTTCATGTAACTGCTCGCCAGCGCCGCCGGGAATGTCTTCACCGCAAGACATCCCAGCGGTGGCAAGATTTCCTCGCCGGCGGGAATCCTTCTTCCTCAGCATTCCAGCGCCGAAAATGAACATTTCTCGCCGCGGCTGGATTTCCCGCGCCGGCGAATTTCACTTCCCAACGCGGCTGGATTTCCCGCGCCGGTGGGTTTCACTTACGGCATTTGCATCTTTTTCTTCTCTGACTACTAACTTCTTCTCTTTCCATTTTTTAAACTCAATTCTTCATTGTTGAACCACCAAATACCTACAAACACCAAACACCAACCAAACGATCACAATTTGTGGCAAAAAATAAATAATAACACGCAAAACACACACAAATAATAATAATAATACGAAAAACATATAAAAATTAACTAAACACAACTGATGCATTTTGTTTTTGATATTTTGAATTCATAAATTCAGTTGTAATGTAATCTCCCCTTCTTATTATCCTTAATGACTACTATCTCGTTGTTCAAGTTTGAGGTTAATCATATATATTTTCTTGTGCTACCCCTTTCCTCTTATAGACTAGAATTGAGTTTACTTTTAGTCTTTTTGGTATCAGCTTGTGATATCAGTTAGGAAAGTTAGGTGATGTCAGTTTAGAGTTTTGGCATAATCAAAAAGGGGGAAATTGTTGGAAAAAATTAGTAAAAGGTTTCGAATGATACCAAAACCCCAACTGACCCCAACCAAGTAGATGAATGCCTTCAGTCTAAACTTAGTTAGAGCTCACTGTTTGAGCGTTGGGATTTTATCTTTACAGGTCTCAAGTAGAAGAAGACAGTCGGACTGAAGAAGGAAGTTTGTGAAGAACTTAGCAGAGACCCAAACTCAGTTGACCCTCAAACTCAATCGAGACTTTAACCTCAACTGAAGCACGGACTCAGTTAGACAACAACTCAGTTGACTCCTCAACTAACCCATGCAACTGAAAGCGTGAAGAGAAGTTGTGTCGAAGTCAGACATCGCAAAGCTGAGAAGAGAAGACTTTGAAGACGTTGAAAGCAGAAGAGTTGCAGTCCAAATTCAAATTCGCTCGGAAGTACAAGTCAGCTGGAGAACTTACTATAAATGGGCCGACAACAGTGACGTGCATAAAGCGAAGGTCGCAATTACCATTTTAGAAAAGTTTCCAGAAAAGTAGGTGGAGTGTCATACTTTTGGCAGAGATCAAACGGCTCTTTCCAACGGCTAGTTAGATCTTCTTCTATAAATAGAGGTCTCCACACCAAAGCTCGTGGGGCAGACACAAGCATGCAGAAGTGCCTAGAGAGACAAAATCAAGAGTGAGGTAACAGCAGCAGACCACCTCTCTCCAGCAAGAAGACCTCAGTTGAAGACCAGTAGAAGTCGACACAACTGATGCATTTTGTTTTTGATATTTTGAATTCATAAATTCAGTTGTAATGTAATCTCCCCTTCTTATTATCCTTAATGACTACTATCTCGTTGTTCAAGTTTGAGGTTAATCATATATATTTTCTTGTGCTACCCCTTTCCTCTTATAGACTAGAATTGAGTTTACTTTTAGTCTTTTTGGTATCAGCTTGTAATATCAGTTAGGAAAGTTAGGTGATATCAGTTTAGAGTTTTGGCATCATTAAAAAGGGGAAAATTGTTGAAAAAAATTAGTAAAAGGTTTCGAATGATACCAAAACCCCAACTGACCCCAACCAAGTAGATGAATGCCTTCAGTCTAAACTTAGTTAGAGCTCACTGTTTGAGTGTTGGGATTTTATCTTTACAGGTCTCAAGTAGAAGAAGACAGTCGGACTGAAGAAGGAAGTTTGTGAAGAACTTAGCAGAGACCCAAACTCAGTTGACCCTCAAACTCAATCGAGACCTTAACCTCAACTGAAGCACGGACTCAGTTAGACAACAACTCAGTTGACTCCTCAACTAACCCATGCAACTGAAAGCGTGAAAAGAAGTTGTGTTGAAGTCAGACATCGCAAAGCTGAGAAGAGAAGACTTTGAAGACGTTGAAGGCAGAAGAGTTGCAGTCCAAATTCAAATTCGCTCGGAAGTACAAGTCAGCTGGAGAACTTACTATAAATGGGCCGAAAACAGTGACGTGCATAAAGCGAAGGTCGTAGTTACCATTTTAGAAAAGTTTCCAGAAAAGTAGGTGGAGTGTCATACTTTTGGCAGAGATCAAACGGCTCTTTCCAACGGCTAGTTAGATCTTCCTCTATAAATAGAGGTCTCCACACCAAAGCTCGTGGGGCAGACACAAGCACGCAGAAGTGCCTTGAGAGACAAAATCAAGAGTGAGGTAACAGCAGCAGACCACCTCTCTCCAGCAAGAAGACCTCAGTTGAAGACCAGTAGAAGTCGAGTGTCAATACCTCCTCCTATTCTTTCATCTAGCCTCTCAGAAAGCCTCTTCTTTGATCGAGTTTAGAATATAGGTTCTTGCATAAATTGTGTCTGATCGGACTCTCTCCTAAAAGATCGAGTATGAAGCCTTAGGACGAAGCCTCCACTTCTCTCTGTGTAGAAGGCTTCTTAGTTGGAAAATTCTCCAACCCCAAATGGCTAAAATTTTTATTTTTAAAAAGGGTAGGCTAAAATTTGTGCTTTATTGCAAAATATGGTTATATCAAAAGTTGGCTCTTATTAGTATGTCCTCTGTGCGGTGTATGGAGAAGTACATTTATAATATTTTATATTTCATATAATAAAAGACAATAAGCATGGAATTATATCAATTAAAATAAGTTCAAAAAAATGTTATGTTTCACGAATGAACAAATTGCTAGAAGGCAATTTATATTTAAAATATTTATGACAAATTAACTTCTCATCCTAGTGATCAACTTTAGTACGAAAATATTTCACTATAGATCATGTATTACAGCTTCCTAATTGTTTTTGTAATATCTACGGAAAAGCATTAGATAGAAGGGTGCACTCAATGAGATGGGTTTGACCCCGAAAAATTTGACACGCGCATGGCACGTGAGATACATGCACGTTGCGTGCATTTCATGCGCTCTATATTTTTCTTAATAGTATACTCTCTCTATTTACGAAATGATTGCCATATTGTGGACGATACGAATTTTAAAAAAACAATAAGTAGTAGTGAATAATAGTGAGTATTGTTAAGAGTGGAGTAAGGATCCCACAGTAAATGTGAGTGAAGTAACAAAAATGACAACCATTTTATGGACAAACTTAAATAGCAAAAGTGACAATCATTTCATGCATAGAGTGATTATTTTTTCGACCACATAACAAATATGGCTGTAGCATCGTGGTTGTGGCCGCCTACACCTTATCTTAACCTTAGGGAACCGGTTCGAATCCCACTGACGCAGTTTTTATGGCTTTCCAGTTTCCATTTCATTTCTTTTGCTGTTGCGTTTTTCTTTTTTCTTTTTCTTTTTCTTTTTTTTTCCTTTCCCTCTTCTTATTATTTCCATTTCCTTTCTTTTTGCCTTTACGTTTTTGTTTCTTTTTTTTTCTTTCCCCCTTTTTAGCTTTCCATTTCCTTTCTTTTGTTGTTAAGTTTTTTTTTTTTCTTTTTTTTCCCTCTTTTTATTATTTCCATTTCCTTTCTTTTGCCTTTACGTTTTTGTTTCCTTTTTTTTTTCTTTCCCTCTTTTCATTATTTTCATTGCTTTCCATTTCCTTTTTGCTTTTAAGTTTTTTTCCCCTTTTTTTTCATTTCACAACAATAACTAAAAGTATAAGTTGTCATGAACAAAAATAAACATTATCGTGAAGGAAAGTATATTTTTGAAACATTACCTTTCTTCATTTCAACAATTACTTTCCCTTACAACAATAATTACTTGACCAAATAATTAAAAATACAAGTTCTCGTGAATAAAAATAATAATTATCGGGAAGAAAAGTAATATTTTTGAAACATTATCTTTATTCATATCAATAATTATTTTTCCATCACGATAATAATTACTTGAGCAAATAAACAAAAGTACACGTTCTCGTGAACAAATATAACAATTGTGGTTAAGAAAAGTAATATTTTTGAAAAATATATTTCTTCACATCAATAATTATTTTTCCTTACGACAATAAATATTTGACAAAATAACTAAAAGTACAAAGTGTCGTGAACGAAAAAAAACATTGTCGTGAATAAAAGTAATATTTTTGAAACATTACATTTCTTCATATTAATGATTACCTTTTCTTACGACAATAAAGACTTGAAAAAATAACTAAAATACACGTTGTCGTAAACAAAAAATAAATATTGTCGTGAAGAAAAGTAAAATTTGAAACATTACTTTTCTTCATATCAATGATTACTTTTCGTTACGACAATAATTAATTGACCAAATAACTAAAAGTAACAAAAATAAACATTGTCATGAAGAAAAGTAATACTTTTGAAAAATCATCTTTCTTCATATCAATGATTAATTTCATTGCGATAATAATTATTTGACCAAATAATTAAATTACATGTTTTCCTGAACAAAAATAAACATCTTCTTGAAGAAGAGTAATATTTTTGAAACATTACTTTTCTTAATATCAATTATTACTTTTCATTACGACAATAATTACGTGAATTATTTATACGTTTTTATTATGCTTCCGATTACATAAATTAACCAAATAACTAAAAGTACAAATTCTAGTGAATAAAAATAATTAAATCATGTGGAAATTCTATATATATTTTTATTGGAAATTAAAATTGAAAAAAAAAACTCAAAAATGGCAAAAAAGGAAAATTAAAAAAAATGGAAAATAAAAAAATGAAAATGTGAAAATAGGAAAAAAAAAGACCAAAAAAAAACTGAAAATTGGAAGGAAAAAAAAAACTGAAAATGCAAAAAGGGGGGGGAAAGGAAAGTTTAAAAAGGAAAAAGAAAAGCTGAAATTGAAAAAAAAGGAAAAATAACTAAAAAATGAAAAGAAAACAAAAAAGTAAAAATATGCTCTAAATAGGGATGATAATGGATTATGGATCCGATCCAGATCCGTGGATCCATATATGTTTTTTAGGATTTGGATCTCAAAATTTTAGATTCGATGAAATTATTAAATTATCCTAAATTCAAATTACTAAATTTAGAAAAAAAAATCAAATCAGTTCTTTACTTCATTAGTTAAAATCAGAGATCAAAGTAAACTAGTAAAGTCAAAACACTCAAGAAAGAAATTTCAAATTTGGAAAATCAAATAAAGTACTCCCTCCGTTCAGGAATAAGTGTCCACTTTGTACTGGGCACGGAGATTAAGAAAGCTCATAAAGTAAAAGTTAGTGGGGTAAAAATTATGATGTAGGGGTAGTTAGATAATGATAAAAAAAATAGTAATGACAAAAAAAAGGTGATATTGATCAAAAAGTAAGAATAAAGTTGTTGGGATGATAAAAAAGTAAAAATAAAGTTGATATGAGGTGGGGTACTAAATGACAAAGGGTAATAATATTGGGTAAGTAAAGAGGGTAGTGTTGTACAAAAAGGTAAAATGGACACTTATTCACAAACTTGGTTACTGTTCCAAAATGGACACTTATTCGTGAACGGAGGAAGTAGTTATCAACCTTAGAGAATATGCAATACCAAATATTATAAGATTGATTAACATGAAAATAGAGATATACTGAATTATTGATCATTAAGTTATTAGAATATGTTTAGGAAATACAAATATAGAATATATAAATATTATATAATATTTTAATGTTTACGGGTAATTGGTCGGGTATATGGGATAGGACGGGTATACGTGATACCCGGTGGGGTAAGAAAATACCATCCGCCAACCGTCGCTTATCCGTCTCATGGGGGGAATGGACGCATATTGACCCGTCGGGTTTCGGGTCGGAGCCAGGTACGTATCTCCTTTACACGGTATCCAAATTTTCAGCCCTAAATAACTACATATCATTATATTACTAAAAGGAAAACGATTCTTACTTTGAAAAAATTTTATGTGGCACCCCTTATATTCCTTAATTCATACTCCCTCCGTCCATTAATTCTGTACCCATTTGATGCTGGCACGGAGCTTAAGAAAAGCTGATAAAGTGGAGTTGGTGGGATAAAGTTATTTTTGAGGGGTAGTGATAAAGTAGTAGTTAGTGGAATAAAGGTTGTTAGTGGTGGGCCCATAGTGAAAAAAGTAGTGATAAAGTGGTAGTTAGTAGAATAAAGGTGTGAGTCCAAGTGACAAGGGGTAGAAAATAACATGAATTAGTAAGGGTAGATGAGTACTTTTATACAAATGGGTACAGAATTAATGGACAGATAAAATGGGGCAAGTGGGTACAGAATTAATGGACGGAGGGAGTATTTATCTAAATTTTCAAATTTTTGAATTTTTAAATGTAAAATAATAGATTTTAAATATCTATACTAAAATCTTGTGTCCCACATCGGTTTCTCAATGAAACTTCATCTATTGAAAATCCTATAAATACATAGAATCAATGTGTATTTTCTCATCTTTTGCTCCACCAGTTTTATTTGGCCAATTTATTTATTAATCGGCCGAATAAATAACTATATTTTATAGTTTAATTTATTTTAATTTGGTCAATTTATTAATTAGCCGAACAGATAATTATTTTTTGTAGGAGTTTTATTTAGCCAATTTATTTATTAATCGGCCGAATAAATAACTGCTATATTTTTATAGTTTAATTTGATTTAATTTTGTCAAATTATTAATTAGCCGAATAGATAATTATTTTTATTAGGGAACCAATTTATTAGTTGACATAATAAATGGTTCCAAAATAGTTTGGATAATTTATTGGTTGACCGAATTAATTTAGAAATAGTCTAATATGTTTTTGTTTAATTTGATAAAAAATAAGTAATTTCTAATTTCTCAATTAAATAGGTAGACGAGCCAATTTCCAACTGACGGGTATCTCAACTCGGGATCCCACGTGACACATTTTCATTATTTATTCTTATTAATTTTAAAATTTTCATTTTATTTATTTTTTTCATGTATTTTCTAAAATCTAGAATTGTCATAAATTGTGCATTTATAAATCAAAATCGTGGTCAACGGATCAATTCTGACTCGGAACCGTGGCGGTAGACGAGCCAATTCCCAACCGACACTCGAGAAATTTTTTATTTTATGCTTTTTTTCCCATGTATTTTCTAAAATCTATAATCATCATCCATGAAATAATTTTTACATTATTTATAGTTGGGTTTCCAGCTTTGCATAATTTATAATTTTAATTAACGAATATTACTATACGATTAAGGACGATAACGAATAGTACAATCATTATTTTATTAAATTTTTGGATCTATATAAATTCTAAATAAATTTTATAAATTACACACTTATAAATCAGAGTCGTGGTCAACGGGCCAGTAGCGATGCAGTATTGTGGCGGTAGAGTAATATAAGAATTTTTTTTCAAAAAGAAACAGAAATGACTAATTCTTTAATCGGATTTTAAACAAGTACGAGTATATAAATTTGAAACAAGTTTGAATAATCCTAAACACATCATCTCAAATTGTTTGATTAATCGTCTCCATTGAAAAACGTAGAATATGTAGGAAAATTGGCAGAAAAATTACTAACGATTTTTCAACGAGTCAATTCTGACCAATAATCATGCGCGTAGATGGACCAATTCAGTACTTGCAGGACAACTTTTTTTTAAATATATTATGTAATTTTGAACTCATAAAATAAAGAATATTTATGGTCAACTTTTATCTTATATCATCGACTAAATAATTTTATGAATCACAATCATTTCACATAAAGTTTTGTAAAAAGGAAAAACTACCAAGTACATAGTAAAATAATTCTTGAAGTTCTATTCTCAGTTAAAAAAGTTATTCTCGAAGCTGGTTAAAAAAAAAACGAATGTCATCATTTATTTTTCTATGAATATATTTGGAAGATGACTATTTATATAATACTACAATTTATAATTAAATTTTTATTTATTAAATATTGTGTGAATATTTTTGGAATATAGTTATGTATATAATTAAATATTAATTTCTGATAAAAAGAAAACAAATGTCATCATTAATTTTTTTGTGAATATATTTGGAAGATGATTATTTATATAATTTAAAATCAGTATTGTAGTCAATAGACCGGGTCCAGGTCGAAACCGTCGGGGTAGACAGGATGATTGTGAAGCGGTGGTTTAACTTTTTTATTCCTTAATCTTGTGTTGAATTCATAATGTGGGATATTTAGGGTCACTTTCATCTTATAGACAATCTTAACATCTATAGTATTATTTGCTATCTATATATCTCTTCTCTCTCTCTCACTACCCGCTCCTTCCATTGCCTCTTTTTCTTCATAAAAAACTAAAAAAATCAGCTTAAAAGTCGCTTTCCTTTGGAGAGAAATATATTTTTGCCCATATCGATTTTGTAGAAAAACAGAGTTTTAACAATTATCGAAAGTAATGAGAATATATTAGTTATAATTTTTAACAAACATAACTATATGAGTTTGAGACGTAAACAAGTGCTAAAATTACTTTTTAATTGAATTTGAGATGTGTTCAAGGGATATAAATTCTAAATGAGTTTAGTAAATTGCATAATCGAATTATTTAACGCTAAAATAATTAAGAAATAATATTTTTTTAATCTATCACATATTAGTACTATTTAATAATTTTATTAATTTTTATAATTTCTCGTCGATTTTCGACGGGTTATACGCTAGTTTTGCCTAAACAATAGTAATATTTCAAGATAATGCGATTAAATCAAGTGAAGAGCTAGAGAGATATAGGCAATATATACTCGTGTATTTCAAGATACATAGTACAGACATAAGTTGGAAGCATGTTTAGTACTCCCTCCGTCCACAAATCAAATACTCATTTGGATTCCGGCACGAAGATTAAAAAAACTGATAAAGTTATTTACAAAAATATAGGAATAAAGTTGTTATGATGATAAAAAAGTATGAATAAAGTTGTTGGAAGGTGGAGCCATCAATGACAAAGGGTAGTAAATAAAGGAAAAATAGGAGGGTATAGTTATACAAAAAAGTAAGTAAATACTTAATTTGTGGACAAAAAAATATGAATAAGTAGGTATTTAATTCGTGGACGGAGGGAGTATATAATTAGTTTGAAAAATGAATTATAGATGAGATCGTTAAGATTAGGAGTCGTTGAGAAGAAAGTGACTTGTATATCGGATTCTATATAACTATATACATATCCATTCAATTCTAGATCTCACCTCGCATTAAATATTCATTTTCTCTCCTCTCCTTTCATCCTCCTCAAGTTTGAAGGTATAATGCGTTTAGTTTTGTTTTCAAGATCAAGACTAGAGTATTGGAACTAAAATTGAAATAAAGTTGTATTATTATTATTATTATTATTATTATTATTATTATTGTTGTTGTTGTTGTTGTTGTTGTTGTTGTTGTTGTCGTCGTCGTCGTCGTCGTCGTCGTCGTCGTTGTTGTTGTTGTTATAAATGGAGCATATGTGCGTGCATGCTAATTAGTTTTTTGTTGTTGTTGTTGTTGTTGTTGTTGTTGTTGTTGTTGTTGTTGTTTTTGCAATGATATGCAGATGGACCAGGAGTTTGGAATGCTAATCATGCTTTTAGGTATTTGTTACTCCCTTCGTCCCGCCGAATACGGCCTAGTTCATATGGGCACGGAGACTAAGAAAAAGGATATTGGGTATAAAGAAAGTATTTAGTATAGTGTGAATGCAATATTTTATAATGCTAATAAAGTTATAGATGAGATGGTTGAGTGTGTAGTGGGAGTAAGTTAGTGGGGTTTAGATGAGATGGTGGGCCATGTATATAAACTAATTGTTTTCTTTAAATGAAACAGGCCAAATATAGTGGGACGTCTCAAAATGAAAAACAGATCGTATTCGGTGGGACGGAGGGAGTATTTGGTAGTGATTGTTACTCAGATGTTTTCAAAGTCGACAGGAGAGGGCGTTTTGGTGTTAGGGGCATTTGTGGTGTCTGTGGCGTTCATCTATGTGCTTTTGCGCCACCTTTCCACTCTTCCCACTTTACCCCTATTCGACGACTGACGACGACAACAATAATGAAACCCAATTCATCAACGCAGATTATTGTTGGAAATGGTTTAAATGTTAACCATGATTGAGGATAAATATTGTTGATTAAATACTTGTTATTTAATTAAAATATTTATTGGATGTTAATCTACGCCGTGAGTAGATGAACGTGGTATATTTAATATCTCTAAACCGATTTCTGGTGAGTGAGATATTGTATGCTAAAGGTTGGATGTTGAAGTAGTAATTAACATGTTATTAATTATAATAAATGTTAGTTGTCCCACATCGGTTATATGTGGATGATTTGACTAGTATTTAAGGCTATGTCTGTATGGGCTTAATAACTTGTTGGGTTGGTGTGTATGGGTGCCTACGCGCACACACACACGCGCGCGCGCGCCGCCGCTGTCGACGACGACGCCGCCGCCGCCGCCGCCGCCGTCCGTCCGGACGGGCGGGCTCGGGCCTGGGCCTGGGACTTGGACTTGGCAATTGGTGCTTTGGGCTGGTGTTTGGGCCTTATCTTTTTGGACCAACATTACAGCCCAATTTGATTAATTGTTGAGCCCAATCCGGAAGCCCAGTGTATGAAAAGCCCATCGGTAGAGAGACTCTTGGCTGAATTAATGGGGACGAGTCCCTTCACTTGATCGAGAGCTGCTATATATAGAAGCATCCTCATTTGCAGAATTCACTCATTCCAAGCAATCTGCACTCCTCTATAGCATTTCATAGCATATCATACACTAGTTCAGTCTTCGTTCCTGTTCAGTTCGCCGGAGCTCGGTTCTGTTTGTGGTGCTACTACAACCGAGACGTCAAGATCGTTTTAACCTTTGGGGACGAGCCGCCTTACCGTGAGCACTACTGGGGCGTATTCTCGTCTTGCGGGCAGAAGTTTTACTTCGGACGATCTTTGGTTTATTCTAAACTTAGTTCTTCAGTTTCATTGTAATACTATAAGTTTGTTCGTATTCAAGTCAATCAATAAAGAAGTATTGTCCATTGTTATCTACACGAGCAAGTACCCGATTCCTAACAATCGCAAGACGAGAAATCAAAGTTACTTGTTCGTGTGCTTCCTCAAAACTGAAGTTCACCTGAATCACTGCTGAAAAAATGTCTACCAATTTGAGCACCGGCGCTTCCACTCTTTCTTCCACCATGTCTGGAACCATTGGCTCCTCGAGCTCAACTATGGCTCCTGTTCAACCTGCTGCTCGGCTAATGCCTATCGCCGAGAAACCTCCCAGTTTTTCGGGAACTGATTTCAAAAGATGGTCCCAAAAAATGATGTTTTACATCACCACAATGGGGCTTGCTAGCTTCCTGCGTGACGAAAGACCTCCTGTCCCAGCCGAGGACGAGGCAAATGTGCAAGTTCGTATTGACTACGATACTTGGGTGCATTCTGACTATCTGTGTCGGAATATGTTGTTGAACGGGCTTGATGATGGCCTGTTCAATGTGTTCAGCATCAAGGAGACAGCCAAAGAAATTTGGGATGCTCTTGAGTTGAAGTACCGTGTTAATCCTGCTAGCACGAAGAAGTTCGTAGTGACGAGGCTCACCGAATTCCAAATGGTGGACAGTCGTCCTATGATGCCTCTTCCCGAGGCGTATACACGAGTTCCAAACTCTTATACACGATGTTCATTTCGAGGGGATGCCTCTTCCCGAGGCGTATACTGTGGCGCTCTTGGTTGACAAGTTGCCGCCAAGTTGGAGAGAGTTCAAGGGATATCTTAAGCACAAGCGAAAGGAGATGACCCTTGAGACGTTGGTGGCTAAGCTTCAAACCGAAGCTCAAGTCCGTGATCAAGACATGAAGGCCAAGGCTCCAATGGAGGCTAAGGCAAACTTGACCGATGGTAGGGGCTGACCTTCAAAGAAGCGTCCTTATCCTGCCAAAGGCAAAGAAAAAGAAGTGGCACCTCCGACTAAGTTCACCGGAACGTGCTACAATTGTGATAAGCCCGGACATATGGCGAAGAACTGCCGTCTGCCGAAGAAGAAAGGAAAGAACAAGGTCAACCATGTCCAAAAGGACTTCGACACTTGGGACAAAGACGACCTTGTTGCCATGATCACCGAGGTAAACCATGTCTCGGACCCTAATCCTGTTACTTGGTTTCTTGACACAGGTGCGACCGTTCATATCTGCATGAACCGGGACTTGTTCTATACCTACAAGGAAGTTCAAGACCATTTTGTCACCGAGGCGAGTGACCGTACCTCACCTGTTCTTGGAGTTGGGACTGTTGTACTCCAATTCACTTCCGGTGTGGAGATAACTTTGAAGGATGTGCTGCATGCTCCGGCAATCCGCAAGAATTTGGTGTCAGGCGTCAAATTAATTAGGGCTAAGTTTGATATAGATCTTCGTAGTGATTTTATAATCATACGTAAGTTTGATAAGACTCTTGGAAAAGGTCACATTGTTGATGATATGTTCAAGTTGAGTGTTCGTACTTGTAAGCCTTCTAAGGCAGTTGCTAATGATAATAAAGCTACTACTTCTGCTTACTTGCTTGAGTGTTGTGATTTATGGCATTGTAGACTTGGTCACGTAAATCTAAATGCTATAAAAAGACTTGCGAACATGGACATGTTAAAAATTGATTTATCTAAGACACAAGACAAGTGTGAAGTTTGTGTTGAAGCAAAAATGGCTAAGTTACCGTTTAAGTCGGTTGAACGAAGCACTGAACCTCTAGAACTTGTTCACACCGATGTGTGTGACTTAAAGTTTGTGCAAATTAGAGGTGGTAAAAGGTATTTTATTACCTTTATTGACGATTGCACAAGGTATTGTTACCTTTACTTGTTAAGAAGTAAAGATGAGGCTATTGAAGCTTTTAGAAACTTCAAGAATGAAACCGAAAATCAACTTGGTTGCCGAATCAAAATGGTTCGAAGTGATAGAGGTGGAGAGTATGTTGCTCCGTTTGCTGAATTATGCAACGAAAGTGGTATAATCCATCAAACGACTGCTCCTTATTCACCACAATCAAATGGCGTTGCTGAACGTAAGAATCGTACTCTTAAAGAGATGATGAATGCCTTGTTGATTAGTTCAGGATTATCCCAAAACATGTGGGGGAAGCTGTTTTGACAGCTAACTATATCTTGAACAAGATTCCACTCAAAGGGAAGGACGTGACTCCTTATGAACTTTGGAAAGGGAGGAAACCTTCGTATAAATACCTCAAAGTGTGGGGGTGTTTAGCTAAGGTTGAAGTGCCTTTACCAGAACAAGTTACAATTGGACCTAAAACGGTAGATTGTATCTTTATTGGTTATGCAGTTAACAGCAGCGCGTATCGGTTTGTTGTACACAAATCCGATATACCCGACATTCATGTGGGTACGACGATGGAATCAAGGAATGTTGTATTCTTTGAGAACATCTATCCTAATAAGGATAAGGTTGATCCTAACTCTAGGAAGAGAGTTGAGGATGAAGGTACGAGCTCTAAACTTGTAGATGAGTCTATGATTTCTGAACCCATAGATGAAAATGTTGCATCGAGTTCTAATCCGGTGTTTTATGGACCACCGAATAGAAAGCGACTTAGGTCTATGCCTGTGAATGAGCCTAGACGTGGTACTAGAGTACGGAAAGCAAAAAATTTATGGATCGGACTACGTCGTTTTAATGCTAAACGGTGAACCGGTATCCGTAAAAGAAGCCTTATCTGGTTCGGATGCAGCTTTGTGGAAAGAAGCTATAGACATCGAGATTGAGTCTATTATGCTTAATCACACTTGGGTGTTAGTTGAACTACCACCAGGCTGTAAGGCATTAGGATGCAAGTGGATCCTAAAGAAGAAGTACAAGTCTGACGGTACTATTGATAAGTATAAGGCCAGACTTGTAGTTCAAGGCTTTAGACAAAAGGCCGGTTATGATTTCTTTGATACCTATTCGCCCGTGACGAGACTTACTTCTATTAGGGTGCTTCTCGCTATTGCTGCTTTGCGCAATTTTGAGATTCATCAAATGGATGTTAAGACTGCATTCTTGTATGGAGAGTTAGATGATGAAATCTATATGAAGCAACCGGAAGGGTTTGTTGTACCTGGAAAAGAGCACATGGTATGCAAACTACAACGGTCTTTATATGGATTGAAACAAGCGCCTTTGCGTTGACACTTGAAGTTTGACGAAGTGATGTTGTCAAATGGTTTCAAGATCAACGAGAGTGACAAATGTGTCTATATTAAGAAAACGGGTGACGATTATGTTATCGTTTGTCTTTATGTAGATGACATGTTAATCATGGGTAGTAACTCTCGTGTGATTGGTGAAACCAAGAGGATGCTAAGTATGAATTTTAGCATGAAAGATATGGGCTTAGCTGACGTTATTCTTGGAATTAAGATTCTAAGAACGCCCAATGGAATTGTATTGTCGCAATCTCACTATGTTGAGAAAGTGTTGAGGAGATTCAACGCTTATGAGAAACCTATTGCTAAGACTCCTTGGGAACTGAATGTTCATCTAAGTGAGCACAAGGGGGAACCTGTGGGTCAAGATGAATATGCTAAGATCATTGGGAGTTTGATGTATTTGTCAAACTGTACCCGACCTGATATAGCATGCTCGGTTCACAAGTTGAGTAGTTATACTGCTAATCCAAGTAAAGAACATTGGAGAGCCCTAGAGCGCGTACAGGGTTATTTGAAATATACTCAAAACTTTGCGATTCACTATTCAAGAGAGTCTGCTGTACTTGAAGGGTATAGTGATGCTAATTTGATATCTGACTCCAAAGACTCGTTTTCTACGAGTGGATACGTGTTCACTATTGGGGGTGGTGCAGTATCTTGGAAGTCTAAGAAACAAACTTGTATTGCCAGGTCTACCATGGAATCTGAATTCATAGCTTTGGATAAAGCTGGTGAAGAAGTCGAATGGCTTAAAAATTTCCTCGAGGATATTCCATGTTGGACGAGGCCGGTGTCGTCTGTGTTGATACACTGTGATAGCCAATCAGCTATTGGACGAGCACAGAATATGTTTTATAACGGTAAGTCTCGACATATTCGTCGACGACATAATACCGTAAGACATTTGATCTTGAGTGGGGTTATCTCAATTGACTATGTGAGGTCAATAGATAATTTAGCGGATCCGCTGACTAAGAGCATTAATCGAGATCAAATGTATAAACTGTTAGAGGGAATGGGTGTTAAATCCACATCTTAAGGATGATTATAGCGGATACCCAACCTTGCAGATTGGAGGATCCCAAGAGCTTGGTTCAATGGGACAACGAAGTTATAAGAATCCGTGTGTTAAACACTCGAACATACCTATTCTTTGAGAATAGTGAGTGTTTGTTTACCTACAAGTGGTGAGGTTAAGTCTTATGACTTTTAATGATTCTTGGATATCTCGGAGAGGTCAAGTATAGTAGGATACTTGGAAATAAGAATCACCTATATAAGTGTGAAGTGAGGGCCGCTTCAATTGATACACTTATGAATCCAAAGGGGTGTCCAAGGCCGAAAAGGACACAAAACGTTAGAACGAACGGAATTGAGATGATATTGTGTCAATATTGTTGTCTCGATATACACCATGGAGGACTAGTTCAAGGTTTTCATAACCACTATGCCGCCGGTATACTCGATAATGTTGACTATGGATAGGTTCAAGGTCACAAGCTACCTAGCCAAATGTAGTATTGTCTCTTGAGGACTGAACTTTGCATTTGCATTCATTTTGCATTGGCATTCTCACTCATGTGGGGGATTGTTGGAAATGGTTTAAATGTTAACCATGATTGAGGATAAATATTGTTGATTAAATACTTGTTATTTAATTAAAATATTTATTGGATGTTAATCTACGCCGTGAGTAGATGAACGTGGTATATTTAATATCTCTAAACCGATTTCTGGTGAGTGAGATATTGTATGCTAAAGGTTGGAAGTTGAAGTAGTAATTAACATGTTATTAATCATAATAAATGTTAGTTGTCCCACATCGGTTATATGTGGATGATTTGACTAGTATTTAAGGCTATGTCTGTATGGGCTTAATAACTTGTTGGGTTGGTGTGTATGGGTGCCTACGCGCACACACACACACACGCGCGCGCCGCCGCCGCCGACGCCGCCGCCGTCCGTCCGGGCGGGCGGGCTCGGGCCTGGGACTTGGACTTGGCAATTGGTGCTTTGGGCTGGTGTTTGGGCCTTATCTTTTTGGACCAACATTACAAGCCCAATTTGATTAATTGTTGAGCCCAATCCGGAAGCCCAGTGTATGAAAAGCCCATCGGTAGAGAGACTCTTGGCTGCTGTAACCGCCGGAGCATCCTCATTTGCAGAATTCACTCATTCCAAGCAATCTGCTCTCCTCTATAGCATTTCATAGCATATCATACACTAGTTCAGTCTTCGTTCCTGTTCAGTTCGCCGGAGCTTTTGTGGTGCTACTACAACCGAGACGTCAAGATCGTTTTAACTTTTGGGGACGAGCCGCCTTACCGTGAGCACTACCGGGGCATATTCTCGTCTTGCGGGCAGAAGTTTTACTTCGGACGATCTTTGGTTTATTCTAAACTTAGTTCTTCAGTTTCATTGTAATACTATAAGTTTGTTCGTATTCAAGTCAATCAATAAAGAAGTATTGTCCATTGTTATCTACACGAGCAAGTACCCGATTCCTAACAATTATTGCATGCACAAACCCTACTCATCAATGTTAATGCATTACTAGATCAATGGAGATTTCCAGAAACCTTACCAACTCATCCACACATAAATTAATTAATACATATGCAACGTCATTAATCCGATCCCCCCGGAGAAGCTTCGAATGCTTAACTGATTAAATTAATAAGTAATATTGTTTAAAACTGCAATTAGCTAGGCTTGTTTAGATATTACTCCCTCCATCCCGTTCAACATGTCTTACTTTCATTTTTGGGTGTCCCGTTCAACATGTCTCATTTCCTTTTAAGGAAATAATTGAGAATTCACTTTATATCATTTTAAGTCACTTCAAAAACATTTTATATCACTTTATCAATTAAAAAAATACTTTATACTGTATCATTTTATTTACTACATTAAACACCCAATTTACACCTAATCCTTCTTTTCTTAATTTCCATGCCGAAAAGAAGTGAGGCATGTTGAACGGGACGGAGAGAGTATTATAATTACTCATTAATTGTGGTTATTATTTATACTCCCTCCGTTCACGAACAAGTGTCCACTTTGGAACAGTAACCATATTCGTGAATAAGTATCCACTTTGTCTTTTTGTACAACACTACCCTCTTTACTTTACAGAAATTACTATCCTTTGTCATTTAGGACACCACTTCACATCAACTTTATTTCTACCTTTTTTATCATCTCAACAACTTTATTCTTACTTTTTGGTCAATACCACCTATTTTTTGTCATTACTACTCTTTTTTTTGTCATTATCTCACTACCCTTATATCCTAACTTTTACCCCACTCACTTTTACTTTATCAACTTTCTTAATCTCCGTGCCCAATACAAAGTGGACACTTATTCTTGAACGGATGGAGTATCTCTTTTTGATCTGTTTTCTTAAGGGTTATTTTTTTTTTGGGTTCGTTTGTCAATTTCACAATGTCTAAAGAAATTGGAAGCTTTGCAAGCACAAAGCCAATGGACAACGATAACTATTGGAAGTAGATAATATTAAGTACCGTAGAGATTGATTGAGAGAGAGTGTAGGATTTGGGAAAATCACACCTTGCCTAAATGAATGATTTATTGCCGTATATAAAGGTTTACAAATGTACTGGATTACACCAAATAATTAATTAATTATAAGAAAGAATATTTAAATCTAACAGAATAGTATAGAAGTATCTCGACAATATATTATGTCTTGCTAATAGAGAGAAGGGGGCAAGATATGATTCTTGAAGAAACAATTAATCATAACGTTTTCTTTTTTAGAAACAATTAATCATAACATTAGCATTACGTGATACGTTAATACGTGATTACGAACAATCGACTAACTCAAACTCTGTTCATTCACGTAGAATACTGGTCTTGAGGAAAGAGGGAAAAAAAATTGTCGTTTCATCCAAAAATCATCTCCTACATATTGTCTTACAACTCGATTAAATAACATGCCTAACAATATAACGCAGCTATAAGCTGGAAATAAATAAAACACAAAACAAAACAAACTAAAAATCCTAAATAATTAGACAACATATTCAATTCTTTTGAGTCCAAGACTTGCAGAGACGTCAATAGAGTGCTAGTGCAATATCATCTCCATCACATAGTTTAGACCTTGAGGGGATGGGACTAGAATTTCAAAAATTTGTATACAATCAATACTTCACTTAAATGTAATGGCAAAGGTAATAAATAAATGGGAGAGGATAAACGGACAACAACCGGTTTTCCCCTTAAAAACTGGTTTAACAATTCCCATATTTTGAACGGTTTTTTTATCTGATTGTTTTGACAATTATATCCCTCCAACAAATTCTTCTCTCCATAAAACTTAATTATAGCTGATTTTTTTTCCCTCCATGTCCATCATTTTTTTTCGTACATTATTTATTGGTTAGGGATAAATATTATTTACCCGAGTTCAATATATTCATTTATTAAATTGTATTTTAAATCAATTGGAATATATTCCTCCTACTATAATAGAATGAAAATATTGAAAATAAAATTTATAAGTATTTAATTATGTATTTATTTATAATATAAATATAATTTTCTCTATAAAAAAATTTAACGTAATAAAAATTATAAATAAATTTGAGACAATGAGTTAGGGGATTAGTTGAGAGGAAAGTGACTTGTGTATAAATATACGTTAGTTGTGTTATCAAGATTGAGTTTCGAGACCGATCCTGAAATAGTCTCCAAGATTGAGTTGAGTTGTGTTATAAAGATGATTCCCGAGTTAGCTAGGGAAAGCTGCAAAAAGATTTTACAGACTAGTAGCTCTTTTAAGGTTAGATACGTATGCCTATGCCGTGAAGAAAATTTTGTATCGGCTTCTTACTCCTCATGTGTTGAATGAGCCTCCGGAGTTTGTTGTGCGCCTCCTAATTCCTAAAATCTTGCTTGCCATTAAGCTTAATCTAACTTCTTTAAAAAAAAAGAGCAGATCATCAAGAGTCAAGACTAGAGTATTGAAATGAAAATTGGAATTATTATTATTAACATTATTAATTAATTAATTAATTAATGGCGCATCAGCATGCATATGTATACGCACTACCGTTCCACTTTGCCCCTAGTCGACGACAACCACGTAACCCGACGACAACCACGTAACCCTATTCATCAACGCAGACAAACCCTAGATTTCCAGAAACCCTACCTACTCATCAACACACAAATTAATTAATATATATGCACCGTCATTAATCCAATCAAATCCAGTCCTCCCAAGAAGCTTGCAATATTGAGCTGATTAAATTATTTAGGAATATATATATTGTTTTGAAACTTCAATTGGCTAGCTAGCTAGGCTTGTGTAGATATTATTGTAAGTTTTCATTAATATAATTGTGGTTAATTTTTTTATATCTCTTTGATCTGTTTTTTTTTTTTTTTTTTTTTTTTTTTTTTTTTGTCTATAATGAAATTGGAAGACATTGGAAGCTTTGCAAGCACAAAGCCAATGGACACGAGAACCATTGGAAGTAGATATGATTGTAATTGTAGTGATTGATTTACGACAAGGAATTGTGCAAAAAAACTAAAATTCCCAGAGATGTTTATGGGGTGTGTTTTTTAGATGGGCGGTAGCACAGTAATTTAGGTTTAATTGGTTTATTGAATTAGAATAGGTTGTTGACATTATTGATTTATTTAATTGATAAAGTAAAGTAGGCATCATTATATATAGGATTGAAAATGGATCGAATACTCATATGTAGTAGGTAAAATTCGTTTATTTGCAAGCTCAATAGATTTATCGTTTAGCTCGCTTAGCCGGACATGCAGACACATTGGCCCAATACGAAATAAATGTAATTATTAAGCTTACAAAGCCCATACCTGGATACGAGGGTGTCCAAGACTACTCAGACACACACACGCACGATTAACCTCTAGGTTTATCATGTGAATACCCGGCTTGGTCAAGGGATTCTCTTCCCCATGAGAATCGGAACTGACTAGGAGGTAGAGCTAGCGGATAAGGCGGACAAGTCAGATATGGAGAAAACCCTAAGCAAGCAAAGTCGTCCTATAAATACACGACATACTAGGTCATATGGGGCATCCAATCATTCGCACTCCACTCCCTCTCTCGAATTCTCTACCTTTCTTCTCTGCCATATCCACATCCATCACTCTCATGATTCTTATCACCACACCGTCGGACTCATCCGATATACCCTCCACTCCGGCATCACTAGCCGCCCTAACTCTCAAACTCTCTACTCATCTCTATCACCATCTGCACGACATCTCGGACGTCCAGGACATCCAGGATCCCATCGCTCTTTCATCTGCTCATCTATTTCATCACTCTCAGGACACTCCAGACGCTCTGGATATCCAGTATCTACTATCCCTCTCATTATTCATTTACTTTACATTTATATCTTACTACGGTTATTCTGATTAACTAACTTGAGCGTCGGAGGTCCTTCGGTCGACACCTCCCACCGGTGTTCCGTCGGCCTCTTACGTGTGTTACTTGTGACAGGTTGTTTGTGCCCCATCATCCACAACATCCACGACTTCCGAGTAGTACGATTTATCCCCTACAATTTGGCACCCACCATAGGGCCTAGCAACTGAGTTAATCAACGACCACCAGAGAGTTTTTCGAACAACAATCATGTCTGACGGACGTGACGGATCTGAAACTCCCGACGCACCTAACATGGTTGCTCGGGTTGACCTAGCCGCTCAGATTGCTGCCCTTACCGAACAGATGAATCGGGAACAGGAGAAATGCTAGAAGTTGGAAAGGGAGAACGCCAACTTGTACGACCGTCTCGAGGCTTTGGAGCCCGTCGAGATCATCGAACCGCCCGGCTTCCGGACCCAAGTGCCTCTCATGCAATCTCTGGAAGACACACCGATCACTCGCAATGATGGATCCAACTCTCTTGTGACGGACCCGTCACCTTCGGTAAGAAACCGTAATGTCAATGGTAACCCAACTGATTCGGTCGGTGGTATTTTAAATGCAGGTACCAACGTTTCCCCGTCTGTGCTTGAGCAAGCATAGGATTTGGGGCAAATCAGCCCGGACGGCACCGGAACATGAGGAATAGCCCGACCAAATGGAACAATCACCACCGAGGGACAACATGCTCGAACCATATTGACCACCCCGGCATAGCAATGAGTAACGTTGTTATTGGAGGCATGCAACTAACCATACCGGTACCCAACCAGACGATTCCATCAGCTAATGTTAACCAACAGACAGTCGGAACCGGTCAAAGAGAAATCACTCAAGATCAGTTGTTTGCCAACGAGTTCGCTCAACCATCCATGACCGACCACTATGCAATAAGGGATGAGGACTTGGCACGAAAGTTGTCCGAAATGGAGGCCCTGATTCAGAGAATTCCTGGTGTGCCGGCACCAATTCACAAGAGCTCGGAGAACTGCTATGCCGACTCACCCTTTGTAGATGAAATTGCCTTGGCCGAGGTGCCCGTCAAATTCAACTTCCTACCATGCATATGTTCGATGGCACGACTGATCCGACAGATCATATTGCTCAGTACAAGCAGAGGATGTTCACTGCTGCAATTCCCCAGGAATTGAGGCAGACTTGCATGTGTAAGGGGTTCGGTTCTAGTCTGACAGGACCGGCCCTTCAGTGGTATACAAACCTTCCAAACTATTCTATTTCAAGTTTTTCTCAATTAACCGATATTTTCGTGCAACAATATGCTAGTAGCAGGAAACTTGAAAAGATATCAGAGGATTTATACGCTGTAGTGCAATGACGTAACGAGTCTCTTCGAGACTATATCGGACGCTTCAAGGACATTATCAAATATCCTTGTAAGACAATGAAAGATTTTCTGGCTAAGGCATGGGCACAAATCAAGTGGGAGGAGGACCAATACAACCATCACCGGTCTTCGTCCAGTAGAAGCACTAGAAGTGACTCCAAGGTCGATCGAAGAATGACAGACACACGATCACAACCTTACCCGCCTCCACGCAAGGAGTGCAGGTGGAGACCATATGACAATCCCTCAGAGACTCGACCACATGAAAGAGCGAGAATACCAGAGTAGAACTTATCCATTTCGCCGGCTGAGGCAGTCCTAGCTCTCAAAAGACTTGAAAATAAGGTCAAATGGCCAGAACAGATGAGGACACCGGCGGACCAACGAGACAAGTCGAAGTGGTGCGAATTCCATGTTGATCATGGACACCGAACCGAAGATTGCATTGCCCTAAGATTAGAAGCGTCTCACATGTTGAAGCAAGGTTACCTCACCGACTCTTTGACGGACAAAGGAAAGAAAACATTCAAGCAATGAAGAGATAGAAAAGAAGGTCATAGGACATTAGCCCTCCAAGACCACCAGAACTCGACCGAACCGTCAATGTTATCATTGGAGGTTTTGAAGTGAGTGGCATCACACATTCGGCAGCCAAGAGGCACACAAGACAAACTGGACGTTCCATAATAGAATCCAGCGGAGCCGAGAAAAGCTCGACAACCTTACCAACTCAAACAATCAGCTTCACTACTACTGAGTCCACTAAACTTCTCAACCTATACCACGATGCACTTGTCATTTCACTTGTTATTGCTAATTGCTTAACCAAGCGCGTACTAATCAACAACGGCAGCTCTGCCAACGTCCTTTTTCTTTCTACTCTTAGGGAAATGGCAATTGATGAGTCAAAGATAGTCAAGAAATCCACCGTCCTAATCGGATTTAGTGGAGAACAGAATAACACAGTAGGAGAGATAGAACTACCAGTTTATGCAGAAGGAGTCAATCGATGCACTAGGTTTTTGGCGATTGAGTCACCTTCATCCTACAACGTCATACTAGGCAGGCTTTGGCTCCATAAAATGGAAGCAACCCCCTTCACTTATCATCAAGTCTTGAGATTTCCAACTAAGTGGGGGGTGAAGGAGATACATGGTGACCAAAAAGAAGAGAAATTCCAGGGGAGGTCGAGTGTAGAAAAGTCGACCCGTTAGATGGGTGCCACGTGTAAGGGTAGATGGTTTGGCCAAAAACCACTGGAGGTTTTGGTCTGAAAAGTTGAGGAAAAGCTGTCAGGGGTACGGTTTCGTCGCCACAACCGTCGCCATGATCAGCATTCGATTTTTAGTGGATTTTTTGATTTCGCCAAAGAAGTCAATTTAATGTACAGAATGATTATATTGTTTAAGTACGTCGTTTAAGAATTTTTGTTATAATTTTACAATTTTTTGTTATAAATTTATGTTACAAAAGTGTGAACTCTTTATTTTAAAATTTTATTCTATAGTTTTGAATTAATGAAAGGAGAGTTTATTCGGCTCGAAGAAGAAGAAAAGAAATTAGATCTGGTTTGAGAGATAGGGGAGCGACGAATCTGAGAAGGAGAAGTTGTAGAGAAGAAAATGAGCAACCACGCCATAATAGTGCCTTTACATTCGAACTCAAACTCCCAATACAACCGCGACGACGACATGGTCGATTTCCCCGATGAATCCGAAAGCGAGTCCTCTGAAAATAAGCATTATGCTAAAAAGAACCCACAGCGTGGATATAAACAACCGAGGAGCAACACCGCGAAGATACGTAAAGGTAATTTGGATGTCCTGTTTTTGAATTTTGTTCAGTGCTGTGAGGAGTAAAAAAGTCCTGATTCATTTTTAGGATTAGGTTATTTTTTCGGTGTAAATTGGGTATTCATATACTTGCCCTAATTTTTCTCCATCTGCTGGCTCAATTCCTATTTGACTAGTTGATTATGCCGTTTAATTCAAAAATGTTGTAATCGTTGAGTTGTGAGATGATGAATTTTGCGGTCGATAAATTTGTTTTTGTGTGAAAATAGGGTTTGGTTTGGATTAGGATTTAGGGCCGTAACACAGTCATTCGCTGTCATAGTTTAATTCTTATTTTTTTTTTATTTGAAGGTGGTCATATATCAACGAGAGCCCATATTTGGTTTCTCGACAAAGTAAGGAAACATTTGTCCCCAACTCATATAGCTGAAATGCAGGCATCTTGCTTTGGTCAGTTTTTTAACATTCCGAACATGCAGTTCCAAGGTCAGTTGATTCATCATCTAATATTATGCCTGCAAAGTAGTTTTAAGGATTCTGGTATTCTGGTTTTCTAGATTAATGGGAAATTGATTGAGTTTGGTCCAACACAATTTGCACAAATGACCGGATTGAACTTCAACGCAGCTGACCCCCCTCCGAAATCTAGTGAGGCACATCATTTGTTTTTCCAGGGAAAACGTAAAATTGTAGTTAATGATCTTTACCAAAAAATGAAATCAGAGGGTCGTAATAGGACGGCCATTGCAGTTAAATTGGCACATTTGTATGTTTTGTACTCTCTGCTTTTGATTAGGGATCTTACATCGAAAGGGATCAACATGCGTTATTTTCACTTGATTGATGACATGGACAAATTCAAAAACTTTGATTGGGGGCGTGTGGCTTATGATTTCTTGGTTAGTAGTCTATATAATGCAAGAGATAATGTAGTCAGACGTAAGGCAGATAATGAGCCAGTCACTTGCGAGTTGCACGGCTTCATTTATGCCCTACAAGCATGGGCGTACGAGGTGATTCCTGGTTTGGGATCCTATATTGGTTTTCATGTTGCAAATACTGAAGATGCTCTGCCGAGGATGGTCAGATGGAATGTTGAGTATCCATTCCATTTTGAAGACCTTGCTGCTAGATTTTTTTTGCCTTCTTCTGGCATACACCCGGTATACATTTTTTTGTATGAATGGAGATGCATTTGTTTTTCAATAATAATCCTAAATTTTAACATGAAATGAACAGGTTCCTATGGTGGTGTCGGAGGATGAGGTGCAATTTCTTGCACGCTTGGGCATTCCTGAGCCTACTGTGTCCATCCATGAGGAGTTTGTGTAGAAGAAACGATCCCGAAAGCTTGATTTCGAAAGTGATGTGCATGTGGATGGGAATGTGGATGAGGATGATGATGATGAACCCCATAAGAAGAAAGGTAGAAAAGATACAAATAAGAAGATGGGAGAGAAGATGACGTTCCGAAAGGGTGGCTTCCGTAGATCAAGTAGAATTAGAGGGGACCGAGCTTGTTGTGGAAGCAGTTCACCACAGAAAGATACTCGTGATAATTACAATGATATGAATGTGAGGTTTATGAACTTTATGTACTTATTTATGAACATGCATGCATGAATCTAATAAATGAATTATTGTTGCAGGAAGCTGACATGGGTGAGATTAAGAGGCGCCTAGATGACATGGAAGACTCTCACTCGAGAAGATTAATGGCTATTGAATCTTCCGTGCAGGAATTGAAGGAATTGCTACTTCAAGTTGTAAAAAAATTGGAGGTAGGACAGGGAGACGAAGAAAAGGATCCTTCCAATGATAGCTCATATGAACGTAGGCTTGATGAAATCTTTGAGGAAATGAAGAAAAACAGTTCTTCACGGAAAGGGAGCCCCAGTAGTCATTCTCAGCCCGAACCCTAAATTGTCCCTGACCTCGAATCTGAAATTGTGTCTCAGCACGAACCTCAAAATTGCTACGAAACGACGCCGTTTAACTCTGACTCAATGCGAATGAGTTATAAAATCACACTTCACATCCTTCACTGCATCAATTGGCTTGTTCTTTTTCCCCCTCTTCTGTTGATTCTGTCTAATTAGGGTTCATGGCTAGTTCGTCCTCAACTCGGCATTCTTACGAATCAGTGTTGTGTGACCATGGCGGAGATGCATTCGAGGATATTTGTCACTCACAGCAGAACCCTGAAAGGAGATATTATCGTTGCGCTCGAATCACGGTAAGTGTATAGAAATCACATTTTTTTACTTTCAACCTCTGTTTTTGCCGAAAAATCAACTTGTTTTTTTCATCAGTAAATTATTGGTAGAAAAACCACCTTCGAAATAGGGAAGTTGTGGATTTTCGCTGTGCTTAAATTCAACCTCTGTTTTTGCCGAAAAACGCACTTCTGTTGTTGATTAGTAAATTGTTATTGTTGTGCCCAACGTCGATCTAGGGAAGTTGTGGATTTTCGCTGTGGTTGGATCCAGAGCTCAATTCATACTATAAGTTGAGCATCAACAACCTGAAGCTGGAAAGAGACAATGCTCTTCTCGATCTCCAAAATTGCAGATTGATGCACGAAGTGCAAAATAAGCGAATGGAAGAAAAATATGAGGAGTTGATGAACAAATTTGAGGAAAAGTGTGCAGAGACTGGAGATATGTTGCTTCTTACACAAAGACAGGATATTGTGATTAACAGACTTGGGAGGAAAAGTAGGATTATTTATGTTATTTTGTTCGTCATTTTTGCTTTGTTTGTTCTTAATAAATGTTTACAATGCTTCTTTCCTCATGTGAAGAAGAAGATACATTAGATATAACATACAAGACTTTCTCAGTAGTCGGAATGATGATGATGTAGTTCTTTATCCTACTATTAAACTACGTTTTATTTTTTCATCTGCGAGGCTTGAATTATAAGTGTTGGGCTAAACCAAATAATCACGAGATGGGCCAAAGTCTTAGTCTTCAGTACGAGATGGGCCAAACCAAAAATCAAATTATTGTAATTTTATTCTTCCTGTAGTCCTTGGAGGCTCTAGACCTAGATGGGCCAAATAAGCATAGTGGGCCATTAAAAATACTTGTCTTCAGAAATAGAGCTACAAGAGATGGGCCAAATAAGCATAATGGGCCATTTCAAAAACCAAACTTAATATGAATATGAATGAATAAGCAAGACAGATGCAATGAACATGACATTTTTCAAATTTGTGGCATTTCATAAATTAACTTATGTGTGTGTGTTACCGCCAAAAACAAAATAAGGTAACACAACACAACATAACGGCGGGGGGATTCAGAATTCAGTGTTCCAACCTCAAATTTTCCAAAAAAATAAAATAAAGGAAAGAACAAATTATCCACATACACACCACATCATAATAAATATTGTTTTAAATACTGAAACTTAGAAGTGTTTGATTAAGCTTCACCAAAATATATCATTGCACATGGATCGATCAGTTGTCATCTGCCATGACTGAAGCCGAGTGCTGATGAAGGTCAACACAATATTGGAGCCTGTAAGCGTGGCAGTGATCTGCATGGATCGTCGAGAAGGATTTGCCACGAGCCATAGCTTCCAGGCTTTTCATCAGCAGAACCCCACAATTCGTCTTGTCACCTTGGGTGGGGTTAGTCTTCTCGAAGGTCAACTCCCAACAGCGGCTCATTGGCTGTGTATACCCTTTCTTCTCCCAGATCCCATGCTTCTCACAGAGCCGTGGTACATGATAACGTATGGGCTCGAAGTATTTCCCAAGGCGTTTCCTTCCCAGGTGCAGTGAGTCCACCACAGTGATGCGCTGCAGCCTAAGATTTATCTCAAATCCGACCCAGTGCTCATCAACAAATCCAAACCCATACATCCGTTCCACATGATCCCATGCTCGGCCAATATTCAGAGGGTAGCTTCCACGCACATACGGCATAACCTCATCAGCACAAGAATCGAAATTATCTTGGGTCAATCCACCCTAATGTGAAATAAAATGGAATCATGAGTGAAGAACTCAATATATTCTCAAGAAACTTAAATAGTTTAATCACCAAAATACATGCTATATGCTCAAACAATTACAATACGTGTTATCATCACCAATATGTTGAAACTGAAAATCAATACCAACAGCTCAAATACAATAGTTTGAGAAATGATCAATGATACTCCCCAAGATTTTGTTGAGAATATACCATGTATTTAGTTTCGAAACTAAATACATGATATATTCTCAACAAAATCTTGGGGAGTGAATTCAACAACAACTTAAATCAACAAGTGAAATCAACATGCTAACCAATAAATAGATCAGCGACTCATGAAGAGTCATGAAGAGGCAAGAAAACATGCTAACCAAGTTGAAATGGACCGCATGAAGAGTCAAGAAACAACAACTAGAATCAACAACTAAACATGCTAATTAACTGGATGAAAAGGAATCACCAAATCATGGAGACTGAAATTTAATCAAATGCCACAACTCAAGAGTAGAAAGGTAAGAATATTACCCAGCACCAAAGCTCCATGACTGACCAGTCTCTAGTAGGCTTCTCCAAGTCGTGCTTCACCACCATCCAATTGATCAATATGTCCATGTGCTAGGATATAGAAGTACAATTACGAAGATGAATTGATCAGTTAATCATCAACTTAACAAACTATGTAAATATATACTCTCAAATTAATCCAAATGAAAAAAATTTAATAGAATCACTCATGTACTCAAGTAAACATGAACAACTAATTACTATTACGTTGTACTATCCTCATAAATCAAATAAAATGAGAGATAAGTAAGAATTTAAAACTCAAAACAGAAATCTTCACTTGTCAAAATACAAAAATGATTTCTGATTTCACCTCCTTAAACTTAATTTAACATGCTTTCACCTTAGACAGCTTCAAACAGATTTCAACTTCACAAAAACATCATATTTTCAACCACAACCATATAACATATACATATATATCTCATCTCCACCAAATTCGGGGCAAAAAATCCAGAATAGGACCTAAATTCCCAACAAGATCACGTAGAGCATGCACACATTCAATTATCACACCACAAAACTAATAACTGAGACAATGTCGAAAAATTTGATTCAAACTAGAACAAATAATACTTTTAAACAACAAACACACCGAAAAAATATTACCTCATCCCTCAGACAGATTTTATCATTCATAAGCTCTTCAAAAAATTGGATGTTCCCAATTCTAACCACGGCAGAAGGGAGCTTAAGTGATTGTGGTGTGCAAAATAAAGAATAACAAAATGCTTCAGAAAATAAATACGTAAGTTAAATTAAAAAATGAAATCAAATATGGACGATACCCATCGAGGGTTGAGGCTGACTGCATCCAACACAAGAACTCATCGGCTTCAACCACTGGCGGTGCCACATCAGGGACAGGGGAGACGACAGGGATAGCCTTTCTCCTGCTACCACTCGGCGGGGTAGATTTAGGGTTTGCGGAGGCCGGAGATCTGTAGCATGCTACAATCTTGCAATCGGAAGAAGTGCCGCATCCACCACTCTTCTTCGCCGGACTCTCACCCCTGTCCTTAAGAAGCACGCGCATCATCGCCTTCAGTTCACTTATCTCCTCGGCTTGAGCATCGAACCGCCGGATAAGCTGCTTCATGTCAACAATTTGTTCCTACAAGCACAAGAAAAAAAAGGCATTTTCAAGCTTTCTTCGTCAAATAAAACAAAAAACTAAACATTTATTTCAAAAACTCTTACATTGTCACAGACATGCTCAACAACTCTCCTTGACATAGAATATGCGGTGGAGTTGGCCAATGGAACCCTCAGCGCTGAAGGGAAGGCCTTCTCAATTTTCTCTACGTCGGCACCCGAGATCTTCAAGCCACGTCGGTTCATCGCAGCTTTCTTCGTCGGCTTTGGATTCTGGTCAGCCGACGTCTCATCCCTGGGTCTGCCCCACTTCTTGCTTGGAGCCATTGCTGTTCGGCGGGCTGCTTTAGGCGGTGGCATGGGCACGGTGGCTGGATCGGTGTTCTCGTCGAAGAGCATGCACTGAGATGGAATCCGCCCACCATCGTACCCCACTTTATACTTCGGATACGGGGGTTTCTACCAATCGTCGTCATTTGAAGACGATGAATCACGAACTTGATTCATTTTTCGAACGCCAAGAGTTAGATCTGTGTATCTATTCTTCATTTTGGTGGTTCCAAGATCTGAAATTCAAGGGAGGCGACGCTTCTGCTTCACTCCATTTCCCCTTAGCCTTTATATCGACCTAATCTCTCACGTGACGACGATTCGCAATTACACCGGCCCGATATTTACATTTCCGGGGTAAAATCGTCCGAATGGATACTGTAGAAAATAGAGAATGCATACGGTGGTGGGAAAAAAGGGGTAAGGGTGTAATTTCCATTGACTCGACCGTGTTGAATGGCGAAGAATTGATGTTAATTCGGCGGGGTTGAGCAGTCGAGGAAGATAAAGAAGGGGGAAGGACGATAGTAGGAGGGAGGGAAAAATATTGGGAGTATTTTATTATGGGGGCATGCATTTAAATTAAATAGGGGTACAACCTACACAAAAAGTTAGTGGTATTCAAAACCATTGAACCAACAGTGCAGCCACGTGGAGCAGATCTAACGGCTCGACTTTTTTGAGTCGATCTCCCGTGGTGCCTCCCCAAAAAGAATCAAGAACATTCTACCAAACCACTATGGGAACTAAACGTGCTCAAGTCTTTCATGTACAACATAAAGGCCGATATCAAATGCAACAAGACCAGTCCGACACGACGGAACCAGACGAAGTCCAGCAATACTTGGACCCATTGGATAACAATTGGCTAACTAAATTAGTTGTAGTGAAAAAGAAGAATGGCAAATGTCGAGCATGCATTGACTACACAAATCTCAACATGAGGTGAGCATGTCACACTCGCAAAGAGAACTACTTGATCACCAAGGTGGTCAGAAATGGAGCATATAATCTACAAGCTAAAAATGGATGCAACATAGGCAACAGCTGGAATGCCATCCATCTAAGATAGTATCATGCCTAAACTCAACTTTCTATTTATTTCAATTGATTAGGTCTTACGGGACACATCTCTCCAGCCACACTAGTTCTAACAATTTCATGCAGGACGTGACAGAACTACATTGTAGCTTGATCCCTTTTTAGGGGTATGTAAGTAGCTCTACGGAGCCCGGCCAATTATTTTTGCAGAACAGACCCGCACGACGGGAAATGACAAACATATAGTCACCAATATCTAGCGCACCGGACCTATCGGACGGTATCATTTCTGACTTAGTCAATTTTTTCATTTACTTAGTCCTACGGGACCAACCATTTGCCATACTAGTTCTAACAATTTTATTCAGAAAATTCACAGAACTACATATGAGCTTGATCTCCAAATGGAATATGTAGGCAACTCTTTTGAGCGCAACCCTCGATTAGTTTAATCATCTTGCCCCACCAGAAATGGGGGACAAACATAACAAAAAATGACCAAGCGTCAACAATACAAATAGTCCAGCTCAAACATGTTGTAAAAGCTTAATACACAAGTACCAATAAAAGGAAAACATGAAATTGACTAAGTGTCATTAAAATAGAATGGTCCATCCCAGACACGCTGGATAAGCTAGCTGATATACAAATTCACCAAATCACAAAAATGACTAAGGGTCAATATAGATGGTTTGTCCTCAAATAAACTAGCTACTTAGAAGAACACAAGTCTAGCAAATTAAAATAAAAAAAAAAAAGAAAAGAAAAGAAAATGACTAAGTGTCAATAATTCAAATAGTCCACACTGGACATACAAGATAAGTTGTAATACATAACGACGATAAAATAAAATAAAGACTAAGTGTCGATAGAATGGATGCTCCGCACCGACAAGCTAGATAAGCTAAGATATACAAGTCCTGCAAAATAAAACACAAAAAAGGATCTAAGTGTTAATAAAAAAAAGGGCCCATCCCGTACATGTAAAACAAGCTAAAGTATACAAGTTTAGTATACGTGCAAGCATGCTCAGATGCATCGAATAAAACTAACCACATCATCTCAGCCACGCAAGAAATGAAAGCAAAAAAGGAAATGCAAATAACAAGGAAATGTCCCGGACGATCTAGTCGTCTATAATTTAGCAACTAATCCAAGTCATAACTTGGACTAGGGGGAAAAATGGGGATACGCTCCCTACAAGTTATACAAATAATAAAAACAAGTCACGAGTTCTTAAGTACAGGCTCATTCTTCGGGTACATGCACCCGGATAAATAAAACTAAACATCGTCCAAGCGATACGAACATTAAAATAAAAATAGTTAACTAAAGCACATCACAAGAATATGCTAGATCAAGCATCGTCTCCCTCGTCTTGCACGACCTACATCCCCGGATCACACAAACCCTATGGCTGACCCCCATGTTCCGGATCAACAGAGATCATATCAGTAAGTATCTCAGCGAGAACATCAGGAGCAGAATTAGTATATATGTCTCGTTTGTACTCATTCAAGTCAACAATGAACTTGTCCAAATCATATTTCCCAGTCTCGCCATCCCAGATTGCTTGAGCCATTTCTCCCCTCACCTGGACTTCCATCTCGGCACCGGAATGCAAAAGGTGCATCTTCAACATGGCCACTTCAGCCTGAACAGCCTCAAGATCAGCACGAGATGCCCGATTCTGTGATATCTCGTGCTCACACTCCTGCAATCGAGTCTTTAACTCCTTATTGATCCGTTCAACTTCTTTCTTTCCAGTCTGGAGAATCCTCAACTCGTCTCTCCACTTTGACTTCTCTTCTCGCAACAACTTCACTTGCTCAGTTAGCTTACAGAGTTGCTTTTTCATCCAGTTAGACATCGATATCGCCTACCAAAATAAATAAGAAAGCATTGGGGAACTATGAGCCTAAAAAATCAAACACTTGAAAAAATGATATAACTAACCCGGTACAATGCCAAAAGGTAAGCGCCTGATATGGCCTCGACTCCCAAGTCATCACAAGTATCTTCATCTTCAGATAACAATATCTTCTCAACCTGACTGATGACTGGGCCATACTCGGGTGAAGTAGCATGAGTCGAAGAAGAAGAAGGCAAGGAGTGAGATAATACAAATAGATTGATAAACTCTGCAGCCGGATGAGACACGACTTCCCAAGTGCTCATTTTCTTCTTAACTCGAGTCCAAGAAGAAGGCAACGGAGCATCAACAATAGGATCGTCCCTCTTGGAGGTAACCACAATCTTCTTAGCATCTTTTAGAACGCTCATGGCCCTCCTTATCCGAGGCTTGACACACCAAGCTCTATCCATAACTTCTTTAGCAAATTCTCGATCAGCCGTAGTTGACTCTGAAAGACCCAAGAGACAAGGCATGGGATGCATCAAAGCCTCACGACTATACCGCATGAGCGCAAGTTCACGTTCAGCTTTAGTCGCAGGTATAACTATACCTTTCCTACTTGGTGGATGAGTAAGGCATCCACTCCAAACACTACTCGAATGAAAACTTCTCTCAGATAGAAGAGTTTTACATAGTCGATCTTCTTCAGGATAG
Source organism: Schizonepeta tenuifolia (assembly GCA_029490685.1). NCBI lineage: Eukaryota > Viridiplantae > Streptophyta > Magnoliopsida > Lamiales > Lamiaceae > Schizonepeta > Schizonepeta tenuifolia. The sequence goes on along the minus strand of CM055956.1, from coordinate 67,548,754 downwards.
CTGAGAAATCTATCCACCCTATCACTAACCTCCTCATGAAAATCGGGACTCTCTAGATCACCTGATGAGAATCGTAAAAAGAGTCAGAATAAGTGCAAGGCAAGCAATACTACAAAAAATACACAAATATAAAATCATGGCTATGTAGGCAAAAAAAACTTACTAGCATAAGACCAATGAGAAGGAATTCTGTCATATTTTCGGGTTCCTAATAACCCAAGCGTGACAAATAAATAACGATCTTTCCAATTCTTATCTGGTGCAGGCAGACCAGTCACTCAATGTTCGCCCCACCTCTTCTTGAATTGATATCTTTCATTTTCGGTGCCATGTTCTACCAAAGAATAAGAATGCAAGACCTCCAACAAGCCAAAATCTTTAATCTCACGTAGGTCGCAGAACACCTGCACTCCTATCAAGACACGCCACATTTGGCGTTAATTGGCTAGGATGTATCCGATAATAATTGGAGAGCTCAAGTACTAGTCGAGGAAGTGGAAATCGGGCACCTAATTCTAAGGACTTTACGTACATGCACTCATATCCCGGCATAGTGTGATCGGCCCTCTCTTCAGGTGATGGAATTATCAGAAAAACATGTCCAGGGATAAGGTAATAACTACGTAAGTCGTCTAAATAAAGTTGGTCGAGCTTAGTCGACTCACTCTCGGAAAGCACGTTAGTATCCCAACTCCCCTTAATTGGTCCGACACAATTCACCCCAAGACCAGACGAGTTGGATGCAAGATAAGGATGATATTCTGGAATATTTGTGTCATCCCCGACTGTATTAGCTTGTGTATTAAAGCAACCGCTATCGCCGCTACACGACATATTAGTCCCATCGAATGATCCGGCAATACAACGTCAACTATAAAATAACATACTTGCAAGACTGACCTAGAATAAAGGCAATATCTCAAATGTAGGACACGAGACAAGCATGACATACTAGAGAATGGAAATAATTTAATGATCAAATTACAACATATTGTCCTGGCAAGGAGGCCGCTGGCCACACACGACGTATAAGCGGTAATCATCAACTCAATATATTGAAAGCAAAATATACACACGACCAAGTTGGAAGCAACACAAGAGCAATCAGTCACACTGGACAAGTCGGACATGGAAGAAAAAATGCTACAATTATATGTTAAACAATAAAAATTCACATTTTTACTAGTAACAAAGATCAAATGAAAACATTCAGCACGGATGAATAAAAAATTTACAACTACAACTTCCGCATTTTTACACGAAGATTGTGCGAAGAACGATCGAAGATAAAGGTGAAAAGAAAAGCTAACCTTTCAGAGATCTAAAAATCTGCTCTCTACGACTTCACCCTCTACTTCATCTCTCCAAAGCTCCTCTCTTGAAAATTCTATCTCAATAAAAGTGAAGTGAGAGTGAGCTGAAAATTTTCATCTCTTATGGTAAATTAAAAATCTCATTGAATATATATGCATATATTCAATACGTATGCGTATACATTCAAAATGGATCCAACTACAAGTAAGATCTAATACCTCATACACTACACACTCAAGTACCTCTTGGCTAGTGTGCGCACACATGTGCCTATATGCAATAATTTAAGAATTCACAAAATCTGCACAGAATACACACATTCATATGTACGAGAAAATGAACAAGAGAAGAAATAATCATTAACAGAGACATCAACTTGCCAAGAATTCGTTCTTTACCCCACACCAGCCTTGCTGGATATTTCGACCATCTTAGCAAAGCTCTTGGCAACATGTTTTCTCATGGCTTAAGCCGCTTTCTTCGTCTCCATTGACGTCGTCACACGAGACCGATTAATCCAACCACTTAGAAATCTACAACAACAAATCAGCTTTTTTTACCTCGCCGGCTATGCTGAACTCGAAAGATGAAGAAAATAGCTTCAAGCTTTCTATAAACTCTACAAGACTTGAAAGATAAAGTGCCAGAAATGAAGCAAAATACACCTCTCTTATATAAATAATTCGACGGCTGAAATAAATTAAGCTAAGCCGGTTTCCGTGTAGTGATTTATTCTACATTTAAGAGAAGTCTACCATGTCAGTGTGTTATCATGCCAACGCCTGTCAAAGGAAAGTATCTCTGCAAAAGCAATTAGGCACAGGTGTGCCTGCGACAATTTCTCAAAATTGGAACAGTAGCTCCAACTTGGTCCTCATGCACTTTTAGGCATCGCCCGATATGCAATAGGCACATTGTGCCAACGGTCTAGATTGAAAGTAGTTTTTTTATTTTTCTTTTGATTTTTGATTTTTTTTTTCCTTTTTTCAACCACGGTTGGACACTATTCATTTGTCCTTTTCTTCTTCCAACAACTTTTGCTTTTGTCCTTTTTCTTCCCAAAATCTTCTATTTTATATTTTAGTGTTGTACTTTTTTTTAATTACTTTGACTTTATTATTAAAATCCTTAATTATAGTTGGCATTTTTAATTATTCTTATATCTAAATGTTTAATTATTGTTGACATAATGCATTTTATTAATACAGTTAGTTATTTATTATTATGAACTCATTATTTTCGTTATTTTTGTTAATTTCGTTATTTTTTGTTATTTAATGTAAAGGTCTTTAATATTCGTTAATTTAATTATTTTGAACTATTTAATCGACACCAATAATTGTATATTAATAGTAAGGAAATAATATTATAATATGATAATGTTATAATTTAAAAAAAAATGGTCGAATTAGGGTTTTATCACCATGGCTTTCATTATTGGGTAGTGGTTTTACCGAATCAATTAAGTAATTTTTTTGTGGCCAATAGTTTTTTAAACTTAGTACAGGGCAATTAACATTAAAACATATAAGGCTAAGTTTATTTAAGTTCTTATATTATTAATTTAACTTTTTTACTTAATTAGTTTTTTTTTTGTTTGAAAGTACAATGCACAGATTTTGGACCTTCTATTTATTTTGAAGACAATACAATTGAATAAAAAAATAGGGTAATAATACATGTGGTAAACCCATTAACTACAAACCTATCACAGTACATTTATAATTAATACTTTATTGAGAGAGAGAGAAAAAAGTTGGAGAGTCTTCCGCCGGCGACGATACGCACGAGGAGAACACAGACTCCCTCACCGACGACGATGAGTAGACAAGAGAGGGGGTGAGTCGGCGACGGAAAACTTGTTATCTCGTAGTCATTTTGCCATTGTTGTGGTATGTAGCGTGTGAGAGAGGTGGGGGTGAGCGGCAGTGGAGAAGGCTAGTCGGCGACTTTTTTCGACAAGGAAGAGACCCATTTCCTCGACGACGAGAAGGAAATTGAGAAAAGAGACGATGTGGGTGGGTTATTGAAGCATCCTATTTGAAAATTTTATACCGAGTTGGCCGAATTTCATAGCATGCCTTCGGAAGGTACATTTTCCCACTATTTCAATTTTGAATCTGTAAAATGGTAGATGACATTGTTAGTTGTTGATTTTTTTCTTGTTTTTGTGTTATATTGTTGAGTATTAGCCTTCTAGGGTTTGTTGGATGTAGTTTTTTTGACCGAATGTGTGAAAGTGCTTGTTATTTTGGTTTTACCGTAGATTTTGTTTGTAGCATAGTTTTGTTTGAGCATGTGAACTTGTTTGATGTATATATTTTGATCGTGTTTTGGTTAGAATGTGTGATGGTTCTTATTTTTTTGGTTTTACCGTAGATGATTTTTAGCGTAGTTTGGTTCGAGCGTGTCAACTTGTTCGATATAGTTGTTTTTTAGTGTGAAGGCGCTTGGAGTGCGAGTTCTTGTACTATTGATTTGGAGTATATGCAATTTTTTATAGATTTTGGTTGAGGTGGCTTCATAGATTTGATGATATGATTTGTTGGTTTCTTTGTTTTTAATATTGATGTGGTGTGTTATAGTGCGTTGATTTCTATTTATTTTTATATTAATATTGGTTAAATAAGTTGGGGATTATAACGTGTGAAAGTTGCGGCATGTTGGAATTTACGTGAGTTAATTATTTTGTAGGTGCTAACGTGGCGGCCCGATGCCATTCTGAAGCTGTAATTAAGTTGATAAGTGACAGCCTTGACGATGAAAATTTTGATAAGTTTAGAGATGGGGCATTTGTGCAGTTACTCAACTTACAACATTCTCCTCAAAACTTTCAATGTAAGTTATTCTACCATTGCATGAAATTATTGAACCGATCGAAGTGCCGGAAAGGAATATTGGTGTTTAATTTCAATAACTCAGAGGTAGTTTTCGATCTTAGGGACTTTTACTTAATTTCCGGGTGAACTTTGGTCCTTTTAAAGAATTTCCCACTACCTCTAAATTATAGGAAACTTCTTTCAACTAGGTTTAAACACTGACTATGAGGCACATTAAGGATGCTTTCAAACAAGCCGTCGAAGACAGTGAATGTGGAGCTGGAGGTGGGGAGACTTGCTTGAAGCTGGCCCATGCATTATTCATCTACGGGGTTTTGTTTCCCCGCGATTCTGAGGCAAAGAAGCTGGATATGAGGTTCTTGCATGTCTGTGATGATTTGCAAACAGTAATGGAGTTTTTTTGGGGTTTATTTAGCTACAAGTACTTTGTGGAAGAGTTTGACAAGGCTTGTGATAGGATGAGGCGATTAGTGAAGAAAGCGGGCAGTAGAAAACCCAATTTCGAAATCTTTGGCTTCCTGTTTGTGTTCCAATGTTAGATCTACGAGATTTTTCCTTCGGTGGGGGCTGTCTGCGCTTCTGTTCTCCACGGTTGGGAGAATTTGTATCTGGCTCCGCTGGAAGACAACTTTGGGTCAACGGACATATAAGAATGTGCAGATCCTCCTTGATAGGGCAAAGTTAGTGGTACAAATTTCTTGAACCCTTGATTATAATTTGTTTTACTTCTTTATGTTGTTTTGAATTTGTTAACATTAATCGTTTTATTTGCAACACCCTCTTGTCGCCTCGAATGAAGAGCAGGTGAGGTTATCCGCAATTGAGACATATCTGAATGATCAAGCTGTGTTGGAGGTGGAGGAGGAGTCGGATTCGGAGTAGGAGAAGCATGTCATGGATAATGGTAGCCAGCAACATGTCATGGATCAGGATGGCAATCCTACAGAGAGGAAATCAGTGAAGAGAAAACTGATTTTAGAGGCTGGAGAATGTTCTATGAAGCGTCGTCCCGGCTTGCAGTTTACAACACTTGGCGCAGGTCAAAACGCGGCTCGTAATGCAGAAGTTGATCGGCGTTTTGAATAGTCATTCCCCTCCGTTTCAACACCCGAAGCAAAGGTGAGATTTGGTCATAGTGATATATTTATATTTATTGATGTTGCCTATTTATTTTAATGAAAGGATTTAAGCAGCCCACTGTGATAAGTTGAAACAGAATAAAGAAGAAGAAAGAAACCCGTTAGGAGTCTAGTTTTCCTTGCTGCTAATGAAGCCCCTTGTTTGAATGGGGATAAACTGACTATTAATCTAACCAAATTGCTATGGATTAATTACATTGAAATAGTTGTCTATTAGGCAAAGCTGGAAGACTATCCCATTTCTTGTCTATCGTAGTCAGTCAGAGTTCCCTTCCACTAATAAATAGGGTACTTACCACAGAAATGTTGTTAGTGAATATTTATTAATATGTTGAATTTGATTGGGGTTGAATTTGATTGTTTTTTTATATGTTGAATTTGATTGGTTTTTTATATGTTGAATATGATTGGGGTTGAATTTGAATTTGATTGGAGTTTTCATCCACAGGAAAGGCAATTCATGCATACTATGAGTGTTAGGATGGATAAATTGGAAGCATCTTGTAGGGAGATGAATCAGAAATGGGGTTATATGAATGAAAAGATGTGTATAATGAATCAAAACATTGGCATTATATTGGAGTTTATTAAGGGATTTAGTAAGAATCCAAACATGGGTACCAGTAGGGATTTTGGGATGAAGTGAATGCGGGGTGGGTTGGATGTTGTACCTGAACAAGGCAGGAATTTTGCTTGGTGATGAATCTGTTAATTATTTCATTGTAGATGATGACAAACTAATGAACATTCTTGTTGTTGAGATATCATCCACCCATGCAAGTGATTTGGTTGATTTGCGTGATGCATTTGTTGGGCATACATGGGATAATTTCGAGGATAAATGTGTGGATGAGAATGGACAAATAACAATGGTCCACGATGATGAAGTTGATGATATTGATGTTGTAGAGGTTGATGATGATGCTGTAGATGATGATGATGCCGTAGAGGATGATGCGGATGGAGTAGAGGATGATGATGATCTAGAAAATGTTGATGACGGGGCAGTTAAGGATGCAGTTGATGGCAACGATGCAGCTTTTGAGCACTTGGTGATGGAAGACGGTGGTGCACAAGATGTGGAAGTTGATATGGACAAACTTGCCAATTTAGTGGACGACTTAACCTATGATATCTTAGGCACGGAGAGACCACTCAGGGGTGAGGGGCGTGTTGAAGATAAGGAGCTTGTTGGTTCAAAGATTAACAATGTGGTTCAAGATGTTGTTGAAGAGGAGCAGGGATTGCTGAAGGTTTTGGAGAAGAAGAAGAGGTACAACACTCGGTCAAACCCAGTGGTGTTATCCTCGAGTAGTGAAGGTTCATTGTCAGTGAAGCCTAAGAGAAGTGGCCCGAAGCATTTTAGGTCAAAGACGGTTGCAACCCGGTTTGGTCCGGGTAGTGAAATGTTTGATCCTCTTAAGAAATATGACGATTCATTCGTGAAGCCATTTCTGACTTGGTATGCTAATCCACCAAAGCCGGAGAGGTATGTTTGTATTCACTTTTAGTTATTTTAATATTATCATGGAATTGCTACCACATTCATTACTTCTTCAATCTTGTTGCAGAGCATTCAAACTCCGTAGTGTTTGCACGTATAAGGTTGGCCAATAGTTTTTTCAGAGTTTGACATCAAAATATGCATGGTTGTCCACTATGGTATTTTCTAAATTTTCTAGTATAAGTCTATAAATGAATAATGCTATATTGTTGCAAATTATTTTCCGTGTCCTCATTTTATAATTTGTTGCAGAATTGTGATGCCCTGGTGAACTTGTTGCTTTACAAAGCAAACCTGCAACTGTAATTATTCCTTGAGCGATGGATTGTGGTTGAAAACTGGTTTTGGGTAATTTTTTTCCTCTGAAATTGGCCTTTATGTCATCATTAAGTAACCTACTCTCCATTATTTGCAACCAAATGGGCATGATTGCAGAAGTATATGAGGGAAGTTGATGTCACTCCATTTCGCACGAATTTGATGACTTATGCTAAGGGTAGAAGGCTTGATCTTCTTGGGAAACCATGGAGAGATGTAGATCGGGTATTCAGCATTGGACATGTCTTTGAAAATCACTTCGTCACCTACGAGATACGGATCCTAGAGCAGGAGATTGTTGTGTATGATTCGATGTGCGAAACTGAACGGAGGTGGGAGGCAGTGAAGGATTGGTTTCAGCTTATGTCTTTCAGTTTGAATTGGTTGTGCGGTGCAGTCGGAGTGATCCACTTTACAGGCCCGAAGAATGATGTATGGGATGTTGTTCAAAATCCAAATACTTCACAGCAATCGAATGGGCATGATTGTGGAATCTATTCAATGAAGTTCATCGAGTGTTTGGCTGCGGGGCGCCCCATCTCGTACTTGTCGTCCGAAGCATTTAGTTCCACATGCAGGGATTACTACTGCGCCGAGTTCTTCAACTCGAGGCTGAAGAAGTGAATGGGGATCACGATGTGTGGATCGGTATTTTGACCTACTGTACAGTAGGAAGCTACTTGTAAACAATTGTAACTAGTAGCTTTGTTTGGCCTGTGTGTTATGTTATTCATAAACACTCTTTTGATGAATACGTTAGATTGCTTTTGTATGAATTTAGTGGCTGACATGAAGAGCTTAATGACAGCTTATTTTCGACTTATATATAATTAAGGGGTGACATGAACAACTTAGCAATAATTTCAAAAATCCAACACGAGAGTCGTGTTTGAAGTTGCTTAATATCCTGTGATTGACCCATTCTAGAGGTTAACATATTCGATTTTCAGCATAGTTTGAGTTGAAAATTGAAAATATATGTTAAAAACAAATTTTTACACCCAATTAGTTAGACATACTACAACATCACTACAAATGATGTAGAATAGATGCCAATGGTTGTAGAAGTATCATATAGGACATTTCACAAACACGCTGCATGCGTCAAAAATCCAAACTAAAATGATGATTAATATCTGCTAAAATGATATTAAGAGTTTCATATAGGACATTTCACAAACATGTTGGATGCGTGAAAAATCCCAACTAAATCTATGATGATTAATAGATGCCATTGATGTTAGGATTTTCATACAGGCCATTTCACAAACACATTACATGAACTATTTTGGTAGGAATTCCCATTGCATACATATGGAGTTCTTCATCGAAATATATAGACAGCTTACCCTACATCAATCTACTCACTTGCATTCCGCCGAGCCGACAAACCTGACTTCTTCTCGAAAAGAAGAGAAATGCAGTCAAAAGCACAAGAAGAACGAAAAGAAATTGCACACAGACCTTCAATCTCCTCGTCATTCGTTTCAAGTGAGCCTTCTCCGCCATGAGATTAACAACGCATTTTCTTTGGTATGGATGCATCTCCGGATCAATAAAATTTTTAAATCTACAAAACGGGCAGGCCATGTACCGACGGAAGGGATTTTTGATTGTTTTTGAAGGGACAACTTTTAGCTCGGCGTCGTGGGTGATACACCTCGTCGGTGGTCCCGTTGAAGGGGAAGTCGTGTCCAATTGCTCGTCGCAGTCGATGATGAAGACATATCTGACTTTGAACTACGATTTTTGAAGAGGAAGTGTTGGCATAGAGATAAGATTAATCTGTTCTTTAAATCAAAGTGTGGAAGAATGTTTGGCGCTCAAAATTTGCCCATTGCCGCCCTTTTTTCCCTTTTGTATTAGACCTACCACATTTTCTGCAATTACAATGGTAGCCGTTTTGGAGACCCGCGTTCTACCGAACTGAACTAAGAGCGCTTTCTCATCGGAATTGAAAAGAATGTAAAGAAAAGATTCTATTTTTAAAATGAAATCATTTTTATTTTATATGCATATATTCTAAAGTTTCATAAAATGAACGATTCCGCGCAACGCAATCGCAATTTGAACCAATCTCGGTTGATTCCTCATTCAGTATTTGTGTACATTATCAATATTTTTGTTCAATTACATACTCCCTCCGTCCTTTTTATTTATTCTCATTTGGGTGTTGGCACGGGTTTTAAGAAAACTGAAAAAGTTGTAGTTGGTAGAATAAAGGTGTATTTGAGGGGTAGTTAGTGGTGGACCCATAGTGAATAAAGGTAGTGATAAAATGAAAAAGTGTAATGATAAAGTGGTAGTTGATGGAATAAAGGTTGTTAGTGATGGGCCAATAGTGAAAAAAAAGGTAGAAAATAGGGTGAATGAATGAGGGTATATTTGTAAATGTGTTCAAATAGGTACAAATAAAAGGGACAAAAAAATATGGTAAGTGAGAACAAATCAAAAGGACGGAGGGAGTAATATTAAGTTACAACTAAAACTAGAAATATACTTTCTCCGATGCGGCCATAAAAAATTCCGATGTAATGTAAAGAGGCCAATGTGATGTACTCCAAAAGAGAGAATACAAGAATTTGGCCACTACGAATTCATACATATTTGACAATGGCGATTACTTTTTAGAGGCGTACATGGTAATTAAAGGTAATATTTTGGCTATGTCTAAAGCTTAAAATTCCAATTATTATGAAATAGTCTCAATCTCTAGGTTCTTGTAATTATGTTTTTATACATCAACAATTGTTCTTAAAAATGTGATATTATAGCAATTTTATCTATGTCCCGTACTTATTGTAAGGATTCATTAGGCAATGAAAGTCTGCCATCATTAATTAGCACCAATTTCTCACCAGCCAAGGACTTATAATAACAATAACAAGTGTAGAAATTGGCCAGTGCGATTTGTTAGCCATTTCAAAATAGCGCTCCAAATTTTATTGGTGTTTTTAAAAAACAGTCCCTTACATGTAAACAATTGTACAAACTTCACAATGTGGAGTGAAGTTTGACTGAATGATTTGGTCATTTAACTTCAACATTTGGAGAAGCTCGTATAGTCAGGAAAAAATTTATAATTAATTTTGGATATAGCAAACTAATTTACGTGAGTATATTAATAGAGTAAAATAAACGTTAAAGGAATAAAAAAAGGCCATGGCCAATTGAACTAAAATTGAAGGTGGCCAAAATCAATTGTCCTAATTCTATACAAACAACTTGTCTAGCATCAATTCTAGGTCAAATTAAAAATGGCCAAGTGATTTGTGGCAATTTTAGGACTCAATATATGTGGAACTTGAAGAACATACATTCTTTACCATTGGCAACATCCATTATTACTCCACCGCGAAAAGTTAAATGACCGTTTTACCAAATCATTATTTCTTAGACTCGAATTGGAATTAAGGATAAGAAAAAGAAACTGATAGTGTGTGTGGTGAGAAAAATGGCTTAACGCCAAGACACAATTTTGACAAATTGATTGAAGCCTTTTAAAATTAAGTGCTAACAACTTTGTTTACCATGGCGATAATCAACTATTCAATTAATTACATTGACCATTTTGTTACAATGTTTATACGTGTATGTTAATACATCACTGTAACTACATCATAAACAATCTACAATTGTAATAAATTGTGTAGTACTAAAGTAGTATCCTCCAATGTTCAAGAACAATTTTCAATCTGATTAGTAATATGCTAGTTTCAACAACTCTCGTTCATTACACTTTTTCCTAGCTGCTTGGCCTGTAGTGGGTATCTGGTTCACTGATTTAGGTATCAGCACCATGGCTTTCAACCTAAATGGTTTCAATTTCAACCAATCTGTAGTTGATAGTCAAGGCCGTGTAATTAATACTTGGGCTGATATCATCAACCGTGCTAACCTTGGTATGGAAGTTATGCATGAACGTAATGCTCATAACTTCCCTCTAGACGCTTCCCTTGATACCGAGGAAGCACTATGTTGGTTTACTTTAAATCTTCAATTTCTAATAATTATTTGCACTAATTAAATCATATTAAGTTCGGAAATGACAATTTCATGGTCAATTGAACTAAAAATATAGGTGGCCAAAAATCAACTGTCCTAAATTTTATACAAAGTACATTGCTAGCATCAATTATAGGCTCCACATTAATTGACCACATTATATTTTCACAATTGTAGACTCAATATATGTGGAATCTCCTATTAGATAGATTCTTTAACATTTGCTATATCCATTATTAGTCGACTGCGAAAAGCTAAACGACTGTTTTAGAAATTCTTATTGCAAAAACGAACATTGTAATTAAGTATAAGGAAAACAAGGTTATAGTGTGTGTGGTGAGAAGAATGGCTTAACGCCAACACTCAATTTTGGCAAATTAATTGAAGCCTTTAATAATTGAGTCATAACAATTTTGATTGTCATGGCCATTATCATCTATGCAATTAATTAGATTGGCCATTTTGTTACAATGTTCATACGTGTATATTAATACATCACTGTATTTAGATTATTAACAATCTACAATTATAATAAATTGTGTAGTACTATATTAGTATCCTCCAATGTTCAAGTACAATGTTCAATGTTGTAAGTCTTCCTACCTTTTATATTGAATAATTATTATGTTGATATAATTGAAATGTACATTGTCATCTTACTATTGGCACTAATTAAACCTTGTTCACTTAGAAACTGAGATTGTCGTGGTCAATTGAATTAAAATTAAATGTGGCCAATATGAACTGTCATAAACTTTATAAAAACTCCATGGCTAGCATTAATTATAGGCTCCACTAAATTGGCCTCATAATATTTGTCAATTTTAATATTCACTATGTGGACCTTCAATAAGATACAGTTGTTATATTTGTGGCTATTTCCATTTTATTGTGCCCCCTCACCGTATTCGCTATAGTAGTGGTGTAATGATTATTATGGGAGAATAAATTAGAAATGAGACTTGTATGATAGAATAAATAAAAATATTTGGCACCAAAAATTTTGAAGGCCATTACTAATTGTCACAACATTATGTACGGCTTTTATCAAATAGTATTGGTACGGAGGTTTTCTTCATGGCCGACTTCCAAACTCCATGGCCTATTGAGATTTTGACAAACTAATTTGGCATTTATTGGAAACAAGCAACACCAACGGTTGGGTGGGCCCACGAGTCATACCCTTTGAAAGTTGACCGGTTGGTTGTCTCATTATTGTTGGGACTTTATATTATATTATTTAAATATGTGTTTATCCTATTTTGGGTATAAATGTGGGTTAACCCAATCCTAAATTACAAACTAAGAAAGCAAAATACTAAGAAGATGTCGACGGCGGCGGCAGAAGGAGAAGCACCGCAAAATTCACCTCGAGTCGGCATCAAGGTCGTTTGTTTGGTGAGGTTTTTATTTTTTTCTCCTCCATTTTCTTTCCCTTTCGCACATCTTCGACGGGTAGAGGCACGTAAGTTTTACAATTTTTTGTTTATGTGGTGGCTCTTGTAATCGACAATTATGTTGCTAATTTTACGTCACTTTGTTTGTAGGGCGAGGATGGTGGCGATAGGTATTTTCAGATAAGACAAACAATTTAAGAAGCTTTTTACCGAATTTCATAGGGTTAAGGAGAAGCCCCTTCATTACTACACTTTTCTTTTTCATGGGCACCATTTGTTGCCCAACCAGACACCATCCGATGTTGGCATGGATGAAGCCTCCGCTTACGATTCCAATAATGAGGAAGGGGTCATCAAGGTTCAGGCAACTCACTTTACTCAAGTTGGTTGAGAAGAATAAGTGCGGTTTAATGGATATATTATAAGAATTGGTTATGTGTTCTTCGTAGTGTTTCTCCATATTTAATCTCGTTTTGGTATTGTTGTAATTCTATTTTTAAACTATGTAGCAACTTGTTTTTTTCCGGACCTTTGAGTCGGTGTGTATTAAGTCGATGATGATTTCCCGTTTTAATGCCAACTATCTGATTTTCCGATAACGTTTCTACGTGCATGAAAAAAAATGCCACATCAATTAATATAATGAAGAGTATTGGTAGCAGTCTACTATTTATGATATAACAACACAATGCAAAGTAAATAGTGAAGATCCTTCAAAATAAACATGATCAGAGAGATAAGACGAAAATAGTGCATAAAAAATCAAAATAGGCGTGCTTCTTCTAAATTGTAGGCGTGCATTATTGCAGCATGCTTGTGTTCCCTACGCCTACATCATTTTGGAGCCTAATGTGATAAAAATTATTTATTTGTTGAATGAATGAGATTGTATCTTTCATGCACAGACAAATTAAAAAAACTAAGAGGGGTTAAGGAATAATGGAGAACGAATTAGAAGAAAATTTGGGTGAGATTATCCCCGTTTGTCATACGCCTACACCGATGCTTACCACCGGCTGCCCGCGCCTCGATGCGAGCTTTCATGGAGGCATTCCGTGCGGTATGATCACTGAAATAGTTGGTGAAAGCGGGGTGGGGAAGACGCAATTTGCCCTGCAATTGTTACTAAATGTGCAACTTCCGGTGAATCAAGGCGGTCTCCAAGGTTCGGGTCTTTATTTGCACACTGAGTTGCCATTTCCATTGCAGCGTCTTCACCAATTAGCATTCCAACGAGGGCATAATGGCTACAAGATGTTCGACCAAATTTTTATTGAATCACTTGCAAGTATCGAAATCCTTGAAGACATACTACCACGACTTGAAGATAAATTCCTAATTCAAATATACGGCTCATAATAATCGACTTTGTTGCTTCGTTGTTTAGAGAAGTGTTCGATAACAATTCAAAGAGGTTGAAGGAGAGAATGCATTTATTCTTCAAAATATCTGCTAAACTAAGGGAAATGGCATACAAGTTTGGTGTAGTGTCATTGTTACAAATCAAGTGACAGGCGTTATTCCAAATTCAGATGTATTCCGCATTGGTGAATGGTTAATGACGTCAGGAAGACATGTACAAGCTGCATTGGATATTTCTTGGGCAAATTGTGTGAACACAAGATTGTTCATGAGCTTTGTAGAAAAAAATGTTGTAGATCGCGAAGGAAAAAAGACGGAAATGAAAATAACTCGTCGCATCCCAGTTGTATTTGCACCCCATCTTCCAAGTCTTTCGTTAGAATTTGTAATTAATGGAGCCGGTGTGTACGGTGTACCATAATGCATTTTAATATTCATGTATTAGTGGTAATTGATTTTCCATATTTATGTTGTAGAAATTGACAATATTTCGTACAATTCTGCATAAGTATAGGAAGTGTACTAGTAAAAATGATTTCATGTTGGAAATGTAAAGAATCTAACATGCATGCAAAAGTGCCAATTTGTGGGGCCCGTGATTGTTACATGCTTGAATAGTCGTTTTTTTCCAAGGGATTCTTACATTATAAATTCATACAATGTGTACATTAGTGAATATTGAAAAAATATGAGTGGAAAAAATTACTGTAAGCAATGGCGAGAGTATTTCGGCGAAGAAAATGGGCTTTGACAAAGCAAGTTGAGGCATATTTCCTTCAATTGTTGAAAGAGTAGTGACTTCAAGGTTTCTGGATTCAAGGTGGCATCAATAACCATACCGGAATTCAAAGGGTCCAACAAATCATACTTCGAGAAACTGGACAAGAGTTCCTCATTCCTTCATTGTGGTGAAAAGTCGAGAAGTTTAGATTAAGGTACAATACATTTAATTATTTGATGACTCACAACGACGTGAACTACAACGACATCACTGGGAAGGTAACACCAAAAAATAAAATGGAGTGGCAGCAGATCTTGAATGTAAGTTTTACAAATTTCCTCATTCTTAAAAAATCGAACATAATCTTTAAAAATAATAACTTATTTTATTTTTCTCAGGAGTGCCCATTAGCAGCGGTCTATAAAAATCGATCGGAGCCATTTTACGATGATTTGAGATTGTTGTTTTGAGCATATGTAGGATGAAATTTGTCCCAACCGCTGTATAATATTTAACTTTGGTCATGACTATAATTATTGTACTGTTTTCAATGTGAAATCATCTTTCGTGTGGCCATGAATGAATCTTTTTTATTGTGTCAAATATGTCAGAATATCCATTTGGCCATGGTAAAAACTATCACTTCACTAAGGTAAATTGAATTCGGCCACATACATGTTAAATAATTGAGAAACAAGTGTGTAGCTATAAAAACAAAAAAAAAATGTTGCAGCTTTCAATGCCTTTGAATAAAAACAAAAATCATTTAAGTATGTAGAGCTATAAAAATGAAAGGATGTATGCCAACTATAGCCACTTTTTATTTCTTTACAAAAGATGTCACCCATAAGAGCAATCTCACAAGACGAAGTTTTCTACACGGGTGTGTAGTCACGACGCGTGGAGGAGATTGCTCTAGGTGCTCTTCATTTGGAATGGATTTAAGGTCATACCGGAGAGGAGATGCTCTATGGAGCAAAATAATCAATGGATTACTCAGAGCCAGTCATCTCGATTGGAGAATGGCGTCATAAGCTTGGAGAGTGGGAACAACATTACAATAATTTCAACAGTCTTTGGAAAAGAGAGGATGTCATCCAAGTTCGATATGGATTGGTCTGGAAAGTGGAAGCCTCAAAAGCTATATGGAAAAAAATCCCAAGGGTAAAATACTATAACATTTTATTAAAGGGTGCTATATGTTGTCGAATTAATTTTTTTTTAAATATTGGTGTAGGAAAATCCAGAATTAATGTGTTACAGTCATGAAGGAGAGGCGAATTGGATCTACTTGAGCCGCATCTTCACCGAGTGGAAACCACCAAGCCCAACACCGTCGCCGGATTCAGATTTCGAAGATAGAGCACTTACTTTAGAGTGCCCAACAACCGATGATGAGGGTATGAATTACTCGGACTCATTAATGACGAGGATATTTAAGACATGTAATAACCATCTCCGCACTCATATTGTGCCATGGGTCTGACCTCCAATTTCTGGATTTTATGCAATTGCTTAATGTAATGTTCTGTATTTCGCATATAATATAAATGCATTTTATCGAACATAAGCCATGCAACACAAATAAGTACTATGAAAGAATGAAACATGTATATTCAATATTCCCATAGTCAGCTTACAATCTAAGTTTGCTGCAAAGAAGTAAATGATAGAATGTGCATTTCATCGAACAACATGCATGCATACACAAATAAACAATACAAAACAGCTATGGTTGTGGCATTTTATCGAACACCAAGCGTGCACAATTGATTAACTAATGAAAAGGGAATCACCATGTATGGAACAACCACACAAAAACGAATATACCTGAAATACTCAAGCAATCCAGATATCTCATGCCCACCAATTACAAAAAATTCAAATCACACCAAACTTTGTTCAATAAAATAAAAAATAAAAAATACTTGTTTTAAAATTAATTTATGGATGCAGGCTTTCATCCTCAATAATTAGCTACATCAAAGTGATAAAGGGGACAAAATAATTATCATAGTCATCAATATTAGAATCACCGGCGTTCTCCCTCTCAGTTTTTTCCTCACTACTTTGTTTGCATGAAGACTTGGATTTTCAGTGGCGAAGTCGGATCCAATTTTGCTTTCCTTGCTGCCATAAGGAAAAAAGATATACAATCAAAGACATAAAGTATAATATTAAGTAACAAAACAGAAGCAAGAAAAAAATACCCGGTCCGCCTTTTGGAGTTGATTTGCGACCCCTCTTTCGACCCCTCTTTCGACCCTTGGATTCGAAAGGATGTGGCTCCTAACATTAGCAAAACCACGGGGGCATATCTTTCTCGGATCGCGAAAGAGAAGAACTGTAATAGGGGGTTGCTTCACCGGAGCCTCAAAACTAACATGACTCCAGACCAAGTTTTTGAATTCTTCAGTCACTTCCTTCATTCTTTCAACGAATTGCAACCGTAGAGGCTCGCAATTCAGGCTGGTAGAAACGAGTTCGGACATGTTTCTCAGAAACTCATTATCAATGGTTATGTTCCTAATGATTGCACTCTCTTGCACACTATTATCTTGGTCAGAGATGTTCAGATCTTTGGCTCTTTTCGTCCACTTGTGGTAAATCATACAATCAGGAATGTCATTAACATTTTCAATGACGAATATCCACAATATATGCTGACAAATCAGACCCTCAGTCTCCCACTTCCCGCAATCACAGGTGGCAACGTGGGTGATGGAATTAAAAACCACCGTCCGGTCATAATCAACTATTTCTCGGCATTTAGCTGTGTACTTTCTGTTGTTGTCGAGTAGGGCAACTATAGCTTTCACATCAACAACCACGCTGATGCAATTCGCAAGGTCATGCTTAAACTGCTTGTAAAAATTGTACGCATGAATACTCGAGCAGCTTTTCTAAGAAGTCTACAGTGGGTGATGGCCTGACCCGGCTGCCAAATCCCAAATCCATCTTCAGTACACTCCGTGCTTCGCCATGTCTTTAAAATTTCTTCATATTCTTTAACAAACTCGATTAAAGCAACAGTGTCGTGCACAACATCTTTCAAAACTTTGTTTGTTAGCTCGCTCCGGGAGGTGGCAAGGAGGCCAGCAGTAAAAATGCCTCGTGAAAAACAGGAGGCCCACCATTCATGGATATTGTGCATTCCATCAAACCAGCTACGGTTGGGAATTTCGTAATTCTCCATCATCTGCTTCCACGTAGAGTCGAACTCTTTCACGCTCTCAACTATGTTCATGCATTTGTACCATAACGACTTGAAGGATGAAATCCCATGCAGCTTACCAAAATTTGATGCACAATTCTTCATTATGTACCACTGACACGGACGGTGTTTGGAGTTCGGGAACACAACATCGATGGCATTCATCATGGCCCTACACTGATCAGAGAAAATTACCTTTGGCTGCTTTCCATGCATTGACTGCAAGAAGGTTTGAAACAGCCACTTGAATGTCACGGTAGTCTCATCCGACAACAGAGCCATACCAAACATCACGTTGCGGGTGTGATGGTTTATCCTTACAAACGACATTTATATCAGGTTGTATTTATTCATCCGATACGTGGTGTTGACGGAGAGGACATCACCAAAGGCATTGTAGTCAACAACACATCGATTATCCCGGAAAAAATATTCATCAGCCTCCCATCATCGTCAAGCTGATACTTGCAGAAAAAAAAGGATGTGAATTAGATTTTTCACTGAAATAGTCATACAACTGTCTTGCATCTCCATCGTCAACCTTTGTTTGCAATCGCGCACGGTCCATGTGATTATATGCATCTCTCTTTATGAATCCAACATTCTGCATGCCTCCATATTCTTTCGCCATGAAATTGAAAGCAGCGCTGACACCAATACCAGCCGAATTCAGAGCTTCCATTACGGATTTCTTCGCATAGCTTAGGTGATGACTAGATCACAACATAAATGTCTGATCTAAATCTACGAGCTCGTGATTGTGCTCCTTCTCAAACCGAGCAACAATAAATTCTCCCAAATCATCCCTTGAAACAACTATCATCGCTTTACAGTTCGTGCAGACCACAAGATCCTTGTACACACCTAGCTTGTGCTTTACACTTTGATAATTAGGAAAGCCAGTGCATGAACAGATAAAGTCCTTAGATCTAATATTGTTGCTCGTGCCGAAATAGCGTTGTTCTTCTTTACGAACACTAAAACCTTTCAAACGGGCGTATTTATAGTATAACAAATACACCTTCTCCAAATCTGGAAAAGCAATGTCGATCTTTAATTTCTCCTCAAGATGAAAACAAATTCTTGCAGCAACCATTCGAGCATTAATTCCACCATCAATTCCATCATGCTCTATTTCTTCTGTTTTTACATCAGGTTCCTCTTTTTTTGGGTGCTTTACTGGAACTTCCCACTCCCTCTGATTATTGTCAACATCACATTTTTCTTTTTCAACTTCTTTATTGAACAAGCCTCCTTATCATTATCAACAACTACTTCTTCTTCTCTTTTTGACTCTTTCGGTGGAATAACATTGTCACCAACAACTCCTTCTTCCGTTTTTGGCACCTTTAAAGGATTCTCACTTACATAAACGTCATGACCTTCTTCTATAGCATTCTTCAATAGAGCACAATGCAAATTATCCTCCTCATTTGGAAGCTTACTCGATTTGGCACCCACAATAGCACAATCTGACTCTTCCTCACCATTCGATTGAACATTAAACACAGACTTAGGCCAATTACCAACAAACTTAGGCCTCACCACTCTGTCTGATTCCTCATCATCATCAAATTTCGACTGGAAAACCGCAAAGTTAAAACCGGGAGGAGGTCTATTAAACCCAACGCCACATTCAATTCAACTTCACCATTGTCCATAACCAATCCCCCAAAATTAATTAACACAAAAATGTCACCACCTGCAAATAAATATAACGAGATAAATACATAAACTAAGATTATGCCTAAAGCTTTATGAAGTATAAACTTCCCCATCTTCATTAATGTGCTTCGAACTAACCTAAAACAACATAGTGTTTCTGTAAAAACTAACTTCTCCAACAACAAATGAATTAGAGATAACGAAAACATAATTAAACTATCCAATGACACCTACAACATCGAAAAAGAAAGATGCCCATTCGTGCAAAAAACTGGAAAAAAACTTCAATGTCATTCGCCATTAACATACTTACTTGGCTGAGGTCGTCGTCTTCAAAAACACAATAGAAAGACAGAGACAGCGACCCACAGAGACAACAATGAAGGAAATAGAGATAGAGAGTGGAATTCAGAGCCACAGTATAGGAAAGAGAGAGAGAGTCTCTCACGTCGTTGGCACGTGAACTAAATGCTCATAATCGCCGGTCAGAGCAACGGTATAGGAAAGAGAGAGCGAGTCTCTCACGTCGTCGGCGCCGGAACTAAATGCTCATAATCGCCGGTCAGAGCCACGGTATATGAAAGAGAGAGCGAGCCTCTCACGTCGTCGGCACCGGAACTAAATGCTCATAATCGCCGGTCGTCGTTGCTCACAAGAAAAAATTGGAATGAAGGGATTCGGTCCAGTCGAATGGTTCAAGAAATGTGGAAAGAAGACATTCAAAATTATTTCAACAAAGGACAACAAATATGTATTTCATCTTGCTCCGATCCGTACGTAAATCAGAAACTTTTGTTTTGGTCATCGACAAAAATACATAACTACATCCTACATATTACCGATCCACTTATCGCCATAAAAAATTTTGATCGTTCGAACACGTTCCAGGCAAACTCGTCGTCGATGGCCATGGACATTAAAATTCGGCCATGAAGACAGCTGCGGGGACCACTGTTTCTTTAACTAACAAATTTATTTTGACTCAAACACAACTCAAATTGGTAAATTTACCCATGGTTATAATATTATATTATTTTATAATTGGAATAAAACTTTATTTTTTAAAATAAAGCTAAACCCACAAAGATGAGGTGTCACAATCTTGTTGCAAGTTGCATTATGCGTGTTGCATTGTATAGGCTTCCTACAAGTTGCATTGTGCGTGTTGCATTGTATAGGCTTCCTATACTCATATACAACAAATATCAACTCAAAGATAACTCTGCCATTTAATATCACTACCAACTACTCCATACTTGTTGCGTGTGCTTGAAAGAATACATAAATGTGTATCAATATTTGGGAAGTGGATGAACAGCAAGAAATAATTTCCCTCTACGCATATATGATATATATATATGAGAAACTCACCTGCTCTAAATCACAGCCGCACAACACTTCAGCAATCTTGATAGCCTCGCCGGACTTGACCCTTTGTCAATGCCGGAAGACGTGGTCGCCTATGACCGAGCAGCACACCGCTATGGTCGTTCATCCACCACATAGGACATACCAGACTCGTCGGAAGCACCATTTCATCTATGATTTTCGCCTAACCACGACTATTGACTTTACACCGCTTTCGTTGGCCACGCCGGATGCACCGACGACTCGAAAATCTTTCACCCATTTGCATATGCCTCTACACATGTATATATGTGTATATTTAAGAATATATATACTCCCTCCGTCCACGAAAAAAATACTCATTTGGATCCTGGCACGGAGATTAAGAAAAGCTGAAAAGTGATTGTGAGTGGGATAAAAGTAGGATAGTAGGGGTATCGTTAATGACAACTTTGACTTTGTTAATTTTTGATTAAGAAAAAGGTGGCCACCATTAAAGAACAACACTTGGGATGCTAAAACAAACACGTCATTTGCATTTAACTTGTTCCGATTTTTTGTCGATGTTTATTTTTTTGTCGCTCGATTTTTTGCATAATTAAATAAATGTAACAATTTAATGTATGCCTTGAAAGCATTTATCTGTAATGCTGCCTTAGTGAGTAAAAACCACACGCATTAGTATTGAAACAACAACAATGCAGTAAAAAAAAAACAGCAAGGAAAAGCAGCACATCTGATCTTGGCGGCAAACAATGAAATTGGAGGCAAAAGTTATCTTTCCATTGATTGAATAAAGAGCTAAAGTACAATGATTTGATCAAATATTTAGGAGGGAAATTTGAACACCTAATCCCACTCAAAATATCTATAAATACAAGGAGAACAACAAATTTTTGTTCATTACACAAAGAAGCTAAAAACCACTCAGTCAAGACAGCATCATGGTGGATCCAAGAGAAAAAAAAAACTGACTAATCAGCAGCAAAATACAGTAGCTCAGTGGCTACTCCTACACAGCACGAATGGAAAACTTCATTGGGGAGCAAAAAAAGAGGCTGCTGCGTTCTTTGACCTCAGTTTGAAGAGCATTTGGAGAATCTGAAAAATAGCAGCAGGTCAGCAGATGCAGGGACTTCCTGTCCAGATTATGAAAAAGAAAGGTTCAGAGCACAAAGATAAAAAACATATTGATACACAGAAAGTAAAGCAGCTCTCAGTCCTCTAAAGGTCATCATTGAGAACCATGGCAGGTAACCTCGGTGTTAGTAAGAGTTTGATACATGTGTGGGTGAAAGAAAAAAATCGAAGCCACATACCAATGCAATAAGGCCCTTACTTACCCCCCAAAATCAGATATACAGACTAAATTGGGCTCTCAGTCAGCTAGGTTCCATCATTAAGAGTGGAAAAATAAAGTTCAAGACTATGTACAATACCATTCATGTGGATGAGAAATAGTTTTACCTTACCAAAAGCAAAGATAGGTACTACCTGTTGGCAGATGAAACAGAACCTTATAGGACATGTAAGTCCAAAAGATTTATCCCAAAAGTTATGTTCAATTGTGCTGTTGCAAGACCAGTGATAGATGAGGATGGAACTGACCTCTTTGATGGAAAATTGGTATTTTTCCATTCATTACAGAGGAGCCAGCACAAAGAAACTCAAAGAATAGAGATGCGGGCACAGTTGAAACAAGACCAATGTGTTCCTTACTCTTCAAGGCTGTTATGAAGAAATTATGAAAGCAAAAGGCAGCAACAACTACAAGATCCCTCATATGGGGAAGGAAAGACTGCTTAGGCTTGGAAAGCTACCAGAGTGCCTTGAAGTTGATGAAGGGCTTGTTAGGGACAGCTTGGAGCTCTTAAAGTTGCATAGAAATGAAGGGTGATGGTCCCGAAACGAGTTACTGGTGTATGGGGGGGGGGGGAATACACCAGTTAGGATTTTAAAACTTAACCCCAAAAAAAAATCTTTTCAACTGAGTAAAAGGACTCAGTTGGAAAGTTACAGCTGAGTAAGCAACCTCAGCTGGAAGAGTGTAGCTGTGCGGAATGTGGTGGAAAAATAAACTCGTTAAAACAACTCACGCTTTTAAGCTCGGTTGGTCAAGAACCAAAACAGCTCGGTTGCAAATGTGCAAATGCAATTTGTATGCCGGTTAGATTGGTCAGTTAGAAATGTAAATAGCAACAGAATGAAAATAAACACAGACACATGGGATTTAACGTGGTTCGGAGATAACCCTCCTACGTCCACGGGGAGATGTGAATCCTCACACCTCAGTCCAAGTTCTTCTGGACAGTTCCACACAGCTTACCCGGGCTGTGCAACCGTTGCAATAAGTTTACGGGTACTTATCAACCTTCACAGTTAAGTTTGCGGGTACTTAACAACCTATGTCAAGTTTGCGGGTACTTGACGACCTGACTACTCAATTACAGGAAGACTAAGGTCCTAGCAAACACTTTTTAGGGTGTGGGTGGGTTTTCCAACTACAGCTCGATCACGAATGAGAGCTGGATCTAAGGCTTGAACGAATAAACACTCAAACTAAGATCTAAAACCGATTTTCACTCTATGAACCCTCAGCTACTAATGTTCTATCACTCTTGAACTCTCAGCTGCTGATGTTCTTAGAATAGGATTTTTGCAGATTTTTCTTTTGCTTGATTCTCTTGTGATTGCACTTCTCTGTCTCGCGTGTATGTTGTGTGCCTCTCGAATGAGAGAATGCCTCTATTTATAGGCGGAGAGTATCAACTAGCCGTTGGAGGAGCTGTTGATCTCTGATCGTTGAAAGCGATGGCTTGTCTCTTATTTCTGCAGACTTTCCCGATATGGCATCTGAGTTCTTCTGTTTTCCATCTGAGACAGCCTTGTGTTGGGCCAGATGGGGTAATGACTGAACGGTCAATCCCTCATGTGACTTCCTTTTGAAATTCAAATCTTAACCTTTCTGACAGTCAACCTTGGTTAGTCGGTTGAAAGTCTTGATCTTCATCTGAGTGGTCTTCAGCTGATGTTCTGATCTGTTGGACTCTCAGCTGACTTTGAACTTCAAGCAGTTGGACTTCTTGGTTGAATTCTACAACTGAGGTTCTAAAACTGAACACCCAGTTGTCTTCTTTGTATTTACTCAGTTGGGTTTGAACCCTCAGATGACTTCCTTTTCATCTGATGTTCTCTTCATTTCTACTGCTTCTCATCTGATGAACCCTCAGTTGGTTTCCTTCACAACTGATGTTCTGAAGACTTCCCCCTTTTTGCATCGGAACAAAGAGCTCTCAGTTGTATTTTATGACAGTTGATGTTCTGTCTGAGTGATGCCTTGTTGCCATCAAAACTTATACTAATAGATTTCCCAACAATTTCCCCCTTTTTGATGATGCCAAAACCACTTACAATCTTTAAACCACTATTGATCTAAAACTCACTAACTTATCTAAAATCTCAGCTAAAATTCTAGACAGTCTATAAGATAAAGACATCAAAGGGTTAGCACAGTTATAACATGATATTGAAAGACTGCGATTCATAGCTTGGACAATGAGATATTGTGCGTCAAGTTGAATCGTATTATATACTTTGAAGTTTTGGTTACAACTGTAGATTACAAGGTTAAGCACAAAACAGATAACAAAAAAAATACAACAGTTGCTTCAAAAACTACAACATCCAAAAACAAAACTTCATCAGCTCAAAAATACTGTTGACCGTACTTGCTGAAGATACGGTCAAAGATCTCCTTCTTCGCATTCGACTCAATCCCAGTGTTGACACCATGTTCCTTGCAGACCTGCCTCGCCTCAGCCATGATCGCATTTCTGTTTGGCGTGCTCGTGCCTTTGATCATCTGAGGGCGGTATATGCACTTCTTTGGAACTGAAACGGTGTTGGGATCGAGCTGAGCATTTAGCATAGCTCGCTTGAACTGATTAAACATTCCAGGGTCTCCAGATCTGAGTTCCCACAGGGCTTCCTTGAAGGCTTGCCTTGGGTCTTCAGTCGAGTAGACTTTCCTGTAATAGAAGTCATTGATAAATTCATGCTTGAATTGCTCCCAGTCGTCGTTCCACTCAGCATTCATCCACTTGTCAACATGTGGGAACCGAGACGGGAGCGGAGCATTCTTCTGCAACTGATGGGTCGACTTCCTAGCCTCAGCCTTCATCTGGTGCTTGTTGATTCTTCGCACGCTCCGGCTGGCTTTGTTCCTGTCGACTTTCTTCTCTACCTTGGCCAGTTCCTTCTCAAACTTGGCCACCTTCTTGGCCTGATCGGCAGCGAACTTCTTGATCCAAGAGGGATTCAAGTACTTCTCCTTGGGCTCCCCCATAGCTTTGGCAGCTTCGATGCAATCTTCAATAGATATTCCTCCGTCAAGTTCGGCATCGAGCTCGGCCGTAAGCTCGGCTACGAGGTCGTGGGAGACTTCCAGTTCGGGCTGCGATCCTTCAGCTTCAGCTTTAGCTCCTTCAGCTGGCACTCCTTCTCCTTGCTGAGCTCCTTCAGCTTGCTGGAGAACAGCTTTCCCTCGTCCAGCAACAGCTGCTGGCTCCTTGTCTTCCCCCTTTTTGGCATCATCCAAAAGGGTGGCAACGGTGCCATCCAGGGAGGTCAGCTTGGCCAACTCTAGGTCTTGGCGCTCCTGCTCAGCTCGCTGCACGGCTGCAAAGGTCGCAGAGACCTCTTTGTGGAGGGCGACGAACTCAGCTCGGAATGATGCGAACTGAGACATCCACTCCTGGTCTTGGGTCTGCTGGGACTTCGCCAGGTCAGATTCAGCAACGGTCTTGAAAACATTGAAATCCGAGCTGAGACCCTGAACGGCCTTCCTTAGAGCTGAGATCTCCGAGCTGGAAGAAGAGATAAGATCATCGAACTTCTGTTGCAGGGAAGAGGAAAGGTATTCCAACTGATTCTTCAAGCTGGCATTCTCTGCCGTCAGCTGCTGCATCCTGTCAGCTTCCTTCTCCTTGCTGAGCTGGATCTTATACAGTATTTCCTGCCTCAGCTGGTTGACCCTCTCCGAGATCAGCTCACAGATTGTATCAGATGAGAGCGCTGGCTGTTCGAAGGGTCCGGGCAGGTGTTGTGGTTGTGGCTGGACAGAAGGCTCCGTGACAACCAAGGCAGATCGGCTGGCGAGGTAGGCCTTGAGCTTCTCTTCTTCTCTCTTGGCCGCCTCATCAGCTGCGTCGACGTCCTCCATGCATGAGGAATTCTTAGCCAGCATCTCGTCAAGAAACTGAACAGCTCCAGGATTATTGCACAGTTCCCTGGTGTCTGTCCCTTCTTGGATGCTCTTGTCCAGACGTCGTCGTAGCTGGTTGTAAGCCACCTCCAGGTTTTGGTAGTCGAAGTATTCCCTCAGGTTGGACTCTTCGACCTTCAACCTGTCCCAACCATGGATCCTGAGGGTTTCCTCCTTTACATACCAATAGCTGAATATGACGCTGAATTGGTAGAGCAGTTCCATCCTGAAAACAGTAAAAATGGGCATCGAGGCTGCCTCGGGGAACATCCCAATCAGCTTGCGGAAGCAGTAGCTGAGTCTTTCCTTCATATTCAGCCAGGATCGCCTGGCGGTTGTCTTCTTCATCAATGGGTGTGGGTTCAATATCGAAGGTTACGGGTTCGATGGTTTCATCAACGTTGGCCGAAGGAATGGTCACAACGTTGGCATCGAGCGAGAGGCTCGGAATATCTGACTGAGGACCAGTTAAGAGAACTGGATCATCTTTGGATGGTGAGTCGGCTGGCTCAATGGTTTCTTCAGACACAGGTGGGATTACCTGGCTGGCATCAGCTCCAGTTTGACTGTCGTGGGACTCCTCAGATGAAGAAGAGTCATCTGAGGAGGAGCTGGAATCCTCCACTTGGATTTCCACGTCTTCAGTTGCTTCCTCCTGACGTGGTTGAAGAATAAACCCAGCTGGGTCAACCGATTGGCTGGATTCGGTTGACTCCTTCTCCTCAGCTGGCTTGACCACCACTGGACTTGTTGTAGATGGTTGAGCCGCTGGCTGGACGATGCGAATCCCGGGCCTCTTCTGGAGGGGTTCCTCCTCTTCTTTTTCTCCGTCTTCCTCTTCCTCAGCTACCTCCTCCAGCTGGCGCTTCGCTGGCTTGGACCTTGAAGGGCGGCGTGCAGCTGACTCCACAGCTGGCTTGGGGGCACCCTTGGGAGTGTAAACAGCCTCCACAACGTCCCTTGCCTTCTTGGCTGTGGGGAACAGCGTCAGCTTGCTGAATGGAGTGTCCTCACTCCCTTCCCATGTCAGCGGGAGACCCTTTGTGGCTTGGAGGATGAGGGCAGAGATTGTTTTCCCGAAGTTGAGTGTCCCCTTGACACTCAACAGCAGTTCTCCAGACTCAGCTGTCGTCTCGGAGATTTTCTGCTTCTCCATCATCAGCTGGCTCTCAAGAAAGCCCAGCCAGTCAACCTGGTGCAGCTCTTCCAGTGTCTTCTGTTGCTTGAGCTTTGGTCGGCTAATGTCACCAAAAGCTCCACCATATGCGAAGGTGCACTTGGAGATTACGTCGAAGAGAAGTCGGTGCACCGGCTTCAGCTTCGTCCTTTGCATGCTCTCCTTCAATGGTTTGGGAACAAGAAATATGGTTTGAAGGAAGGCATCAGCTTCCTTGTCAGTGAAGTTCCCCAGCACATCTGTGGCTTCGCGATTTCTGGGGATGATCTTCTCTAATTCCTTCGATACTTTAATTTCTACGACGGTGTCTTCTATCGTCCGGGAGGTTCTGTGTCGTTGCTTGCACGAAATGATCGTGACAAGCCCATCTTCTGCAACTCGCTGCAGATTCCGGTAGAAGTGTACGACCTGCTTCCTGAGCAACTGGGACGGAGAGAGGGTTGCCCAGTCGAGCAGATGGTGGTCGGATAGAATGGCGGCGATGGGGGCAAGTTCCAGCGAGGTGAGAGCTACTGTGGAAAGAATCTGTTCAAAATGAATCTTCGACATCACCATGTCGAAAGATTCCTGGAAGGTAGCAGGCTCTGTGGAAACCATCTTCTTAGAAGCTTTTAATTTGGGCGCCATCTCGAGGAGATATATATGCAATGAAGAAGAAAATCTTTACTGAAAATGGTGAAACAGAATCAGAGAGGATGATGAATAGTAATTAAAGATATGCACGAAATAAGAAGGTAAGGATCACTTCTTGATTTGTCGTATGATATAATCTTTGACTCGGATAAAATCAACGGCTGGGGTTAAATGGCGCGAATCTATCAACGGCTGAGATTATGCGACTGTTGGGTAATTTTGACTGATACTCCATGCGCGCGAGTGAGAAGGTGAATAGTTTGAGGTGTCAGCCCAGTCGCACTATAAAGTAAGACTATAGGAGTTCAGCCAGACTTTACATTAAATGCGACATGATGGCTTGTTTAGTTTAGCTGACATGTTCAGGAATGTTTGAATTTATTTCAAACATTCTCATTTAATATCATAACACCTTCAGTCATAAATGATACCTGCCAGCTGATGTCGAGATCAGCTGTATACCTCAGTCGAGTTCATTAGTTGCCGCATACCATCAGCTGACTCGAGTTCGTCTGGTCACCTGATGTTTGATATCTTTAGTTGGCAATTCGTATATGAGATTCCCCCTTCATCTGAGCTTCCCCCTTAGATGGATATCTGACTCTTCAGCTCGGATGGATCCTCGTCAGCTCGGATGACTCTTCATCAGCTCGGATGACTCTTCTGCTCGGATGATTCTTCAGCTCGGATCCAAGAGTCCAAGAAGATCACACAGCATCTTGAACCAGGCTTCAGGAAGAGGTTTGGTGAAGATATCAGCTCTCTGAATCTCAGTTGGGATCTTCTCCATGGACACATCCTTCTTCTCAATATGATCTCGGATGAAATGATGACGAATGTCGATATGCTTAGTCCGAGAGTGGTGAACAGGGTTCAGAGAGATAGCTATAGCACTCAAGCTATCACAATGAATGGGAACCTGTCCAGTTGTGACTTCATAATCTCTCAGTTGTTGCTTCAGCCACAACACTTGCATGCAACAGCTTCCGGCAGCCATGTATTCTGACTCGGTTGTAGAAGTGGCAACACATGCTTGTTTCTTGGAGAACCATGAAACCAGCTTGCTTCCCATGAATTGACAGTGTCCAGAGGTAGACTTCCTGTCCAACCGATCTCCTGCTAGGTCCGCATCTGAGTATCCAGTTAGCTGGATATTGTCGTCAGTTGGGTACCACAACCCAACATTGACAGTTCCCTTCAGATACTTAATGATGTTCTTTGTTGCTATCATGTGTGCTTCTCTTGGTTGGACTTGAAATCGAGCACACACTCCAACTGCGTATGATATATCTGGTCGGCTGGCAGTTAGGTAGAGCAGCGAACCGATGATCCCTCTATACTGGCTGGCATCAACGAGCTTTCCCTCAGCTCCGGGTTCGATCTTCCAGTTCGTATTCATAGGGATTCTCGTTATCTTACTTGTCTACAATCCGAACTTGGTGATGAGCTCCTTTGTATATTTGGACTGGTTGATGAAAATCCCTTCAGGTGACTGCTTCACTTGTAATCCAAGGAAATAATTCATCTCGCCCATCATTGACATCTCGAACTTCTCCTTCATGAGATCTAAGAATTTCTTGCACAGCTCCTCCGACTTGGAGCCGAAAATGATGTCATCGACGTAAATTTGCACAACAAGTATATCTTCTCCAACTTTGATGGTGAATAGAGTTTTATCAACTGAACCTCGTTTGAACCCCGAGTTCAGAAGAAATCCACAAAGAGTGTCATACCACGCCCTTGTCGCTTGCTTTAGATCATAGATAGCTTTCTCCAGCTTGTACACTCTTCCATCTCCAGTCTCAAAACCAGGAGGCTGTTCAACATATACATCTTCTTTGATATCTCCATTTAGGAATGCACACTTCACATCCATCTGATATACTTTGAACTTGTGATGTGCGGCATAAGCTAGAAAGATTCGGATGGCTTCCAGCCTTGCAACAGGTGCAAAGGAATCTTCAAAGTCAATTCCTTCTTGTTGGCAGTATCCTTGAGCTACCAACCTTGCTTTATTCCTCACAATGAATCAAATGGCGTCTCTCTTGTTTTTGAAAATCCACTTCAATCCAATCACCTTGACACCATTTGGTCTTTCTACCAACTCTCATACACAGTTGCGTAGAAACTCATTCAATTCTTCTTGCATAGCTGTTGTCCAGTGGACACAGTTGAGAGCTTCCCCAACATTCTTCGGTTCTGGAACATCAGCTACAAAGCAAGAAATCATGGCAACATCTCCAGCTTGCTCGAACTCCTCTAGAACTGCCAATTCCTCAGCATATTGGGCATAAGTGTTGGAATCTTCCTCGGTTGATTCTGGATTTGCAACTCTGCTCCGTGTGCGCACACCCTCGGTTGGATCTCCGATGATGTCGTTGGTGGAATGAACTTCATACCATCTTCGATTGCGTCTTCCTTCTTCTTCCAACTGTGGTTGTTCAGAAATCTGAGTTGGAGTCTTCAGAGCTGGTGATTGATCAGCTGTTGAGTCTGGATCCTTAACATTAACAATAGTTTGAACTGAGCTCAGTTGGGCATCGGATGCTGATGCAGTTGGAGGGGCATCAGCTGAAGTTCCCCCTTGGGACGAGCTGAGGTCTTCGCATTCATCTTCAGAGGAGTATGGATCCTCATCCTCAGTTGCCCACACCAGTGGTTCAGCTCGGTTCTTTTCCCTAAGTGCTTGCGATCTGGTGAGAACTGGTAGATCAGCTGGATCCGCGTGTTGTTCTTCTACCTATTCCCTGCACTCAAAGGTAGATTCATCAAAACTAACATGAGGTGTTATTTCCACAACACAAGAGCTATTGTTGAAAACTCTATATGCCTTGATCCGAGCTGCATATCCAAGAAATATGCCCTTCGAAGCTTTGGCATCAAAAGTTTTCAACTGAGTCTTCCCATTGTTGTGAACATAACACTTAGACCCAAAAAAGCGAAAATAAGAAATATCTGGTTTTCTGCGTCTCCACAGCTCGTAGGGTGTCTTTCCCAATCGCTTGGTGAGAAGAGATCGATTCTGAGTGTTGATCGCTTCAGCCCAAAATTTCTTTGGCAGAGCTGAGCTCGCTAACATGGATGTGGCTGCATCCTTCAGCGTTCTGTTTCTTCGCTTAGCTACGCCATTCTGTTGCGGAGTACGTGCGGCTGATGTCTGATGAGTTATTCCATTCTTCTCGCAATACTCAATGATGGTTTCATTTAGAAACTCCATTCCACGATCTGATCGGATAGATATGATCTTCATTTCTTGTTGATTCGATATCCGATCCATCAGCTTGGGCAGCTCATCTCGGGTTTCACTCTTGTGACGCATGAAAATGGTCCACGTGTACCTCGAGTAATCATCAGTTACAACCAATGTGTATTCGTTGCCATTTATGCTTTTTGGTGTAACTGGCCCGAAGAGATCCATATGGATCAGCTGTAGCACTCGGTCGGTTGAGGGAGTTGACTTCAACCGGAAGGAGGATCTAGCGAGCTTTTCCAGCTGGCATGCACTGCAGATGTGTGTTGTTGAAAACACTCGGTTAGGTATGCCTCTTGCATGTTTTTGTCTGGCGAGTCGGTTCATCGTCTTGAAGTTCAGATGGTTGAGCCTTTTGTGCCACAGCCAGCTCACATCCGAACTGCTCTTTGATATCAGGCAAGTGTCAGGGAGGCTGCTGTTCCAGTCAGCGTAGTAAACATTCCCTGTTGGAGATCGATTTCCCAACAATATCACCTGCTTTGTTCCGACATCTTTAACTCTGCAACCCTGTGCATCAAACTTGACAGAGAAACCATTATCACAGAATTGGCTGATGGAGAGCAGGTTATGTTTCAATCCATCAACATAAGAGACATTAGAAATTGAAACATGATTGGTTTCAAGGGTACCGTAACCTCTGGTATAACCTTTTGAGTTATCATCAAAAGTAACTGATGGACCTTCTTTCTCCACAAAACTTCCAAGTAAATCCTTCAGATTCGTCATGTGTTTCGAGCATCCACTATCCATCACCCACATTGTAGCAGACGCCTTCTTCTTCCTCAGCTGTTTCTCCTGCACCTGCAAAGAGAAACTCGCTTAGGTCCCCAATTTCAGTTGGGTCCTGGAGGGTTAGAACCAGTTCTCGCTGGAACTGTGCGTCGCTTTTCCCTGTAAACTCGGATGGATTTATCATTCCAGATTACTTTTTCTTCATCATCAACTATAACAACACCTCGCTTATCCTTAGGCTTGTTGTTAGTAGTGATGTTCTGTTTCTTGGGAGGAGTTGGATTTCTCCTATGTTGAGCTTTAGGAGGTGAGGTTTTCCCCCTATTTTGATGGCGATTCTTATCCTGTTGAGTTTGTCTGTGAGGTCGGACGCCATGTTAGAATCTTTGTTGCTGATTATGATTCCAACTTCCTGAGGGTTGACTGTAGTTGTTCATGCAGAGGTCGGTTCTGGTTCTGAGTTTGGTTGCGGTTGTGCCTTCGACGCCTCTGATTCCTCTTCTGACTTTTGGAACATTCCCCCTCGGTTGATGCCTCAACCAATGGAACATTCTGTCCTACATCAGCTACTCATTTTCCCTTCTCATGTGTAATCCTATTTGTTGGCTGAACTTGCTGAGAGGTAGAGGTTGATTTAGCTTCTGGAGACTCAGCTGTGTCTGGCTCGACAGCTGTGACTTCTACAGGTTTGATGAAGGTTGCTGGTGGAATCCCAGTATCCTTGACAACATCATAACCGAGTCCTGACACATCATCCATCTGTCTGCTGTAACTTAAAAGGTTTTCGATGATCTTGGATGACTGATATAGCTTGATTAGATTGTCCTTCTCAGTTTGCAACTCTTTGACGAGAACAGCTATCTCCTCAGTTTGTCCATCTGACTTCTTTATCAGCTGTTCGATCTGAGCATCTCGATTTTTCAACTGATCTTGCTGTTTCTTGTTCTGCTTTGTCAACTCCTCATCAGCTGGAGCCTTAGCCTCGTTCAGTTGATTCTTGAGATTCTCAATCTCCTTGGTTTGGCTTCTGATCAGATCGTCTTTTTCGGTTAAGGAATCTTCAAGTTTGGCGAACTGAGCTTGAAGACTCTTAAACTCAACCGATTGGTGATGCAGCTCCTCACTGAGTTCTTGAAAATCACTCCAGGAGGGTTCCAACTCATCGTTTGGAGACTCCTGCATATTAGAAGTATTGGAAGAATTTAAGCGAGCAGGATTAGATTGTACCTCAATATCATCTTGGTCGGTTCCAAGTGCCATGAGGCATTGATCCTGACTGATGACGTTGTTGGTAGATGTCAGTTCATCCTCATCTTCAGTGTATGTGAAGATGTCCATGTCGTCAGCTGCTTCTTCAGCTACCATGGCCTTGTTCTTTGCAGTTTGCTTGGCCCTCAGTGCTTCTCTTTCCTTCTTTGAGAGGTCTGGGCAGTCAGCTTTGAAATGTCCTTCCTTGCCACATTTGAAGCAACCATTGGTGACTGGCTTCGAACTGTCTCGTGTTCGGTTTGATTTATAGAAACGTTTATATTTGCCGAACCGAGTGTCCATGTCGGCTAGTTTCTTTGACAACGCTGCAATATTCTGTTGCAGTTCCTCTCTGCTCGGCTCCTTTGCAGTCGTGTCAGCCGATCTGGTTGGCCTTGACGATCTCGACTTTTAGTAGTCAGCTCGGAGAGCAACTGACTTTGAGGCTGAGCCAAAATCCTCAATTCTACTTGTCTGTCCTGAGGGCTGCGATCTCCTCCTGTTGACCTTATACTCATTTCCTTTCAAGATTGAGAACAATCTTTCAGTTCCCATTTCACCAAGGTCAGCTCGGCTCTCGTGGATATTGATGAAAGTATCCCACTCAGCCGGTAGAGCCTGCAACACTTTGAGGTTGATTTCTCTTAGTGTGTATTTTTCTCTTCGGATGGACTGGATTCTTCTGATGATGTCCATAAACCGGAGCTCTAGCTGATCGATAGTCTCATCAGGTCGCAGACTGAAGTTGTCGAAATCTTGACATGCATGTGAGAACTTGTTTTCCTTTGTCTCGTCGCTTCCTTCACTTAGCGATGCCAGGACGTCCCACATCTCTTTTGCAGTCTCACACTCCTCTATCCAGAGCAGATAATCTTGTCCAACCGTGGACATTATTGTGCTCTGAGCCCAGATATCCAGCTGGCTCACCTTGGCCTCCTCTGGAGAGTAGTCTTCTGGCTGTTTCTCCACATACTCCACCACTGTATCTCCATCGTTAGGATTTGTGGGAGTGCGAGCTATTCTTTCTTTAATGACTATTGGTCCGGACAAGAGAACTTGTTGCATCCTGTGATGCTTTGACAGAAGGATCTTCTTCATTCGAGTTCTCCATGATGTATAATTGACTACTGAGAACATGACGACGACCTTGTCCTTGACGTCCATCTGCAAAAACAAAAATAGGACAAAAAAATGCGAGCAAGTATGCACTAGCGTGAAAAGATCTGTTCAGTTGACCACTGAAGAAAATTTCTCGAATTCACACCTTGTAAAACAGAGTCAGCAGTCTTTTGAACCACTGCTCTGATACCACTTGATGGTCCCAAAACGAGTTACTGGTGTATGGGGGGGGGGGGGAATACACCAGTTAGGATTTTAAAACTTAACCCCAAAAAAAAATCGCTTCAACTGAGTAAAAGGACTCAGTTGGAAAGTCACAGCTGAGTAAGCAACCTCAGCTGGAAGTATGTAGCTGTGCGGAATGTGGTGGAAAAATAAACTCGTTAAAACAACTCACGCTTTTAAGCTCGGTTGGTCAAGAACCAAAACAGCTCGGTTGAAAATGTGCAAATGCAATTTGTATGCCGGTTAGATTGGTCAGTTAGAAATGCAAATAGCAACAGAATGAAAATAAACACAGACACACGGGATTTAACGTGGTTCGGAGATAACCCTCCTACGTCCACGGGGAGATGTGAATCCTCACACCTCAGTCCAAGTTCTTCTGGACAGTTCCACACAGCTTACCCGGGCTGTGCAACCGTTGCAATAAGTTTACGGGTACTTATCAACCTTCACAGTTAAGTTTGCGGGTACTTAACAACCTATGTCAAGTTTGCGGGTACTTGACGACCTGACTACTCAATTACAGGAAGACTAAGGTCCTAGCAAACACTTTTTAGGGTGTGGGTGGGTTTTCCAACTACAGCTCGATCACGAATGAGAGCTGGATCTAAGGCTTGAACGAATAAACACTCAAACTAAGATCTAAGACCGATTTTCACTCTATGAACCCTCAGCTACTAATGTTCTATCACTCTTGAACTCTCAGCTGCTGATGTTCTTAGAATAGGATTTTTGCAGATTTTTCTTTTGTTTGATTCTCTTGTGATTGCACTTCTCTGTCTCGCGTGTGTGTTGTGTGCCTCTCGAATGAGAGAATGCCTCTATTTATAGGCGGAGAGTATCAACTAGCTGTTGGAGGAGCTGTTGATCTCTGATCGTTGAAAGCGATGGCTTGTCTCTTATTTCTGCAGACTTTCCTGATATGGCATCTGAGTTCTTCTGCTTTCCATCTGAGACAGCCTTGTGTTGGCCAGATGGGGTAATGACTGAACGGTCAAACCCTCATGTGACTTCCTTTTGAAATTCAAATTTTAACCTTTCTGACAGTCAACCTTAGTTAGTCGGTTAAAAGTCTTGATCTTCATCTGAGTGGTCTTCAGCTGATGTTCTGATCTGTTGGACTCTCAGCTGACTTTGAACTTCAAGCAGTTGGACTTCTTGGTTGAATTCTACAACTGAGGTTCTAAAACTGAACACCCAGTTGTCTTCTTTGTATTTACTCAGTTGGGTTTGAACCCTCAGATGACTTCCTTTTCATCTGATGTTCTCTTCCTTTCTACTGCTTCTCATCTGATGAACCCTCAGTTGGTTTCCTTCACAACTGATGTTCTGAAGACTTCCCCCTTTTTGCATCGGAACAAAGAGCTCTCAGTTGTATTTTATGACAGCTGATGTTCTGTCTGAGTGATGCCTTGTTGCCATCTTCAGCTGGAGACATGTAAAGATAAAATTTTAACTTTGCTCAAACAGCGAGCCTAAATTCTAACATTAGGTTCTGGCAACATCTACTCGGTTGGGGTCAGTCGGTTTTGGCTTTCATCAAAACTTATACTAATAGATTTCCCAACAAAGGGGATATCTTTTACAATGTGGACAAGGTGGCTGAGGCAGTGGAGAAGATCAGTCTACAAGATTAGTGTATGAGAAATGGTTTGGGCAGATGGTAGTTTACAAGCACAAACAATGTGAAGGGACTTTTTGAGTTGTTTGTAATGTAAACTCTATAATTTGCATCAATATTGGATCCTTTTTGTCTCAGCAGTAAACATTTGCATCATAGACTTTTAATTTTACACTTAAAACCTCCTAATTCAATCTCCAAAACTAGGGATTAACACTCCTAGTGGTGGCATCATTAGATTGCATTAAGTGCAGCAGGTCAACAGCTCAACATAGGCATCATGAAGCATGAATATCATATATCAAAGATCTCAAACAGAGGCAGCAATATCACATAAACTCTCCAAAAAAACAAATCAAGTGCAGTATCTGTATCAAGATCAGTATCAGGCATCAAAATCATCATCATCAGGCATCAAAATCAAAGTATTAGTCATCACCAGCCAACCCATAAAACCACACGCATCAGGCATCAAAATCATCATCATCAGGCATCAAAATCACAGTATCAGGCATCACCAGCCACCCCATAAAACCACACGCATCAGGTAACCCGAAATAAGAACGTAATAACCTGATTAAATGAGAGATAAGACGCAAGGGAAGAAGATCCCTAGCATCTGCAGATAGCGAATTCTTTCTTCTTCGCTCTTATACTGATTTGGAATGAAATGGAGCATCCCATCGTCAGAGACAAGCTGGTCCATCTCCGACTTAGTTTCCGGCACGATCGTGTCGAATCCAAGGTCAGCCTCGCAGATCTGCACATCATTATCGGTGGCCGCCATGGATTCAAGAGCAGTACTGCTCACCATCGAGTCACCGAGATCAACGATGTCGAGTTCAGATTCGACATCAAGAAGACTTGATTCCGGCACCACCTCTGCCGAATCGATCTCAACGAAGGGAGACTCCCATGAATAGTTAGGGATTGGCAAAAAATGAGTTGCCACAGGGATCGACATATCAGAGCAGAAGAGAGGATCGCAGGTATCGAGTGCAGAGAGAGTATTAGGGTTGGCCATGAGAGAGATGAGAGATGCGGCGTGAAGATTTTGGGAGAATATAGAGAGTATTAGGGTTTGCAGACAATACGTTTGGGGGAAAATGGGGTCTTGAGATGCAGAAATGAATAAAGGGTAGTGGGTTAAGTAGGAGTAATTGGGTTAGGTAATTAGGAAGATAATTAGTGGGTTAATTGGTTGGGTTAATTGGTTGGGGGTGGGTCCACCAATGACAAAGGGTAGTAAATAGGGATAAGTTATGAGGATATAAGGGTACAAAAAGTGAAGTGGGTATTTTTTTGGTGGACAAAAAAAAGGTGCCAAATGGGTATTTTTTTCGTGGACGGAGGGAGTATATATTATATAATTTATTATCATTGACGGCGAAAACAATATCCCCCGACGATAACTTGTTCGACTCATATAACTCTTAAGTTAAAATTATTTTAACTAAAGAGTGGGGGACAAACTGTAGTGGGCAAAATTCGTTTATTTGCAAGCCCAATAGATTTATCATTTAGCTCACTTAGCCGGACAGGCCAGACACATTGGCCCAATACAAAATAAATGTAATTATTAAGCTTACAAAGCCCATACCCGAATACGGGGTGTCCAAGACTACTCATACACACACGCACGATTAACCACTAGGTTTATCATGTGAATACCCGACTTTGTCAAGGGATTCTCTTCCCCATGAGAATCGGAACTGACTAGGAGGTGGAGCTAGCGGATAAGGCGGATGAGTCAGGTGTGGAGAAAACCCTAAGCACGCAAAGTCGTCCTATAAATACACGACATACTAGGTCATATGGGGCATCCAATCATTCGCACTCCACTCCCTCTCTCGAATTCTCTACCTTCCTTCTCTGCCATATCCGCATCCATCACTCTCACGATTCTTATCACCACGCTGTCGGATTCATCCGATATACCTTCCACTCCGGCATCACTAGCCACCCTAACTCTCAAACTCTTTACTCATCTCTATCACCATCTGCACGACATCTCGGACGTCCAGGACATCCATGATCCCATCGCTCTTTCATCTGCTCATCTATTTCATCACTCCCAGGACACTCCAGACACTCCGGATATCCAGGATCTACTATCCCTCTCATTATTCATTTACTTTATATTTATATCAATTTACTACGGTTATTCTGATTAACTAACTTGAGCGTCGGAGGTGCTTCGGTTGACACCCCCACCGGTGTTCCGTCGAACTCTTACGTGTGTTACTTGTGACAGGTTGCTTGTGCCCCATCATCCACGACATCCACGACTTCCGAGTAGTAGGATTTATCCTCTACACCACCCATTAAGCAACTCCCACAAATTGTCTTACAACTCGATTAAATAACCAAACCCTAACAATTAAACGCAGCTAAGGAAGTTACCCAAAATAAAACAAAATAAAAATCCCATATAATGAAACAACGCCAATTCTTTTGAGTCCAAGACTAGCTTGCAGAGACGATCAAGAGAGTGCTAGTGCAATATCATCCCCATCACCAAATGAGATCTATTGTCTAACTATGTGTCGTCTTTTATTGGTTACACTTATTCATGATATGTAACAATCTGCAAATTTAAATATGGAAAAGTACTAGAATTTATTCCACCTAAATAGGGTATATAAATATTACTAATATACGTATAATTAATTTAACATGCGGAATAGAGAATATCACACTATTAGTCAATAGAATATTCGATCTCCCCCACCACATAGGGGAGGGGATGGACCAGAATTTCAAAAATTTGTGTATAATTAATACTTCACTTATACGTATTGGTAAAAAGTAAAAATTTATCGTGATTGTCTCATTCTGAATAATCAAAGTACACTTCTTTTTTTCCCCCTTGATTTACCGAGAGTTCCTCTTCATTCATTCATTAATCTCCATTCTTTCCCGTTTGTTAATTTCAACCCCCATAGTACATCCACGAATTTGTGCAGTTCATTTGAAGGATTAGGGATTGTGACAATTACAATTCACAATGTACACATTAGATTCAATAATATTCTTTTGAATGGAAGTGGGGGGATAGATTTAATAATCTTACAGGAGTGGATTCAAAATTTCTAGACATGAATTTTTTTTTCAAAAGGAACGAAAACTAATTTTGATAAGTTTAATTAATTCGATATAATGGTTCATTCTAGAATAATTTTTGTTTATCTATTATTATTATTATATAAACGAAAACGACTATTCGTAAAAAAAATCTTATGGAGCACCCTTTATAATCCTTCATTCCTATTTATCTAAATTCTCAAATTTTTTGAATTATTAAATACTACTTTCCTAAAAAAAATGGACCATATCTATGTAATATATATAAACCAAATTTAAATCTAAATAACTAATAGTAATTCACGTCCTTTTCAATTACGTATCTTCACTTTCATATATAAACTAATGTAATATATTTATTAATTTTGTCCAATTAATTAATTGGACAATTAAATAACGGGTACATAATACCATAAAATATTTTAACTTTAAGTATTATTATTAATTTTCTATCTCACATCATTTTGATGTAAAATTCACCTATTAGAAAGTCTATAAATACATATAATCAAGAGAAATTCCTCAAGAATAGCACTTCTTGGATAGTTTTTTTAAAATTTAGCACTCCTTATAAAAACTTAAAAATTTAGCACTTCATCTCTTTTATACACTCAACTACAATTTGTAATTCCATCCCTATCCCCACTTTTTCATCTTTCTCTCCATTCTTGTCCTACTCCTATTCTCTCTCCATTTTTATCTACTAAATTTTCTCTCTTCTTTCTTCTCCCTATCTTTTTCTCGATTTACAGAGCCATCGCCGCCGCCGTTTTTTCTCGGCCTGCCTCTCGCACTCCAGCGCGATCCTCACCAGCCCGGACGCCATCTCCTTCACGAGCACGCTCGTCGGCATCGCCAGCTCCACCAGGAACGCCGGGCTCTGCTTGAAATCCTCCAGCTCGTCGGCGTCGCCATCTCCTTCCGATTGGGGTTTCTCCTTCTCTCTCTCTTGAGATTTGGAGTTTGCAACATTCTCGACGGCGGCCGCCAGCTCACCCTCTCGCTCGACCAGCATTCCGACTCCGGCTTCCAGTCGAAGAATGAGTACTTGTTGGGAAGATTCGATATGCAGATTAAGCTCGTCCCCGCTAACTCCGCCGGAACCATCACCACTTTCTTCGTAAGCTTTTTTATTCATTTCCACTTACAGTTACAAATATCAATTAATTTTCCCCAATTATGAAATTTTGAGCTAATTAGGGTTTCCAACTGCAGTTGTCGTCTCAAGGAGCAAGACACGATGAAATCGACTTCGAATTTTTGGGGAATTCATCTGGAGAACCATACACCGTTCATACAAACGTCTATGCCGGCGGCAAAGGGAACAAGGAACAACAGTTCTGCATCTAGTTCGATCCAACTTCGTCGTTTCACACCTACTCCATCGTCTGGAACTCTCAGCGCATCATGTGAGTACACTACGACAACTACTGCAGCTGTAATTACTTAATTTGATATCTAAATTACTAATGTGATTGAATTGAATTATTGATTTCAGATTCATGGTGGACAACATTCCACTGAGAGTTTTCAACAATCACGAAGCCATCGGAACTCCCTTCCCCAATTGTATAAATTGTTTGATTGCATTTTTGGTATAATATTACTGAACATTGTGTATGATTTGTGTGTTGATGTTTGATGAAAGAGATCTATTTTTGATTGTGTTGGTTGGTTTATTAGGAGCAGATGGAAGGATGTTGGGCCTTCACATTTTTTTTGTGCATTCACAAATTTTGCCATATTTTTTTTTGTGACTTCACAATTTTTGCCATATTTTTTTGTGACTTCATAGTTTTTGCCATATTTTTTTGTGACTTCACATATTTTTTTTGTGCCTTCACAAATATTTGTGACTTCACAAATTTTTTTAAGTGACTTCACAAATTTTTATTGATGACTACACAATTTTTTCCTTTTTTTTTTTTACTTTACCAAAATTTTGTGGCCGCCGGCGACAGTGGCGGTGGCATGGCGGCGGGGAAAAAGTGATGGTTGAAGTTTTTTTTTTGTTCAATCACAAAATTTTGTAACCGCCGGCGACAGTGGCAGCGGCACGGCGGCAGCGGAAAAGTGGTGGTGGAATATATTTTTTGTGACTTCACAAATTTTTTCTGTTTTTTTTTCTGACTTCACAAAAAATTTGTGGCCGCCGGCGACTGTGACGGCGGCAGCAGTGGCGGCACGGCGGCGGTGGCGGCAGCTGGTTTGTGGTGGTGGAATTTTTTTTTTGTTCAGTCACAAAATTTTTTTTTGTTACTAGATAGCTGATGGAAGGGCAAAAATGTCCAAAAGTGCTAAATTTTTAAATTTTTATAAGGAGTGCTAGATTTTAAAAAAACTATCTAAAAAGTGCTACTTATAAAATCTTCTCTATAATCAATATGCATTTTCTCAGTCATAAAATTATATTGTAATATTATTAATTTGATCTATTAGAATTCAAGTATTATTAATTTGATCTATGCGAATTGAGAACGAACACTCTGTAGCCTCTATAATGTATGAATGAAAACCGATCTGATTACTAAGATTTAGAACAATTCTAATAATTTGTTGCGTTAAAACTTTAATTGTTCGACCTTTTCAATCAAACATATAAATTTGTACATAATTATTTTGTCATTTTCCATCTTTTCCTACATCGATTGTCAATAAAAAACCCTATAAATACTTAAAACTAATGCATATTTTCTCATCCTTTTTGCACCACCAATTTCGTTTGATTAATTAATTATTGGCCAAAAAATAATTTTATATTTATTGAAAATTTTAATTTCACCAATTATTTTATAGAAATATAAGACAAATACAATAAATTGATCATGGTCTACGACTGAAGGCCCTATAAAAAATTAGACATGATATGTATTTTATTCATATATTTTATTATTAAATATTCAAAATATTGTATCTCACATCGAATATTTAGTCGTGTTCAACCATTGAAGACCATATAAATGGTTAGGTATGATGCGTATTTTTTTTCGATCAAAAAGATTAGACATGATATGTATTTTATTCATATATTATATTATTAAATATTCAAAATATTGAATCTCACATCGAATATTTAGTCGTGTTCAACCATTGAAGACCATATAACTGGTTAGATATGATGTGTATATTTTCCGATCAAAATAATTTATTATTTAATTTGATTTATAGGTGTCCATAAAAATCATATCGTGATCAACAAGTTAGTTCTGACCCCATGCCGCAGGGTAGATGGGTCGATTTAGACGGTTCAACTTTTTTTGTAATAAAACAAATAGTACAACCATTTTCTAATTAAATTCTGATCTATATAAATTTTAAACGAATTCCATAAATTATGCACTCATACTTAAAATTTATTCCTTTTTATCTTGTATATTATGGGGCGGTTCTGACTTAGAACCGTGGGGTAGACAGGCCGATTCCGATGAAAACCATGGTGAACGGGCCAGTTCAGATACAGAACCGTGGGGTTAGGCGGGTCAATTACTAATTCAACAATTCAACTGGTATTTTTTTATTTTATATT
This sequence comes from Schizonepeta tenuifolia, assembly GCA_029490685.1. Lineage (NCBI taxonomy): Eukaryota > Viridiplantae > Streptophyta > Magnoliopsida > Lamiales > Lamiaceae > Schizonepeta > Schizonepeta tenuifolia. The sequence goes on along the minus strand of CM055956.1, from coordinate 67,506,047 downwards.
GAATACATTATGTAGGATATTTTGGGTCACTTTGACAATCTTCAAAATAATTTTACTTCTCTAAATCAATGTGAGATGAAAAAAGATATTTGGTACCAAAACGATCCATCTAAATTTTCATATATAATCGAAAGTCTTTACTCTACATCGATTTTGAGAAGAATTTATGAAATAATAATTCCCGGTCGATTTTCGACGGGTTACACACTAGTTCTTTTTAATCAAATTACATTTATTTTGAAAATATGAAGTATTTTTAATTACCATTTAAACCCTAAGTCTCAACTACACGTTTAGTTTTTGTTACTAATACAATAAACAGTTAAGAGATTCTAATTCTCATTCAATTTACAATTCAAAACTCTTAACTCCTAATACAAAATCAAGAAACAACTAAACAACACAAAAATCAAGAAAACCCGATGAAGAAGTGTAGATCGAATTGTCATTGACAAAACTAACAAAGACAGTGATGAAGAGGTGATAATTGATGCGAGAAAATCCATGGCACGTACATTCGTGCTCTCTTCCTCATCCGCCGATTTCAGCTCTGCCTCCGCGACCAACGATTCATTGTAGGCGTCAACTTTCTTTAGTAATGATGCAAGAGGGCTAGTCAAGACAGACACAAAGCCCCACCAAAAACCCAAGACAGTTTCGTTGGAATTGGTGTGCTTTATCATCATAATTGTTGCGTAAATGCAAACACCCACAATAAATGCGATTCTTCTATAGTTAAAGTCGAATTCTTTATCAAAAGAAGTATACACCCAAATTGGCGACACGTAGCACCAAAACATATTGGTGATTAGGCATATGAATTCCAAGATTGTAGGACGTCCGCGAAGCAAACCGACTTGTCGCCCTTTCAGAAGATAATGAAAACACCATGCGTAAACTAAGTAAAGCGATGCAGTGAAGAAGAAAAACGTGATTTCTTGTTTTCCGCTGATATATTGCTGCTTGTTGAAGATAGCAACAGTAGAGGTGCGGTGAGATTTATGATGAAAGCTCTGAAAGTTGGAAATTCAGCCAAGAGAGAGAGAGAGAGGGGGAAAAAATTGCGATTCTTGAAGAAATTAAAGAGAGAGATAATGAAGTTGGAGAAATCTTGATTTTATTCAGTTGGAATGGAGTCGATGGGTGCGCGCGAAGTTCTTGAGAAAGATTTGAACCAAAATAAAATATACAAGCACAACGTATTTTTTCAGTCAATTTAATCTTAACGTTAGCACAACGTATTTAATTCTTCTGAGTCTGATGCTTGCAAATTCGATCAACTTTAATTATCCGAGAGTGCTAGTGCAATGTCATCACCAAAGAGATTTTCTTCTAGAGTAGGAAAGCCGGGGGAACAGAAAGATCATTTGGGTAGCATGGGAGAAAATTTGTAGATCAAAAGATGAGGGGTTTAGGTATTAGAAGACTCTTCTAGGAAAATGGAATTGGAGGTTAAGAGTGGATAGTGAGGTTTTATGGTGCAAGGAGTTAAGCTCTACCTATAGAGTGGAGGGGGGCTGGGGGAACAATGTTGGAGAACTCAGAGAATGGGAGATGAAATCTGGTTCTTTTTGTTGGAAGTTCTTTCAAAATAAGATTCTAATCCGTCACGACCTTTTGAAAAGAGGTGTGTTTCGCCACTCCGTTGATATCAAATGCGCTCATTATTTGATTTAATTTGAAACTGCCAAGTATTTTGTTTTTCTTGTGAATGCGCACATCAAATTTGGGTTAATTGTTACACTTGGTTTGGGCTTAGTTATGTTGGTCATGTTAATCCTTCATCTCATTTTGAACAACACGCGAGTTTGGTATAGAAGAAAAGAAAGGCGTTGTGTGGAATATCTGGAATCATAGAAATGGAGTGATTTTTAAGGATGGAACTAGCAGCAGTGGATTTTTCTGAGTTTGGCTTAATGGAGATTAGGGGTGTTCAAAGTTTGGTTTAAACCGTAAATTAAATTGAATCAAACCGTAATTTACGGTTTGGTTCGATTTTGTGGTTTCAAAAATATGGTTTGGTTAAGAGTTTTCAAAAATTATAGTTTATGGTTTAGGTTTGATTTTTAAGAAAATTCAAACCAAACCAAACCGTAAACCGAAAAGCCATATTCGATATAATGATATTAATATTATCATTATCATTTTAGTTATTATGTTAGGAAATAGAGATTTTATTGATTGCATGTCATATCCTATACACATGATCAAAGAGAAAATGAGATAATAGCAAAAAATACTGTAAAATTAGTATTTGCAATATTATAAATACTACAAATTAGATACAAAAAGAAAAAGGTCGAATACGTGTAAAGCTATATAAGATTGGCACTACTACTTTTGTTTCCCCCTTCATTTAGCCCGTCTTCATGATCTGCATCGATTTGAATATGATTTTTCAATTTCAACGGGCACCTACCTATATCACACAAACATGAAAAGAAAATATATATATCGTATGTGCAGTTGCTGATTTAATGAAAAACGAAATTTTAACTAATCCTAGTTATAAATTTAATGTCAATGCTCTCCTAATGCTCTTAAATACCTTCGTATAGAGCCCTACAAATATATAGGCACGAAAACATAGTTAATAATTGTGAAAGAAGTTATATCAATCATATGCTATTATATTGTTGAATTGGGATTGATATAATTTATGGATAATAATTAGTTAATTGATAAATTCTAGCATTTATTTGATTTTTAATCATTCTATAATTAGACTAACATTTATGGACATTTATATATTTTAATTAGATATTGGTTGTCATTTTAATTTTTAAAAATAAAAGTTGACCGATTTTTCCTTCGAAAATTGAATCCTTAATTAATTTCAGATTTGTTGAATTAAATATTAGGTCCCTTACATGTAAGAACATTAAAAAGGAAAGGCATGTATAGTGAAAATTTCTACATTTCTAGATAAATGTAAACAAAAAATAAAGAATTTGCCACATACGCAAAAGAATGAATATGGTGAATTTGATTATTTGGATAATTAATATTGTAACCGCCACAAATTGTAATGGTAAACTCATTAAATTTGCAACCTTCAATTGGGCGGGTCACTTAAGATATGGCAGTTACTAATCCATTAATATTAATATTATTAATGAAATAGCACAATGCGAGTGGAGCATGTCTATCCTGTGGTAGAATACTTTGGAACTGGATTATATAGCCACAAAAAAATTAAATGAAATAATTAATTGATTGACATGATTAGTGTTTATAACGGTTGAGTTTAATCGTTTGATTGAAAAAATTACATATTATTCTCATTGAATTAATATGAATTATTGTATAGATCTTGTTAGCTAAACTTTGTTTTGTACCTTTGGATAGTCTTATATCACTGTGTTGCATTAAACAAATAAAATTACATGCACAAAAAAAAACATATAAAATATTACACATACAATGAAAACAAACCTATAAAACATAACGATACTTTTTGTTTATATAAAAGACAACAACAATTTTAAGGTAAAAGAGAAATAATAAATTACCTGAGTTGGGGAAGGAAGAGCATGAAACTTTAGCAATGAACTCCATAAATCTGGCCAAAGAAAAAAAAATGAAAAGAACTAATGCATAACAGGAAACTGAGAACAAAAATTGCAATTCTTAATTAATCAAAACATAATAATTATCCTTTCTATTTCTATTTACAAATCAATTTCAAACCGTGATTAATGAATCAAAAACATTACTGATGAAATTATGTAAGTTTCCGAAATATTAAGGGTGCTCACCGCCACTCCAACGACGATGAACAATGGGTACACCTTGGGCATGAACCATAGCTTGTGAGCTGAAGAAGATGAAGCTATAAGGATTCAATCAATGAATTATGATATAAAGCAATAATAGACGGTAGGGTAAAGGCTTCAGCACGACGATATCATGGAGGCGGTCATACTCATCCATCATGTTTCGAGTCTTCGTCCAAAGTGACAATGATTAAGGAATCGAAGTCCTCACTTGGAAGCTGATACTCGATGGAGTGATTGTTGAGATCTTCGACGGAGCTGATTGTGTTGAGGAATCCGGATTGTAAAGATAGGCGAAATGTAAAATTGTAAGATAAGAATTTGTGTTGTGGTTTAGGTATATAGTACATAATTTATAGGCACAAAATAATATAAAAATGGAAAAGATGATTATTATTGTCTTGAATTATGGTTTTGTAACCCCTATTTTAATTGCTAGATTGAAAATTATTAATGATAATTATAATTTTGAGGCTTGAATATAGCCATGACCTTATGACCATTTATTTTTACCAAATTAAAAAAAAAACCGCCATACACTAATTTGATAGTATTCATATAAATTAAGATTTAGATAAATAAAAAAGAAAAATTCTTAAAATTCCACCAAAACATGTGGATGGATGTGATTCCTTGAAAAAACTTTGCTATTATGAATTAGATTAGATAGATAGATTAGATAGATACTAGTAGAACTTTTCCTTGAATATATTTTCGTATTATATATATAGTCCATCCTTGCTCGATTAAATGTTATTTGTCTCGATGATTATTAAATGTGTTTTTATTTTAACTTTTGTTTGGGTGCATGATGTTAAAATTTATAGATCATGGTGGATTTTCTTATTGAAAAATAATTTTCATGGAATATTTGTAAAATATTTGAAACAGTCGGGTGTAAAATTACTCGTTATCTCGTGCTTCTTCCTGCTCTTGGACAGTGTCCTCTTCCAATTCATGAATTTATCTAGGTTTTATGAGGAGTAGACATTCACTTGACTGCCTTTGATTGCCGTGGACAATCTCTCCTTTTGGGTAGAAGCGATTTGTTTAGCTTTACATCCATCCCAAGGAATCATTTCTAATACATGGGTGGGGTTTCAAAAGATCGAGTTCATTAATTTTAATGTTATATATGTAAATAACGATATAAACAAATAAGTTGTTTATATTTAATGAAAATTATTTTGTGAGAAGTTTGTTGAGGCTTTTGTCTAACTAGGCCATCATCGTGGTAGAAACGTTGAATTTCTAAGTTTCTGGAATTGAGGAGTAAGAGAATTGAAAATTAATAAAAATATATTAACCAATAGGCTAACCCATCATTTATTTTATATAGATTCAAAAGTATATACAAAGACTTGCACTGGGCTGGATCGAAATACAAACCCGTCGGAGGAGGAATAGCTTATTAGTTAGTACTCCATTAACTAAAACTTTAAATAGCTAGGCATATTGTTATAAGTATTAACTAATATTTTAGCCTAATTTTTTATCAGTTCCGCTCACCGCCCACCGTAGGCACGGTTAAAGTGCTCACTGATGATGTGGTAATGCCACGTAGGCCAGGGAGTCAAACACATAATTATAAGTTATGTTAAATTATAAGTTCTTAAACACCCGCAAAGATCACGAAATCATTCTGCAAATTATTTGCTTCAAGAATTCTCAAGTCACGGCCATCTCCCCATTCTTTTCTCCTTTCTTAATTATCTTACCATGCATTTTTTATTTAGATGGAACGCGTTGGTAGGAAAACATGGAAAATAACAAGAAATTTGACAGTTATACTTAATTCTTTGAAGTGGGGTTGACATAGAGATAAAAAATAAACAAGAATACCCACCACTCAAGAGACGAAATTAACATTCAAGAACTCAGATACTAGAAATGTGTCTCAATCCAATTTTATCATTTAATTAATTAAAGTTATAAAAAAAATTTAATTAAATCAATTCAAGTATTAAGAAAAGAGAAACGAATTGTGGAGATGCTTGTGACTTGAGAATTGTTGAAGCAAAAAATTTGCAGAAAGATATTTCATGATTTTTGCTGGTGTTTAGGAATTTTTTTAGATTAATTAGTTTATAATTATTAAGAGAATGTTCCTTAAATTATGGACTTATCTTAATATATAATTTAAAATAACTTATTTATGTGTTTGACTCCCTAGTATACGTTGCATTGCCACATTATCGGTTGACACGTTAACGGTGCCCACGATGGGTAGGAGAGCGGAACCGAATTTTTTATAGGATATATTATTTTGCAAACAATGAAATCAAAGAGTGTATATATGTGCAAGGAAAAATAAATTAGAAAAGTAGCTATAAAATTATATAATTAACAAAAACCAAAAGGAGTATGAAATTATGTTCTATATAGAGACAAACTGATGGGAAATCAGTGTTATTGATGAAATCGTCACTACGAAGAAATTTAATTGTTGAATGTCGTTGCCGTGTGAAAATGGAGTAAAAAATTAATATAGATATTGTATAATGCATTTTATTTGGAATTTGGATAGATAAATGAATGGAAAATATATGAGCAATTAATTGTATTAATTCTTTGGTAAAACTGAAAATTGTGTGGGAGAATTTATTAAAGCTTCTTTGTTTTAGTATATTAGTATAGAAGTATAGATTAATTGTGGTTAATTATTTACATCTCTCTTTAAGTTGGGTGTCATCAACGATAATAATTTTGTTTAGATCTCTCATCCATCAATCTCTTATATTTTAGAGTTTAAACAAATATGTGTTTGAAGTCGTTTGGATTTTGGCTTCGATCAGGTAACAATCAAAAGAATAGTATTTATTTGAATCTCATGAAGTACCTCTATAGGTCGAGTCTGTCACACATGAACTTGAAAAGTGTGATTTACATGTCCTGTGTGGTTTGTAGGCTACTGCACAAGAGATAGGGATTTACCTACGATATTAAAAAAAAAAAAAAAAAGTAGTATTTATATCTCTTTGATCAAATTGATTGGGTAGGTAAGAGTATTATAAAGATATATTTGTGTGACAATTAATTCTCCATTTTCTTTACCCTATAACAAATGATTGAAGATTTCTTTTGACTTACATGATGTTTGTTGTACGTTGTGCTTATTGCGGAAGAGATGGTCTTTGGTGCGGTGAGCCGAAGCTACAGAATTGTTTAGGATACCAACTAAGACTTATTTAAAAATTTAACACATTTTTTGTCCTAAAGCATTCTAAAGTGTCAGCCCGTGATTTTAATTTTCCAAATCACACCTTAAGTGATTTAGACTATCCGCATTGGTAGTGTCTCTATGAGGTGTTTTTATGGGGTATGATGGAGATAGAGACAGTCAGTTGCAGTGGGACTGTCTCTATGGGGTGTCTCCATCTAATTAGTTTATTAATTTTGAATATTAATTTTGTCAATATATCACTATCTCTAGACTGTCTCGTTGGAACGAGACAGTCTCGAGACAGTGGATGTTGCACTGGGCTGTCTCTATAGATTGAGTATCTCAAAACACCTATGGAGACGATCACTGCATACAGTCTTAATTCTAGAAAAAACACTCTCCAACTGGGTGGACTATATACAGTCTGTTGTCCCAACTTATTTTATATTTTTTGTTTTCTAGTTATGTATGAGTAATATTTAGTTAATTCTAACTGATAACTAATAAATTCAAATTCAATTAATTATCTCGTAATTACCTTACATATGTCTAAACCTTCCTAACTACGGCTTTGCCTGTACACAAGTTCTCTACAAAGGACACGTCGCCAAATCCTTTTGACTTCTGTTCGTCATCGATCATCTCCATTTCCACGCCTATATATAGTATACACCTTCTATTCATCCAAAACTCATTCTCTCAATCTCTCTCTCTCTCTCTCTCTCTCTCTCTCTCTCTCTCTCTATTATCATTTCAAGAGATGGGAAGAGCTCCTTGCTGTGAGAAAAATGGAGTGAAAAAGGGGCCATGGACCCCCGAAGAAGACAAACTTCTCATTGACTACATACATAAAAATGGCTGTGGAAATTGGCGAACCCTCCCTATCAATGCCGGTCTCTCTCTCTCTCTCTCTCTCTCTCTCTCTCTCTCTCTCTCTCTCTCTCTCTCTCATATATATATATATGCTCATTGCTCAATGACTTGATTTGCAGGTTTGCAGCGGTGTGGAAAGAGCTGCCGCTTGCGGTGGACAAATTATCTGCGGCCTGACATTAAAAGAGGAAGATTTTCATTCCAAGAAGAAGAAACAATCATTCAACTCCACACCATTCTTGGAAACAAGTTTGCATTCCTTTTCTTTTCATATATATTTGCTAAAACTACATTTTCACAAATCTTGGACTAAACAAACTCACTAGTAATAAAACTTTTCTACATTGTCACATATTATAAATAGGTGGTCTGCCATTGCGGCCCGCCTACCCGGAAGAACGGATAACGAGATCAAGAATTACTGGAACACCCACATCAGGAAAAGGCTCCTCCAAATGGGAATCGACCCCATCACCCACCGTTATCGTCCCGACATGCTCGAATTCGACTCGATAATAAATTTATCTACTTTGATGACGTCATCTCACACGAGACTTTCCCGGTTTCTAAGGATGCTACCTTCCACTAATTATCCAGAAATAATGAGATTAGCAGCTTCTCTCATCCAAAACCACCAAATTAATGATGATCAAGCCCAACAATTTGTCCAAATGCAAATTCCGATTCAGGACTTAACGTTTCCACCTAATTGTTTCGATCAGCAGCTCATGCAAATGCAATACGGCGGCGAGAGTTTTCCGCATAATTTTCCCGGTTTCGAGAATGGATCGCTGCTAACGGAGGATTACGGCTTGGCAGCGGCGAACTATGGATATTACGGGTCGGGTCATCCAGTGATGGATCCGGCTTTGTCGTTGGATAGTTTCGGTTTGCAGTCGATTTTTTCGAACATTTCAACACCTTAATCAAGTCCAACAATGTGCAATTTTAATATGGTTGTTACTTTTGAGAAATTTAGTGAAGTTTAAATTTTAGATTATAAGATTATGGATTTTATGAATTAAATTAATTTATGCACTTGGCGAGTTTAGAGAGCTATTTTTGATGTTGTCAATGATTAGATTTATGAAGACTATGTTGCATTTTCTTTGGAAGTGAAGATTATAATGTATTAGTATCTTTTCCAGTTTTAGATATGCATTGTTTTAATTTTCTACAATTGAAGTAAAAATAATAGAAAAAGGGCTGGCGGGAAAAGTTATCCATTTTGCTCGAGAAAATTAACAACCGTCGTAAAACGTTTGGAAATGATGTAAAAATGGTTGTTCGGAAAAATTATCCATTCTGCTCGGGAAAAAATAACAACTGTAATAAACCTGTGAAAATGATGAAAAAATTACTAGCCGGAAAAATTATCCATTCTGCCTGGAAAAAATTAACAACCGTAGTAAACGTGTGAAAATGATAGAAGAAAAGGTAAAAATATTTATTTTCCACCATTTTCCATCAAATTAAACACATTCTAAATTTCTAAGTATTTATTCGGGTCGATAATTAAACTATATCATCAAATCCAGTTTTAACATTGACGACATTGCTTTAACTTTGTCTGTTTAAATAACAAAACATAAGAAATCTATAAGTAGATTTTGGCAACACTTAAACTAGCAACCTACGCCAAAATCGCAGCCACTTTGCCGCATTTTAATTAATTCTAACACATGGTATGCCTGTCTATTTTTAAAATTCATCTCATATTTTACCACTATATCTATATATTTCGTCCAAAATTTTCACTTTAGCTCTTTCTATGCTATATTCATGTGTCGGCCTAGCCGCCTAGCTATGGTTATATATATCCACTAGCTAGTTGTGCATAATTTTGAATTTTGATGTATCATACATTGGATGATCAACATATACATGAGAGAGGATCATGTAGGAACTGATTGTTAGAATTAGAAATTAATTGGACTGTTGATTTTTTTTTAATTTACAATCTACATTAATTAATGCATTAAATTACTGTTATTTATGCTTAAAAGTGTGCTAAATAATTTGTGCATTAAATTAGTGTAATTAAAAAAAACATGTCCTGTTTGCAAATATGTCGTGGTTCATCGTTAACTTGCTATAATGCGAAAAATAATATTATATCAACCATTATTTGAGTTGAAGATATAAAAGTCGTTATATGCCGCAATTAATTAATAAAAATATCTAGAAAAGTTATTCTCACTTATTGCTACGCCGCCAAGGGCAGCCGGGAAGAGGTCGGCAACGTCGCGGCGCCACCTGTATCAAAATAAAGGGAAACGTGACATTTAAAAAACCACAAGTTCTATTTGTCGCCCGAAAATATTGAAATTAGTATGAAAACTATTCTGCATGGGGGAGTGATGTGAATAATGAATAATGTGATGAAGGAATTGATAGGATTCATTCTCAAAAAAAAGAAAAGGAATAGATAGGATTCGATTTAAGGTCGTCCACGTGTAAAAGTAAATAAACTTCGTGGGACCCACTCATTACTATATTGGAAAATGAGTTGGCTGGCGCTGCATGCAATTTCCTTGCTCCTTTTGTCCTTACGTGCAATTTAGTAAACTTCAAACATTTTATGACGTTAGCATCGCGGCACGTGGTGTTGAGTTATTGGATCGGCGGGCCCACTTACAGTCTCTAGTTGACCTGCACGTGACAGGGGAAACTTATTAGTGTAAAATAATGGAAAACTATCAAATAAAAGTTTGATATTTGCCTTAAACTACAAATAGCACCTCATGTTTTTAGGTACAAATACATTTTATGTTGATTTTTGGGTATAAATATAGTACTACTTAATGTTAATTAATATTAATATTCATGCCCTTCTAATCATAATAGTTAATATGTAGTAAATATTTGGTAACTTGAATATTGTGAGATTAATATAATACTCCCTCCGTCTCGTTTAACATGTCTCACTTCTTTTTAGTACGGAGATTAAAAAAAGAAGAATTATATGTAAATTGTGTGTTTAGTATAGTAAATAAAGTGATACTATAAAATATTTTTTAATTGATAAAGTGATAGTATAAAGTATTTTTGAAGTGACATAAAGTGATATAAAAGTGGTTTTGAAGTGATATAAAGTGAATAAATTGATTTCTTAATTATTTTCTTAAAAGTAAATGAGACATGTTGAACGGGACGCCAAAAAAAAGTGAGACATATTGAATAGGACGGAGAGAGTATTTATTTTTAATTATGTTGCTACTAATTAATTTACCGATGGCTTTGTTCCAAATTTTATAATTGAAACAAAGTCAACCATTTATACTCATACATTTATAAACATAAAAATTTAATTTCATATTTCATTTATAAATTATAATAATTCAATGATAGTAAATTAATATTGTGTTATAGCTTATTGATTTTTTTCATATTTTATCATAATGCTATTTCTTGAGTTAAAAAAAATGATATAAAAATATATTGACAAAAAATGGTGAACAATCTAGTTTAAGAATTTGATTAATATTGATTACTCTATCTCAAAAAAAAAAATTGATATTCACTACATTTTTATATCGTATTTTCACATAGAGGTAGGGGTGAGCAGAAACCGAACCAAATCGAAAATTCGAACCGTACCAAACCATAATTTGCAGTTTGGTTTGGTTTTTTAAAACAACGGTTCGGTTCCGGTAAAGAATTTGAAACCCGAAATTTGTGGCAAAGTAAGTGTTTAAACTATGTTAGTCTCACAATATTTTATTTAATGAAAAATCTAAATATAAACTTGATTATGACAGGAGAGGTATGAAAATCAATATTAACTAACATTAAGGGGTGTGTTTGTATGCAAAAAAATAACATTAAAGGTATGTTTGTACCTAAATAAATATGAAGGACTTATTTGTACTCTATAGTAAATATAAAGAGTTTATTTGACCCTTACTGCTTTATTTTTTCTGGCAATCGTTGTGTAATGCAAAAAGTATTTCTCAAAAAATTAGAATGTACTATAGCATTTGTTTTAATTGCAATACCGTAGTAGAATATAAGTTGGCTCTACATTCCATGGGAGATTTCTACATATTATAAAATATAGCTTTAACTTAATTTCGTTTGTTTTAAAATTAAATGAATATTGATAATTTCTTTTGTATGTTTCGTTGTAACAACTCTTCATTTTAGTTCCCGTTTAGCGTAGTAAAAGCGACTCCAATTGGTTTGAATTGGAGCTTGTTACTAGGGACAAATATTGGTGCAAGGTCCGAATGTAAACGTTTTTAAGTGATGAATTTTTCCTAAAAAAAAATTGATGAATTCAATCTCTTATGGTATCAACTTCATGATTAGACATATTTAGATAAGTTCATCAGTCGAGAAATATATTTCGGCTATAAAAAACCACAATTTATTGTTAGAATGTTAGTAGTGTACTTAATTAGTAGGTCACAATGAAACCCATATCATATACTCTGTGAGAAACTACTTATTGCACTCACATAGCGTTTGGTTAATAGAATAAGACAGATAGAATTGATGAGATTGATACGATTATATGAGTGAATAATAATCCAATCAAATTTAAAATAATAAATTATTTCTCGATTGATAGATAGAAGCACGGACCATATTTTCTATCACATGCTTAACTATTTAAACCAAATATATAATTAAATTTAATTATTTCATTAATCAAGCATGCATTATCATGCTTTATCAATCAAACTAACGCTATATATATGTGTAAGGGACAACGACAACTTTTCAACGTGTGATCTCGTACCTATAAGTTAAAAATTGCTTTCCTAAAAAAAAAATATAAGTTAAAAATTGCATTTATTTCATATCATCATTAATGACCATGTGATTCTTTAATTTTTGAACATAGAGGCTAGACCTATTTACTGTGAGTCATACTAGTCGTCTATGCATGATAAAATCTTTTAAATTAAGATATTGCACTGTATAAATATTACTCCCTCAGTCTACATAAGTGTGATCCGTTTCTTTTTTTTTTTTTTAACCATCTACGATAAGTATGGTCCAACTAAGAATGGACACAATTATTTACCCATTTATTCTTAAAAGTTTTTTCACAAAAACTTATATGTAGCAGGTTGCACTCCATGCGACCGCGCGTGAACACTACGCGCCTATTTTCCTTTTTGTAACTTCCTGATTTTTTTCCTCTTTTTTCTTGTTTGGCTCTTCTTTTTTTGTTTGCCAATTTTTCTTTGATCAATATTCGAGCGAGGGGAGCCGAAGGCCTCGTAGCGAGTCGAATAAATTCAAATTGTTACCCGATGATTATTCTTATATTAGTATTTGGAGCGGAGGGGAAGCCGTAAATCCTGGGTTAGCGGGTCAACCCGACCCGTATCCGGTCGCATGTACCCTGCGACCTGCCGCACAGGTAGGGGCGGACCTAGGTGGGGGCAAGGTGGGGCTCCAACCCCCACCAAACAACTTTTTTTTTTTTTTTAATTATTGTAAAATTATAAAAAATATCAAGACTTTGTTTGAATTATTGTACAAAAAGCCCTCATTACCAAATTGAATTATATGCAAAATTAGTTTCATATTTTTGAATTTGAAATATAAAAGATGTAGCTCCCACCGATATTTTTTTCTGGGTCCGCCCCTGTGTTCAGGAGTCCTTCTCAAGTTTTTTTATTTACCAAATAACCTTGAATTGATTCTCTACCACACAACAAATAACTGTAGCTTTTATTCTCCACTTACAATACTTTTTACTTTCTCACTCTCAACTATTCTCCATTTCTTAAATTTGGATCACTCCGTTCGCATCACACCCACAGGGAGTATAATTACATGTCCAGAAATTTGACGGTCGAAAGTATAAATGGCAAGTGCTCGGGATAAACCGACCACAACGGAAACGGAAAAGTAGGCCTTTCCACTTTTAAATATTTCCAGTTCTTTTTTTTTTAAGTAAATGATTTAGCACAGACACACACAAAATATAGATGTATCTATTTGATCTAATTCTTATGTTTCTACTATATATTACTCTCTCCGTCCCATTTAATAAGTTTCATTTAGGATAAGGATGAAAATTAAGAAAAAAATGTTAAATGATAAAAAATGTGATTAAGATAGTATTTATTGTTGTTGTTAAAGTAGATTGAGTGGAAAAACACTGTACAGTAAAGTTTGAGTGCGACATAAAGTGGTTTTAGTGTATTAATCTTTGTTAATTAAGGAAATGAAACTTATTAAGTGGGACACCCGAAATGACAAAATGAAACTTATTGAACGAGATAGAGAGAGTAATACGTGACGTGTCTACTGTCCGTGCTTCCACTTTTATTAAATAAGTTTCGGCTTATTTGTTATGTTTATATCTCTCAATAATGTGTATATTCTTTTTATTACTGTGAAGAATACAACATTATCAAGTGTAAAATATATACAGAAAATTGATCAAATAACAAAAGTTAATTTCCTCATGTTGAAACTATAAATCAATCTAGATCGTTGATTTTTTTATAATTTATTATTGTTATCAAATGATACATTATTATAATTAATATAGAATTTACATAACCATAACGATGTTGTTGGGAAATTTATTAAAGTTTTGATTGATTCTAAAACCAACTGATCCCAACCGAGTAGATGTTGCCATAACCTAATGTTAGTAGTTAGGCTCGTTGTTCGAGCAATGTTAAGATTTTATCTTTACAGGACTCCAGCTGAAGACGGCAACAAGGCTTCACTCGGATAGAACATCAGTTGTAAGAAAGACAACTGAGCGTTCATGAGACGAGAGTTAAAAAGGGGGAAGTTGTAAGAGAACATCAGATGGAAGAAAGTCATCTGAGCGTTCGAGCCAACTGAACAGATTCAGAACATCAGAAAGACAACTGAGCGTTCAAGATTCAGAACATCAGAAAAATAACTGAGCGTTCAAGATTCAGAACATCAGATATAAGATCAACAAAGTGAAGTTCAAGTCAGTTGAGAGTTCAACTGTCTCTATTCAGACAAATTGTCAGATGAAGATGGCATTCAGATAGAACATCAGCTGAAGACAAATCAGACGAAGATCAAACTTCTCAACCGACCATCCAATGTTGAAAGACTAATGTTGAGATTTGAAATTCAAATAAGGAAGTCACGTGAAGGTTTGACTCTCTGTCATTACCTCATTTGGCCCAACACAAGGCTGTCTCAGATGGAAACCAGAAGCACACAGTTGCCAAATCCGGAAAGTCTGCAGAGATGAGAGACAAGCCATCGCTTTCAAAGAACAGAGATCAACGGCTCATCCAACGGCTAGTTGATTCCCTCCGCTTATAAATAGAGGCCTTCATTCATTCACCAAGACTTACGAGACAGACAAGTGCAAGAAGAGATAAAAGAACGAGATAAAGAACGAAAAACTGCACTCAAGCAAAACTGTTGTTATCCTCTAAGAACATCACTAGTTGAGAGTTCTAGAGTGTTAGATTCTATCTCTGTGTTTTTCGATCCAACCTTGAGAACATCACTAGTTGAGAGTTCGTAGAGTGTTAGATCCTAGCTCACTTCTTGTTCGAGCTATTAGTTGGAAACCCACCTTTTCACAAATCCTCTCAAAAGGATTGTTAGGACCATACTCTTCCCGTAATTGAGTAGATAGGTTGATAAGTACCCGTAAACTTATCTGTAAGGTTGATAAGTACCCGTAAACTTATCTTAACGGTTGCAAAGTCCGCGTAAGCTTTGTGGTTTTGTCCAGAAGAACTTGGACTGAGTTGTGTGGACTCACAACTCCCCGTGGACGTAGGAGTTCTCTCCGAACCACGTAAATCTTTGTGTGTTTGTATTTATTATTCAGTTATTAATTGCTTATTCAACTGACCAACTAACCAGCATACAAACTGCATCTTTCCATATCAACTGTCTTGGTCATTGACCGACCATTGCATCTGAGCGTGAGTTTTATTTTTACGAGTTGTTATTTTCCATCACATTCCGCACAGCATTTCACTTCCAGCTAAGTACTCTTACTCAGCTGTGAATCCAGCTAAGTGTTTTTACTTGGTTGAGATATTTTCAGGAGGTTGTTTTTAAAATTTCCTAACTGGTGTATTCCCCCCCCCCCCATACACCAGAACTCGTATCGGGACCATCAAGTGGTATCAGAGCAGTGGTTTAAAAGACTGCTGACTCTGTTTCACAAGGTGTGAATTCGAGGTGTTTTCTTCAGTGGTCAACTGAACAGATCTTTTTCACGCTAGTGCATATCTGCTTGCATTTGTTGTCTTTTGTTTGTATGTGCAGATGGATGTTAGATCGTGGTCATGTTCTCGGTTGTGAACTATACATCCTAGAGAACTCGGATGAAGAAGATTCTATTGTCAAAGCATCATAGAATGCAACAAGTACTTACATCTGAACCGATCATCATCAGAGAGAGAGTCACTCGCACTCCTACAAATCTCAATGATGGGGATGCAACTGAGGAGTTAGTTGAGAAGAAGCCAGAAGACTTCACTCCAGAGGAAGCTAAAGTGAGCCAGCTGGATATCTGGGCTCAGAGCACTATCATGTCCACAGTTGGACAAGACTATCTTTCGTGGATAGAAGAGTGCGACACCGCTAAGGAGATGTGGGATATTTTGGCATCTCTTAGCGAAGGGAGTGACGAAACAAAGGAGAACAAATTCTCCCATGCCTGTCAAGACTTTGACAACTTCTGTCTAAGAACTGATGAAACCATTGATCAGTTAGAGCTCCGGTTCATGGACATCATCAGAAGGATCCAGTCCATCCGAAGAGGAAAATATACTTTGAGAGAAATCAACCTCAAAGTATTACAAGCTCTACCAGCTGAGTGGGATACTTTCACCAATATCCATGAGAGCCGAGCTGACCTTGGAGAGATGGGAACAGAAAGATTGTTCTCAATCCTAAAAGGAAATGAGTACAAGGTGGGTCAACTCAGTCCTCGGTTCAGACGAGTCGATATGAGGATGTTGGTTCAGCCACAAAAACAGTAGCACTCCAAGCTGACTACTCCAAGCCGAGAACATCAAGGCCAACACGATCTGCGGACACAACTACGAAGGAGCCAAACAGAGAAGAGATGCAACAGAATATAGCCGCCCTGTCAAAGAAGCTAGCTGACATGGATACTCGATTCGGAAAATACAAACGGTTCTATAAATCCAACCGAACTCGAGAGAACTCAAAGCCTGTGACCAACAGTTGCTTTGAATGCGGCAAAGAGGGACATTTCAAAGCTGATTGTCCAGACCTTTCAAAGAAAGAAAGAGAATCGTTGAGGGCCAAACAAACTAGAAAGAACAAGGTCATGGTTGCAGAAGAAGCAGCTGACGACATGGACATCTTCACCGACACTGAAGATGAGGATGAGCTGACTTCCACCAACAATGCTATCGGTTAGGATCAATGCTTCATGGCATTTGGAACCGACCAGGATGACGCTGAGGTACACTCTAGTCCTGCTAATTTAAATTCTTTCAATATTTCTAACATGCAGGAAACAGTAGAGGAAGAGTTGGAACCCTCCTGGGGTGACTTTCAAGAACTCAGTGAGGAACTGCATCAGCAATCGGTTGAGTTTAAGAGTCTTCAAGAACAGTTTGCCAGACTTGAAGAATCCTTAATCGAAAAGGACGATCTAATTAAAAGTCAAACCGAAGAGATTGACAATCTCAAATATCAACTGAATGATGCCAATCGAACTAATGCTCCAACCGACGAGGAGTTAACGAAGCAGATCAAGGAGCAACAAGATCAGTTGAACAAGCAAGAGGCTCAGATCGACCAGCTGATGAAGAAGTCAGACGCACAGACCGAGCATATAGCTGTTCTCTTCAAAGAGTTGCAAACTGAGAAGGACAACCTGATAAAGCTATATCAATCATCCAAAATCATCGAGAATCTTATCAGTTATCAAAGACAAATAGATGACGTGTCTGGACTCGGTTACGACATAGTCAAGGATACGGGAATGCCACCCGCAACCTTCATCAAGGTGGTGGATGTCACGGTTGCCAAACCTGATACAGTTGAGTCTGCAGCTCCGCAAATTAATCCAACCTCCACTTCTCAGCAAGCTCAACCGACTAAGGAAACTTCAACTGAGAAAGGAAAATGAGCGGTGGATGGAGAACAGAACATTCCATCGGTTGGGACATCAACCGAGGGGGAATGTTCCAAGTCTCAGAAGAGGAATCAGAGGCGTCGAAGATACAATCAAAACCGAATTCAAAACCGACCTCTGAACCGACCTCATAGCCAACATCAGAAAGAATGGAACCGACCGCAGAACCGACAAGTATCCAACCATCTGAATTAACAGCGGTTCCATCATCAGTTCAACCAGAGGTTCCAACCGAGTCAACCGATGAGGAACAATTCGAACAGCTGGAGATATTCATGCCACAACATGAACCAACAACAGGGCATGAACAGCTATCATCGACAGTCAGGAAGATGGAATCAGACTCAGCCACACAGATTCCAACATGGCGTCCGACCTCATCGACAAAACCAACAGGATAAAAAGCGCCATCAAAACAGGGGGAAAGCCTCTCCTCCGAAAGCTCACAATGGGAGAAATCCATCTCCTCTCAAGAAACAGAACATCACTACTAACAACAAGCCTAAGGATAACCGAGGTGTTGTTATAGTTGATGGAGAAGGAAAAGTGATTTGAAATGATAAATCTATCCGAGTATACAGAAAAAAACGACCCACAGTTCAAGGGGGAACTGGTTCTAACCCTCCAGGACCCAACTAAAATTGGGGACCTAAGCGAGTTTCTCTGTGCAGGACAGGAGAAACAGCTGAGGAAGAATAAAGCTTTACGAACCATGTGGGTGATGGATAGTGGATGCTCGAAACACATGACAAATCTGAAGGATTTGCTTGGGAGTTTCGTGGAGAAAGAAGGACTATCGGTTATCTTTGGTGATAACTCAAAAGGTCACACCAGAGGATACGGTACCCTTGAAACCAATCACGTGTCGATTTCTAATGTTTCATATGTTGATGGATTGAAGCATAACTTGCTCTCCATCAGCCAATTCTGTGATAATGGTTTCTCTGTCAAGTTTGATGCACAGGGATGCAGGGTTAAAAATGTCGGAACAAAGCAGGTCATATTGTTGGGAAATCGATCCCCAACCGGAAATGTCTACTATGCTGACTGGAATAGTAGTCCTCCTGACACCTGTCTATTATCAAAGAGCAGTTCAGATGTGAGGTGGCTGTGGCACAAAAGGCTCAACCATCTGAATTTCAAGACAATGAACCGACTCGCAAGACAGGAACATGCAAAAGGCATCCCTAACCGAGTGTTTTCAACAACACATATCTGCAGTGCATGTCAGTTGGGAAAGCTCGCTAGATCCTCCTTTCGGTTGAAAACAACTCCCTCAACCGACATTACAGCTGATCCACATGGATCTCTTCAGGCCAGTTACACCAAAAAGCATGAATGGTAACGAGTATACACTTGTTGTAACTGATGATTTCTCTAGGTACACGTGGACTATTTTCATGCGTTACAAGAGTGAAACCCGAGATAAGCTACCCAAGTTGATGGATCGGATATCGAACCAACAAGAAATGAAAATTATTTCTATCCGATCAGACCGTAGAACCGAGTTCCTAAATGAAACCATCATTGAGTACTGCGAGAAGCACGGAATTACTCATCAAACATCAGCTGCATGTACTCCACAACAGAACGGAGTAGCGGAGCGAAGGAACCGAACGCTGAAAGATGCAGCTACATCCATGTTGACGAGCTCAGCTCTGCCAAAGAGATTTTGGGTTGAGGCAATCAACACAGCCTGCTACACCCAGAACCGGTCTCTTCTGACCAAGCGGTTGGAAAAGACACCATACGAGCTATGGAGACGCAGGAAGCCTGATATTTCATATTTTTGCGTTTTTGGTTCTAAGTGTTATATTCATAACAATGGGAAGACTCAGTTGAAAACTTTTGACGCTAAGGCTTCGAAGGGCATATTTCTCGGATATGCCGCTCGGATCAAGGCTTATAGAGTTTTCAACAATAGCTCTCGTGTTGTGGAGATAACACCTCATGTTAGTTTTGATGAATCTACTTTTGAGTACAGGGAACAGGCTAAAGGACAACAAGCTGATCCACATGTTCCACCAGCTCTCACCAGATCACAGATTCTAAGGCAAAAGAATCTAGCTGAACCATTGGTATGGGCAACCGAGGACGATGATCCTTATTCCTCTGAAGATGAATGCGAGGACCCCAACTCATCTCAAGGGGGAACTCCAATTGATTTCACTCCAACTGCATCAGCATCCGAAGCCCAACCGAGCCCGGTTTAAAATATTGTCAATTTTGAGGATCCAGACTCAACAGCTGATCAATCACCAGTTCTGAAGATTCCAGCATCTCCCACAGCTCAGGATTCACCATCAGTTGAAATCCTGGAACAGCCACTGTTGGAAGAAGAAGGAAGACGCAACAAGAGATGGTACGAAGATCACTCCAAGGACAACATCATTGGAGATCCAACCGAAGGTGTGCGTACAAGGAGTAGAGTTGCAAATTCGGATTCAACCGAGGAAGATTCCAACACTTACGCTCAATATGCTGAGGAGTTGGCAGTTCTTGAAGAGTTCGAACAAGCAGGAGATGTTGCCATGATATCTTGCTTCGTAGCTAATGTGCCAGAACCGAAGAATGTTGTGGAAGCTCTCAACTGTGTTCACTGGACAACAGCCATGCAAGAAGAGCTGAATGAATTTCTACGCAACTGTGTATGGGAGTTGGTAGAAAGACCAAATGGTGTCAAAGTCATTGGATTAAAATGGATTTTCAAGAACAAGAGAGACGCCATTGGATTCATTGTGAGGAATAAGGCAATGTTGGTAGCTCAGGGATATTGCCAACAAGAAGGAATAGATTTCGAGGATTCCTTCGCGCCGGTTGCAAGGTTGGAAGCCATCCGAATCTTTCTAGCCTATGCCGCATTTCACAAATTCAAGGTCTATCAGATGGATGTGAAATGTGTCTTCCTCAACGGTGATATTAAGGAAGATGTATATGTTGAACAGTCTCCCGGTTTTGAGACTGGAGATGGAAGAGTGTACAAGTTGAAGAAAGCAATCTATGGATTGAATCAAGCACCCAGGGCTTGGTATGACACTCTATGTAGTTTTCTTCTGACCTCGGGGTTCAAACGAGGGTCAGTTGACAAAACACTGTTCACCATCAAAGTTGGAGAAGACATACTTGTTGTGCAAATCTATGTTGACAACATCATATTCGGTTCCAAGTCGGAGGAGCTGTGTGAAAAATTCTCAAATCTCATGAAGGAGAAATTCGAGATGTCGATGATGGGCGAGATGAATTATTTTCTTGGACTACAGGTGAAGCAGTCATCAAAAGGGATTTTCATTAATCAGTCCAAATATACAAAGGAGCTCATCACAAAGTTCGGTTTGCAATCAAGTAAAACCACTACGATCCCGATGAATACTAACTGGAAGATTGAACCAGGGTCTGAGGGAAAACTCGTGGATGCCAGTAAGTATAGAGGGATCATTGGTTCTTTGCTATATTTAACCGCCAGTCGGCCAGACATATCTTACACGGTTGAAGTGTGTGCTCGGTTCCAAGTTCAACCGAGGGAAGCACACATGTTGGCAGCAAAGAACATCATCAAGTATCTGAAGGGTACAGTTAATGTTGGGTTGTGGTATCCAACCGACGACAATATCCAACTGACCGGATACTCAGATGCGGATCTAGCCGGAGATCGGTTGGACAGGAAGTCCACATCTGGACATTGTCAGTTCATGGGAAGCAAGCTAGTTTCGTGGTTCTCCAAGAAACAAGCGTGTGTTGCCACTTCCACAACCGAGTCAGAGTATATGGCTGCCGGAAGTTGTTGCATGCAAGTGTTGTGGCTCAAGCAACAACTGAGAGATTATGAAGTCGCAACTGGACAGGTTCCCATTCATTGTGATAGCTCTAGTGCCACTGCTATATCCTTGAATCCTGTTCACCATTCTCGGACGAAGCATATTGACATCCGACATCATTTTATCCGAGATCATATTGAGAAGAAGGATGTTTCCATGGAGAAAATTCCAACTGAGATTCAAAGAGCTGATATCTTCACCAAACCTCTAGCCGAAGCGCGGTTTAAGATGCTATGTGATATACTTGGATTGTTGGATCCATCAGATGAGGAACCAGCTGAGGTGAAGAGATAGATATCCATCTGAGGGGGAAGCTCAGATGAAGGGGGAATCTCAGATGCAGATCGCCAACCGAAGACATCGGATGCGGATCGCCAACCGAAGACATCAGACGTCAGGTGAACAGACGAACTCGAGTCAGCTGATGGTATGCTGCAATATTGGATCAGACGTCAGCTAAACAAATGAACTCAGTCAGCTGATGGTATGCCGCAACATTGGAACACAGCTGATTCCAACATCAGCTGGGAGGTATCACAGCTGATTCCGACATCAGCTGGCAGGTATCATTTATGGCTGAAGGTGTTATGATCTTCAATGAGAATGTTTGAAATAAATTCAAACATTCCTGAGCATGTCAGTTACATTAAAATAGCCATTATACCTCATTTAATGTAAAGTACGGCTGAACATCAATAGCCTACTTTATAGTGCGACTGGGCTGACATGAAAAACAGTTCACCTTCTCACGCGCTGGTTGGAACTCGGATTGTGACGTCAAGTCAAAGCTAGTCAACACTGGCGAAATCTCAGCCGTTGATGGATTCGCGCCATTCAACCCTAGCCGTCGATTTCAACTGAGCCAAAAACCTATAAAAGGCGGAAAATCAGGAAGTGATCTCTTACCTTGTACATTCGTGTTTATCTGCAGTAACTGTTCATTTTCGTCTCCAATTTGTCTCACCATTTTCTGCAAGTTTCTCTCTATATATATATATCTTCACAGACTTATTAAATGGCACCTAAAGCTTCTCAAGGAAGGAAAATGGCTTCTTCAGGACCTTTTCTTGTCCCTACTTCATATGACGAGTCCTTTGATATGCTGCTCTCCAAGATCCACTTTGAGCAGATTCTATCAGAGGATGAACTGGAATTGCCAGTGTTATCTCCCCTCGCCGAACTACTCAGGAAGAACGGGCTTCTGAATTGGGCGACGCTCTTCCCCAGCTACCTTCTTAGGCGACATGTCGGGAAGTTTTACCTGAATATGCAATCGCCCATCGACAGCAGGGATATAGTAGTTACAGAAGTATCCTGTCGACAACGGGTCGTTCCGGCAGAACCATCCGTAGGGTCACCGTCCCCATTCCAGTTTCTGATATTCTTCGCCAAATCATTCCTCCAAATCATTCCGCCACGGACACAGTTGAGAATATAACTGATGCGAAAGCCGATTCATTTCTGGAAAGTGCTCTGATCACTCCAGAAAAATTGAAGAGTAATATGCAGAGAACCAAGTTGAAGCCAGAACATCGACTCATGTTCGATGTTGTATCCAAGGTGGCCTTCGAATACAGTGGTGCTTTCGGAGACATCAGCCGACCGAAGCTCAAGCAGATGATTGCTTTGGAGCACAAACACAAACACAACGTCGACTGGTTCAAGTATTTCGAACACTAGCTGACTGTGGAGAGGCAGAAGATTTCCGAATCCACAACCGAATCTGGCGAGAAGTTGCTGAGTGTCAAGGGAACTCTCAACTTCGGTTGCAAAATTTCTGCTCTGATCCTTTTCACAACAAAGGGTCAGAACATGGTCTGGGATGACTGCGAGGAGACCCCAGTGAAGAAGCTGATGTTGTTCCCAACAGCAAAGAAGGCTCAGGATGTGGTTAGGAGAGTTTATACTCCCAAGGAGAAGAGGAAAGCTGTGAAGACAGCTGAAGAAAAGGACACAACTGAGGAGCTACCCCCAGCTGCCGGCCGCAAAGCAAAATCAACAGATGTACGCCGACAAAGAGCTGAGTCGGAGAAGGAAAAAGCTGAAGAACCAGCTAAGAAGAAGCTGAGAGTTCGCATCAAGAAGATAGTTGCAGTACCAGCTGAGGAGGTTCCAGCTGAGGATGCACCAGCTGAGGATGTGCCAGCTGAGGAGGAGATACTATCTGAGGCGGAGCCATCTGAGTCGAGTCACTCAGTTGACAAGGATGCCTTCAAGATTGCTCCTCGCGCTGCTGGAACAGATGTGGTTGAAGGGATGGAGACTGACCCAGAGGACGAGCCGAACATCCCCTCGGATGCTTCTTCCTCCTCTGAGGAAACACAAGACATTTCAACCTCCCCCACGGTAGGAGCTGATGCCGTACCGCCCAAAGAGACTCTTACTCTCACAACCGATCAACAACCAGAAATTCCGAGCTCTTCGCTCGATGCCAACATTGAGACCATCTCTTCGGCTAATGTTGAGGAACCTATTGATGCCCCCATCTACACAGAATCCAAAATTCCGAGCTCCCAGCTCGATGCCAACGTTGAGACCACCTCTTTGGCCAACATTGATGAAACCTTTGAACCGATGCCATATGAAAATCTCTCTCCCTCCCCAATCGATGACGAAGCTGATCGTCAGGCCGTCGCATTAGAGCATGAAGGCAAGGTGGCCTACTGCTTCCAGAAGCTGATCGGGATGTTCCCTGAAGCGCGCGACATGCCGATTTTTGCTACGCTTGGAACCGAGCTGCTGTATCAGTTCAACCTCATCTTCAGTCACTGGTATGTGAAGGAAGATACCATAAGGGTACACTGCTGGAACCAGCTGAAGGCAGACGAGTCACGCATCAGAGATTACTTCAACTTCACCAATCTGGAGGTTGCCTACAACAATAAGGTTGCGCTGCTGACGCGTCGTCTGGACCTCAGCAAGGCGGAAGGCAGAGACACAAGGGAAAAGGCTGAACAAGATTGCATCAATTTCCTGGACAACATGCTTACAAAATCTGCTGATTTTATTGTTGATCTTGATGCAGCCGCCAAGAAGGAAGAATAAGAGCTTCAACTGTACCTGGCCAACCGTCAAGCCATGGTTATAGTTGACCAGCCAGCACAATCTGAACACCAAGCTCCAGCTGATCAGCCAGCACCCTCAACTGAAGAAATTTGCGAGCTGATCGCTAAGAGGGTGAACCAGCTAAGGATGGAGATGCTTGCCAACTTCCAGCACAACAAAGAAGATCAGCTGAGGATGTTGGAAGCACAGGAGGATAAGAACAAGCAGCTGCTGGAGAAGAATGTTTCACTGAAGATAAAGCTGGACGAATTCTCAACCTCCACCAGCCAAGACATCTCTGATCTGAAGTCAACCGTTCTGGGGATCAAGTCCGATCTAAATGTCTTCAAATCCATTTCTGATTCCAACCTCGCCAAATTTCAACAGACTCAAGACCAAGAATGAGAGTCTCGGTTCGAGTCAAGATGGGCTGAGTTCGTTGCTTTCCAAACCGAGGTCAATGAAACATTCGCTGGACTGAGGAAAGCCGAGCAAGAGCGCCTGGACACTGAACTAGCGAAGAAGGTTGGAGTAGAATGCGCGGTCGATGAACTCTTCAACCGCATCCAACAAGCTGAACATCAACTCACCTCTCTGGATGGCTCAGTCGCAAGCCTTGTTGCTGATGCCAAAAAGGGGGAAGAGAAGACTGGGGAAGTTGAGATGCAGGGGGAAGATGAGACCCAGGCTGAGGAAGAGATGCCAGCTGACAAAGAATCTCAGCTGAAGAAAAGCCAGCTAAAGAAGAAGGCCCAGAAGAAGAAGTCCACTCCCAAGCCAACCGACGTAGGCGGAGCTGAAATGGCGAAAAACTTGGAGCAGGCGGAGCAGTATGGAGTTTCTTACAACTCCATAGCCGAGATCGCAGAGGACCTTGATGCGGAACTCGACGGTATCACAACCGAAGAGTGTATTGCTGCTGCTAAGGCTATGGATGTTGCTGAAAAAGACTACATGAATCCCGACTGGATTAAGAAGTTTGCTGCCAGCCAAGCTAAACGAGTCAACCAGTTCGAAGAGGAGCTTGACAAAGTGACCTAGAACCTGGACAGGAACATTGCCTCCCGCAGCCGTCGCCGAATAGATAAACATCAAGTAAAGGCTAAGGCAAGGCTGAAGCAACAGAGGCTGCCAGGGAAGGTCAAGCAGCAAAGTCGGTTCAGGCACATGGACAAGTGGATGCCAGCCGAGTGGAATGAGGATTGGGAGTCGTTCAAGCAAGAGTTTGTGAATGACTTCTATTATAGGAAGGTATTCTCAACTGACGATCCGAGAGCACGGGGTTGACATCGCGAAAGAGTCAGAAGCAAAAAGAGAAATTTTTGTTAGAATGTTTAGCAAGTATGGGCTAAAGTATTAGCTCAGTTAGTTTTTGAGCAACTGATGTAATTTTTGCGTTTGTGCTTACTTTGTAACCATCAGTTGTAATGAAAACTTTCAACAGTTATCCGATTCAACTTAACGTACAATCTCTAGTTGTCCAAGCTCTGAATCGCAAAGTTATTTCAATACCATGTTATAACTGTGCTAACTCTTTGATGTTTTAATCTTATAGACTGTCTAGAACTTCAGCTGAGATTTTAGATAGGTCAATAGGATTTAAATCAGTTTGTTTTGTAAAGTTTTTATAAGGGTTTTGACATCATAAAAAAAAGGGGAAATTATTGGGAAATTTATTAAAGTTTTGATTGATTCCAAAACCAACTGACCCCAACCGAGTAGATGTTGCCATAACCTAATGTTAGTAGTTAGGCTCGCTGTTTGAGCAATGTTAAGATTTTATCTTTACAGGACTCCAGCTGAAGACGGCAACAAGGCTTCGCTCGGATAGAACATCAGTTGTAAGAAAGACAACTGAGCGTTCATGAGACGAGAGTTAAAAAGGGGGAAGTTGTAAGAGAACATCAGATGGAAGAAAGTCATCTGAGCGTTCGAGCCAACTGAACAGATTCAGAACTTCAGAAAGACAACTGAGCGTTCAAGATTCAGAACATCAGAAAAATAATTGAGCGTTCAAGATTCAGAACATCAGATATAAGATCAACAAAGTGAAGTTCAAGTCAGCTGAGAGTTCAACTGTCTCTATTCAGACAAATTGTCAGATGAAGATGGCATTCAGATAGAACATCAGCTGAAGACAAATCAGATGAAGATCAAACTTCTCAACCGACCATCCAATGTTGAAAGACTAATGTTGAGATTTGAAATTCAAATAAGGAAGTCACGTGAAGGTTTGACTCTCTGTCATTACCTCATTTGGCCCAACACAAGGCTGTCTCAGATGGAAAGCAGAAGCACACAGTTGCCAAATCCGGAAAATCTGCAGAGATGAGAGACAAGCCATCACTTTCAAAGAACAGAGATCAACGGCTCATCCAACGGCTAGTTGATTCTCTCCGCCTATAAATAGAGACCTTCATTCATTCACCAAGACTTACGAGACAGACAAGTGCAAGAAGAGATAAAGAACGAGATAAAGAACGAAAAACTGCACTCAAGCAAAACTGTTGTTATCCTCTAAGAACATCACTAGTTGAGAGTTCTAGAGTGTTAGATTCTGTCTCTGTGTTTTTCGATCCAACCTTGAGAACATCACTAGTTGAGAGTTCGTAGAGTGTTAAATCCTAGCTCACTTCTTGTTCGAGCTATTAGTTGGAAACCCACCTTTTCACAAATCCTCTCAAAAGGATTGTTAGGACCCTACTCTTCCCGTAATTGAGTAGATAGGTTGATAAGTACCCGTAAACTTATCTGTAAGGTTGATAAGTACCCGTAAACTTATCTTAACGGTTGCAAAGTCCGCGTAAGCTTTGTGGTTTGTCCAGAAGAACTTGGACTGAGTTGTGTGGACTCACAACTCCCCGTGGACGTAGGAGTTCTTTCCGAACCACGTAAATTTTTGTGTGTTTGTGTTTATTATTCAGTTATTAATTGCTTATTCAACTGACCAACTAACCAGCATACAAACTGCATCTTTCCATATCAACTGTCTTGGTTATTGACCGACCATTGCATCTGAGCGTGAGTTTTATTTTTACGAGTTATTATTTTCCATCACATTCCGCACAACACTTCACTTCCAGCTGAGTACTCTTACTCAACTGTGAATCCAGCTGAGTGTTTTTACTCGGTTGAGATATTTTCAGGGGGTTATTTTTAAAATTTCCTAACTGGTGTATTCCCACCCCATACACCAGAACTCGTATCGGGACCATCAGATGTATATTGATATGTCGAATCAAATTCTCTAAGAAAACAATTACACCATTGACTAATTAATTGTAAACTTCACACTCTCAACTTGGCACAAATATATTATCACTCATAATAAATTTAATCTCAAACTCGTGAGTACAAATTAACCAATAAAAGAAAAGTCACTACAATTATTTCCAATTATTGAGGGTCATTTCTTATCGGCTTTATTTTGACAGTACACCACTCGAAGAAATTAAGGCCAAAAACAGAGAAGTCTTGCACTAAATAAAACTCAAAAAAGAAACCTAACAAATACTTATACTGTTTGGTGTCGTTTCTATTTTTGTATGGTTGTATCATTGACTAAAATTTGTCTATTATTTGAAAGCGATTAATAATATTTTTCAATGTTAAAATTATTGCGTTTTGATTAGCATTTTTCCATAAGAAGACAATTGACTTAAAATCTTTTGATTTCAATTGGTTTGTTGGTTCTGCCGAGACAGAGGCGAATTTGAGTTTGGCTTGACCCATAAAATTATACTCACAATTTTAATTTATTTGAAAATGTTTTAATTTTAAATTGATAAATTATTCAGACTTGTCTTAGTTTGGCTTGAAATTTAACTTTTGAGCTGGTATGAATTAGACATCAATAATTGCTGAAAAGTTCAATTCTACTCGTTGAATTTTACGTTACAAAATTGCTAAATTAAGGTATTAGAAAATTGAAATTATATTACTGAAGTGGACAGTATAAACAATGTACTACTAATTTTGATAATAATGATACATAGGATGTGACTGGTTTTAATATTACAAATATCTAGCTATTCGAAATTCAATCATGTTCATTTACACTGTACAGTCTTAATTACTCTTATCACTGTTATTTATCTGTGAATAGTATAACACCATCTATAGTTCTATATATCATAAACCAGGTTATCGCCCCCACCCCACCCACCCATTCCCTCCTATCCTCGGGATCCCCAACAGAAAGGCAGTGTCTGTATATAAAAATGTTCGTTTTGAAGATAGCCTAGTGATAAAGTGAACTGTCTGGAACTGAGAGGTCTTAGGTTTAATTCTCACTGACAGGTGTAATTTACCTATCTTGTGTGGTTGGAAGGTGTGGTTTACCTCACTTGTGTAGTTTACAGGCTACTGCACAAGGACAGGAATTTACCCAGTGTGCATTAAAAATAACGACTGCGGATTTTCATAAATTAAAAAAAAAAAAAACCAAGTTATTGTATAGTGATAAGAAGCTTCTCTTCTAACCAAGACCGTGGAGGTTTGAATTATGTGTGTGAGTATAAATTTGAAGAAATAATAAAAAATAAAATCGGAACAGAATTTATTATCTTGTGGTCATGTGTGCGTGTAAACATAAAATTTAAAAAGAAAAAAAAATCTTGAATCAGAATTTACGATCTTGGTCATGAGATCGTTAGCCCCACGGGGTCCTATAAGGGTTTAGCACTAACTTTCTAGTTGCTCAAAAGGGCAAGTTGTAGGTGTGGATTATTTAAGCCCATATATCTTTATTAATAATAGTAAAATAAGCGGTGCTCTCCCAGCAGTGTTTTTTTCTGATTTTTCTTTATTTTCATTTTTTTTATATTATTAGTTCATAATAATACACGTATATTACTTATTATATTTATATAATAATTTCTCATGCCTCATTATTAATTCATAATAATACACATATATTACTTATTATATTCATATAATAATTTCTCACGTCTTATGTATATCTGTTATTACTATCTTTAACTTTATTCTTCACACTTACTTAAAGCTTTGTGTATTATTAATTTATAATATTATTAATAATATTATTCTAAAAAAAATTCATAATATTAATAGTATGTACTATATTTTAGTTTTTAATAGATATATATATTCTCAATTTCTAAATAATATTATTTTATAAAATTCATAATATTAAAATTATATACTATATTTTAATTTTTAATAGATATGTATTCTTAATTTTTAAATACAAATTATATAACCTCATTTTAATCATTAATTATATGTTTAATAATTATAAAAAGTAAAATTATTTTTTAAGTTAATCTATAACTAGCGAAAATAATAAAATTTGAAGCAACAAAATAAGCTAATTAGCATTTAAGAGGCCAATTGAAATTTTGTAATCGAAAATATGTATGAAAACTAAATAAATATATTTATTCAATATATCTACATTAAATTCTTTTTATCGTTCATTCATATTTTTCTAAAATCTTCGAATAATGTGTGCAGTACTCATATCACATTGAATCTAATGTATTAATAATAGCTAAAAAAAGAAAAAGAACACATCTTGAAAA
Source organism: Schizonepeta tenuifolia (assembly GCA_029490685.1). Taxonomy (NCBI): domain Eukaryota; kingdom Viridiplantae; phylum Streptophyta; class Magnoliopsida; order Lamiales; family Lamiaceae; genus Schizonepeta; species Schizonepeta tenuifolia. The sequence goes on along the minus strand of CM055956.1, from coordinate 67,475,733 downwards.
TGTAAATATATTTTTGTCAATCTTTGGCAATAAGATTAGAGATACTATAATTTTATCATAAATCAACGAAACGATTCAAACCAACGAGATAATTCAAATAGACATAATTTTTTTTTAAATGTAAATATATCGTTCTCGGCCTTTGGCTAAGATCAAAGATATCAATTTATCATTGTAGTTGATATTATCTTTGTAGTGTTCAGATTTTATCGGGTACTCCCCAACAGGTTTGCGATGGGTATATAAAATGAAATCATAAATTTAATGAAGATGTAGAAAAACTATATAATCACAATGCAAATACATATTTCTCGGCATTTGGCTAAGATTAGAGATGTTAATGTATTATAAACCAACGAGACAATTCAAATAGACATAAAAAGAAGAATTTTTGTTAATTTTAATTAATATTAACTTTGTAGTGTTCAGGTTTTATAGAATACTATTACCCAACAAGTTTGCGACGAGTGTATACAATAAAGTTACTATTTTAATTGAGATGTAAAAAAATTCTAAAATAAATTTTGAAAAATACATAATGAATGAGTATGTGGTTTATTGTCATTCATAATTATAAATTTAGATATGTGAAATATAATTAATTTACTAAGTTGATTTATAATTAACACAAATAACATAACAATTTCTAAATAAGATATAAAAATATTTTTAAATATAAGTCCTTTTTTTGAGAGGAATTCTAGAGAGAGAATGAAGGGGAAGCGTTGAGAGAGAAAAACAATTTTTTTCGAAGTTATAATGGTACGATCTATTGTTTGGTTTTTATCTTTTACAAAATGTTCCCTTGCTCACATTGGTGAAATACAATATTATTTACCAAAAAAAAATTATTTTTAAAATATATTATATAAATAAAAATATAAATTTATTTCCCGTCGAGTCTCGATGGGCTACTTACTAGTAGTAGATAAAAGAATAAAGAATCTTATTTTGCAGATCTAATGAAAAACAATCATTGGCCCAAATCGTGTTACTCACACTGATTCGAATTTAGTAAACGTGTAGTATTATGTAAGTCCAGTTTGAGATAGATTCCTATATATATATACTCGTAAGTGTTGAATTTTCTTATTATTATATGGAGATTAGAACTCATTACTTGTAAGAATTGACCTCTTTGTTTAAATTTTTGGTAAGTTTGAGTCCCTTTGTGAATATACGACGTTTGATGTCAAATTATTGATGGAGGGCCTTGAGAGCCCAAATTGTGTGGGATATTTGAATGTGAGGTCGATTTAGCTAACTAACCTAATTCCCCAAATAATGTGTTTCTTTCTTTTTTTACTTAAGAACTCCTTATAAATAAAAAATAAAAACTTTTTTTTTCGAGTGTATATGGTGAGCGTCGTATACTCCCAATTAATTCCTGCAAATCCTACTCAAAATCAAATGACTTGTGAGCATTGTATATACCCAAATAATTCCTGCAAATCCTGTTCAAAATCAAAATGAGTATAACAATAAGCAGGGTCGAACAACAGAGAATGGCATAATCACTTCTTTGTCCTATTAATCAATTTCGGTGTAGCCACCACACCTTAAATTTGGATTTCTAATTATTAACTAAGAAAGCAAAGAAATTAACTAAATTGCAAATGAGATATTAATAAAAAAAGAAAAGTAATTTGGCTTCGAATAAATCCACACTAGTCTAGACTTTGATCATCGATGCAAAGATTAATTAATTCTAAAGGACCAACCAGTTATAGGGTACCGTGAATGCAACGGACATACCCTAATTCCTACGTACTTTATCGATAGTTAGCTGTAGGCGCCAGGCCTAACTATTTCTTTTATTAAAACATAACCTAGCTGAAAACGTCAATCCTAGATTTAGTGTTCTAATAGCTTTTAATTTTGACTGAACCCGATTTAAACGAATTACCCAAGAAGGCAAGTAATAATCCGTTTACCAATTTATTCCTACTACGAATATGATAGTTTTATCACTAATTAACCCTATTCCAACAATTACGGATGAGGGAACTAATTGACTTTAGTCTAATTAAATCTAAATTGATCAGACTTAAACAAAATCGGAATTAACTCTAAACACAAGGAATAAATCGAAATCCTAGATATTAATTATACGAACAATTAGATCTCACGGATTATTAGACTAGTGCTTCAATATTCTCGTCAAATAAAAAAGTTAGCTATGCATACTAGTAAATATAAATACGATCAAATAAATAAAAGAGAACATCATATTAATCTATGGAATTGAAATAGAACTGGAAAATTGTCACCGGAAAACCCAATTAGAGCATTCACAACAGTGGGCTCCGAAGCCCTAGGGTGATGAGTATTTTGGTGGGGTCCCAATAATTGATAGCCCTAGGGTGAAATTTTCACTATGGTAAAGCCATACTCTTAGGGTTATCCAATGATTGATTTTTTATTTTTTTATTTTATTTTTCTATTTTAAAATAGTAATAAGAATAATAAAATACGAAATTGTATTGAAACATTGGAAAATTACAATACAATTGATACAAATTAAAAACTAAAAATTAAATACTGATAATTAAAAACTGAAAAGTAATAAAAATTACATATCAATATCCGGAAACCCGTATTTTTGCTTGAGAAATGCGCACACTTCATGGTGGCGCCTCAATTGTTCCGGCTCCATGTCGCTTGTTTTCCTCGTGTAGATGTCGTAGGCCTGCTTAAAATCTTGAGTAGCACAATTTGGCCCATATGTTGCTCGATGCCGTCGATTTTTTGCGCGGCCTCCACCTTCGAATTGACTTTTCCCTTTCCCTTCTTCGCCGCCTTTATGCCGGTCGGGTGGGTTAGCATCGACGAGGCCTCATTTGCAGATGTGGAGTTGTTGGAATGACTTGTGTAGCCACCATCCGCACTAGTCTTGGAGCGCTTCGATTGGGTCTTGGCATTCGGATTGCAGAATTTGGGAATATCCTTCACGACCTCCCACGTCTTCCGATGGATGAAATGTTTCCCACGGGTTGTATGATAAGCATCGGCGGCTAGCTTGTAGAGGTCGAGGTCGCTCCACCCACTAGCATTTTCTCTCTCGAAGTTGATGTATTCCTCGTTGAATTTAATAATTTCGGTCTTGGCGCGTTTCCATGCCAACCGAATGGCTGCTACACCACGAGGTTGTTGAGGAGCTATGAACTCGTTGAATTTCTCGACAATTCTCTCCCAAAATTTATCGAGCTTTTGATAGTTTGAATTTACCACATCAAGCCCGATATCAAACATTTATCATACTTAGAGCTTCCTCCGAAATTTCGGAAGAAGCTCTAAGTATGAAAGAAATTTTGAAGGCAATCGGACAATTCTCAAATTTTCTGATTATAAAATCAATATTTATCATATTTATATTCTATATATATATATTATACATGACATGAAATAAAATCTTAACAAGATCAGATCTTCAAAATTAATATCTATCATATTTTTAATTGAATATTCTCATTATAAGTTACGTATATAAAAATATTATATTAATTTCTTCTTTTCGTAGGTAACATATCGTTCCTTTTTAGAATTTCTATACAACTAAATGAGGATTTTTAGATATATAAATAATGATTTGATTTTCCCCTAAAAAATGATAGATTTAATCTTTAGATATTATTATATGGAACTCTAAGAAAAAATAAATAATTTTAATTTGCCCAATTAATTAGGTAGATGAGCCAATTTTCAACTGACGGGTATGTAATGCCCCGGAAATTCCTTACGATCTCAAAAATTTAAAGTTAATTAAAAAAAAATGGCTTTGCACGCCTAAGTTTACATTTTGAATTCTAAGACTAACGGTCGAATCCGTTTCCGAAAATAAATTATGGAAGTCAGCTAGACGACTACTGTATTTAGGGTTAGCGTGTACGAAAAGTTTTTAGTTCATGAACTCAGAACGGAAAACCGTCTGATTTTTACAGTCACGAAATCACGATACGAACTCGCCCGAGAAAGTTCGTTTTTATGATTTTTTCGGACGAAACTCGGACTGTGTCGTCCCGAGTTTTTGTCAAAATAAATTTTCTAAATTTATTTTCCGATTAAGTTTCTTACGTTAGAATTTACGTTCAAATCGGATCGCGACGATTTTGTGCCGAGCGATGTTTTTCGTCGAACGTTTTCCGTAACGTCGGATCGCGCCGGAAAAGCGCGTATTTTCTTTTCCCTCTCTCCCTTGGCCGACCTTCACCCTCTCACATTGTTAGATTTTTGTGTTTTATATTGTTTAAAGTGAGGACACCTAATGGTATACTATTCACCCCTTTACACCTATTACTATACTATTCCTACTTTACACCTATTCAACCTCATACCATAAGTTATCAATTAAAAACACATCCTTCCCTCCCACACCATAATTCACGGCAACTTCATCATCTCCACTCCCCCATCTTCATCTTTTTCCTCCATTGAAGAAACCTTCAAGATCTAGAAGAAGAAATAGCACAAGTCTTCATCCAACCATTAGAACTTAATTCCCTCTTCATTAATTATCAAGGTAATCATCTCCTCCATACTTCTATCCAATTGGATTTCCCATCTTTTATTTTTCATCTTGATAGAAAATTAGAGTTATGAAATAGATGATTCGATCTTGGATTAATGAAATTAGAAGTGTTAGGATGCGAATTCTAGGGTTGAAATTCAACAAAAATCAAGAACCCTAACTTTTTGTCTATACCGAAAATTTAGGGATATTTGTAGGATTTTTGGATTTCTTCAATTGATGATAAATTCATGCTTAAGAGATGTTTAATTAGTGATTAGAATAAAGAGGAATCGAAAGCCCCATGTTTTTGTGAAATTCGATTAGGGTTTGAATATGATTTGGGGTTTTGTTGCATGATAGTTTGTAATTGGATTGCAATTGATTAATAGTTGTTATAATAGGTTATTTAATGAATAAATGGTGTTAATTGGAGAAGAAATTCACCCTCTTATCCATAGTATGAAAACCGAAATTATAGTAAGAATTAGGGGTTTCCATGTGTTAGTTTTAATTGATGAATTGTTGGTGGAATTATGTTGCAAATGATGTTAATTGATTATGGGAATTTAATTAGATTTTTCTAAAATTATTTATCGGATTGTAAGAGATGAAGAACACGTCATAAGTTGAAATATAGCGATGTTATGACATGATTGCATGCATGAAAGTGATTCACGTTAGACGTAGTTTAATGACGTAAAATTTGAACGGAATCCGACAACTTTGAAAAATGCGTAAGAGACGAACAACTAGTCGTAGCTAATAACCGAGAAGTCGAATGAGATTTCTAATTTGATATTATTGTCTATGATGGACTTGAGAGAACAACTTTGTAGTTGATGTCATGAGCTTTCGAGCTATTATAATATGAGCTATAGTTATAGTCGAGAACTAGAACGCGTTTTGCATAAATTGTTGGTTTAGTAATTGTTAGTTGAAAGCCAATGTTTAGAACGTTGTGCTTTTGGACGAGTTTTGAGAAGGAGTTCGCCACGTACGGGAATACGTGATGACTGCCTTGAGGGTCCAGTTTCTAAAGAAATCGAATACGAGAGCTTAGAACGAACCTAAGACGTTATACGTCGAATCTATCAAGCAACTAGGGTTTTCGCGGCAGTTTTGCGACCCTCGCCGGAAACTGTAATAACATCGAGCTCGTTTATCGGATTTGTGATCCGTAAATTGGAGCGTAAACTAGACATCCCAAAATT
>CM055956.1:66240131-66269512 GCA_029490685.1 Schizonepeta tenuifolia | reverse complement strand
TTCTACTTGAATCAGGTTCATTCGAGGTTCAGTCGACAAGACCCTTTTCACCATCAACTTGGAGGAGATATCCTAGTGGTGCAAATCCATGTCGACGACATCATCTTTGATCTAAATACGAAGATTTGTGCAAGAGGTTCTCCCAACACATGAAGGACAAGTTTGAAATGTCCATGATGGGAGAGATAAATTATTTCCTTGGGCTGCAAGTGAAGGAGTCGCCAGGATGAATTTTCATCAATCAGTCCAAGTACATAAAAGAGTTGATCTCCAAATTTAGACTGACCTCTAGCCGAACTATGAAGATCCCAATGAATACAAATTGAAAGATCGACCCGGGTCAGGAAGAGAAGCTCGTCAATGCCAAGATGTACAGAGGGATTATCGGTTCGTTGTTGTATCTAACTGTTAGTCGACCATACATCTCCAACGCAGTTGGAGTTTGTGCAAGATTTTAGGTTGAACATAGGGAAGCTCACTTGCACGCAACAAAGAATATCATCAAGTACCTCAAGGGGTCGGTCCACATGGGACTGTGGTGCCCAACTGATGATAAAATTGAATTGATCGGCTACTCAGACGCAGACCTAGCCAGAGACAGAGTTGATAGACGATCAACCTCTGGACATTGTCAGTTCTTAGGAAGCAAGTTAGCTTCTTGGTTCTCGAAGAAACAAGTTTGCGTCGCCACATGCACAACTGAGTCAGGGTATATGGCAGCTAGAAGCTGTTGTATGCAAGTCCTCTGGCTGAAGTAGCAACCGAGAGACTACGAAGTGGAGACTGGTTAGGTACCCATCTTTTGTGGTAGCTCGAGTGCTATAGCCATTACTGTGAATCCAGTTCACCACTCCATGACTAAGCACATCGACATTCGGCATCACTTCATCCATGATCATGTCGAAAATAAGGATGTCATTATTGAGAAAATTCACACTTACATTCAGAGAGCTGATATCTCCACAAAGCCATTGGTGGTAGCTCGATTCAAGATGTTGTATCAACTCATTAGATTTCCCAACCCAACCGAAGAAGAAGCCATGAAGATGGAGATCACAAGTTGAGGGGGAATTTCAACTTGAGGGGGAACTGAGCGATTTCGCCTTCCCATTCAGTTCAGCTGAGTGATGGAGTCAAACCTCCACTAAACTGACGACTTGAGTAAGTTGAGAGCAATCTGAACAGAAGAGTCAGTCGAGGTCAACACCGATTGAGCAACACTGTGTTACCTTGTTCTTTTTGTTAAGGAGGGTGTTTTGAATTTAATTCAAGCATCTGTTACAAGTTATTTGCATTGAATTAGCCAAGCGATCACCTTATTGGAAAGCTAGTCTAGTCCCTTAGACTATGCTTGTAGATCGCGATTGGGCCGGCATAGTGTAACCTACTTTCCTCACGCGCGCGAGTGTTCTACACCACCTCATGACGGGTTCCATCACCGTCATTCCTGGAGCAGCTTTTTCTAAAATGGTGCATTAAATGTCGTTTATCCCGAAGAAACTGCACGAGTTGATCTGATCCGTTGATTTGGATATCAACCCCCCTATCAATTAGGGGCCTTGCAATTTATTTTGCATATCAACCAGGATTTGTATCTCAACTACTCCAAAAATTTCTGCTTTACTCTCATAAAATTTTTGCTTTATGGTTTCTCTCTTGCTAGAGTTTATCTTCCTCTTCAGAAAAACCTACCAGATCGAGAAATATGCCTTAGCACTTTGCAAAGCAGTTCTTTCCTTCCGCAAGCCCTGAATCTGTGAAACAATCGGTTCAGCAAAAACATTATGTGGGTGCTTCGTGGTGTCAATCAGCCAATGCAGCTCCCTGAGATGTTCTTTTAATTGCATTTCGGGTTGAAGTTTCTGCAATCCCACTTCCATGAACAGGTCTTTGAATACTTTTCCATCACCAGTTCCGACCACAGTTCTAGGCACTTGATCCTGAGATGGGTTCATGAAGGGTTTTTTCCTTGTTCACAAGCTCATCTCAGTTGATCTACCTTCCTTTACCATTGCAGTCGCCGTGCAAGAGAAGCAGTAGGAGTCGCTGATGTTTGCTCAGCCCTGCAATTGGTCTTCCTTGCCCTGGAAGTGGAAGGAATAATGGCGCTCTCTTCGCCTCCCTCATGAGCCACTGTCGAAAGTGCCCTCTGCTTACCCTGCACTTCACCTTCGTTTTGTTGATGCTAAAAAGGGAGAAAGAGTACAGGCAGTCACCTTGTAGTCTTGCTTGGGTCAACACATCTTTTGGTGATGCCACCTCAGGTGAACTGAAGCGAGAGTGAACATCCTGCTTAGCTGTTGGAGGTTCCAGAAAAGGCCGGAGCAGCCTTGAGCCTCTAGTCATGGCAGGAAAGAGTTGAAACAAAGACCTTCTAAATGGAGAAAAAAGACTCTTTGTTGGTTATCAAGGCTAAAGGAGAAGCGGCTGAAGAGGAGAAGTCCAGTTGCCAGCCTTGATAAAGACAGACAAGGCTGATGAAGGAAAGGTTGTCAAAGGTCAAAGAAGGGATGACCTCAGCCTCCAGCCTTGCTGTTGAAGAAGACCATTCTTCGAAGGAAGAAGAAGGTGGTGGAGATGAAGACCTAGAGTAGATTAGAAGTTAAGACAAGAACTCAGTTGTAACTGTAATCACTCCCCCAATTTGTTATCTATTATAACAAGTTGCTGGTTTTTAAAGGTCTTCAGTTGTTGACCTCACTTGATGACAACCATCTCGTTGTCCAAGTTCCGAGGTCAACATTTTTTTATTTTTTTTTGTTTCTTTTTTTGTGCTCACACTTTGCTTTTAAAGACTAAATTTGAGTCTATCTTTTAGTGTTCCTAGTATCGGTTTGCGGTATCAGTTAGGAAAGGTTGGTGATGTCAGTTAGGATTTTGGCATCATCAAAAAGGGAGAAATTGTTGGGAAAATTATAAAGGTTTTGAAAGATGCCTAAACCCAACTAACCCCAACCAAGTAGATGATTGCCTTTAGTCTATTTAGCTCGAGCTCACTGTTTGAGCGTAGGGATTTTATCTTTACAAGAGTCAAGCAGGAAGAAGTCAGCTAGACCAAAGAAGAAGGTTCATGAAAAACTCAGCTGAGGCTCAAACTCAGCTGAGATTCAGACTCAGCTGAGGGATCACACTCAGTTGAGACTCAAGGTCAGTTGGGTCATCAACTCCAACTGAAGCACGGACTCAGTTGGACAGCAACTCAGTTAACTCCACAACTGAACCACGCAGCTGAAGGCATACAGTTAGCGTGAAGAGAAGTTGTGTCAAATTCAAGACGTCTCGAAACGGAGAAGAGAAGACGCCGAAGACGGAGTAGCTACAATCCAAATTTTGAATTTACTCGATAGTACAAGTCAGCTGGAAAACTTTCCAGTAAAGGCATGTGGAGTGCCATGCTTTTGGCAGAGGTCAAACGGCTCTTTCCAACGACTAGTTTGATCTTCCTCTATAAATAGAGATCTCCACATCAAGGCTAAAATGAGGGCGATACAAGCAGAGAAAAAGCACACCGAAGTACCGAGAGACAACACAAAGAGTGAAGCGGCGCAAACAACTTTTCACCTCTCTCTCTCTCTCTCTCCAAACAAGAAGACTGGTGAAGAAGGAGTAAAGTGATTTCTCTCATTTTCTTTCCCCTAGCCTCTCAGAAGTTCCCTTTCTTGATTGAGGCTAGTGACTTGGTCCTTGCTTGTTTTTCATCACCTAAGAACTCTCTCTTTTCAAGAGATTTGAGTTCTTAACCTTGGGTCGAAGACTCGACTCCCCTAAAGTGTTGAAGGTTTCCTTGTTGGATTCTTCCCCAAAGTCCAAACCTCAAGTCTGATTTAAACTCAGTATCAAAGTCATCAGGTCCCTTGGAACTCGTAATCCAATATCAGGTCCCTTGGAACCGGTAATTCAATACTTGGTCGCTTGGAACCCGTAATCCAAGAACAGGTCCCTTGGAACCCAAATTCAAGAACAAGTCCCTTAGAACCCGAAATCTAAGACAAGTTGTGCACTTACCTGAAAAAGTGTTGTAGGATCTTTTTCGAACCTGGAATCGAATTGGTTAGGTTTGCTTGGAACCTGGAATCCAAGTGGGGCATTTGGGAAGCACCCGTAAGCCTTATCTAGTGGATTACTTCCCCAAAAAAGGAAGTCGTGGACGTAGGAGGGAGATCTCCGAACCACGTTAAAATATTGTGTAGTTACTTTCTGTATATTACATTCAGTATTTTTCAATCCAGTACCTAACCAACTGACCCAGAATATGCACTGCACTAATTTGGGGAACTTAACCTTCCCCTTTCACAAAGGTTTCAGGTTTTGTAACGAGCTTATCTTCCACCATCTTCCGCATTGCAAAACTGTTTGAAACCTCAGTTGGTGCATTCAGTTGAAAATAAATAAAAACATAAAAAAAAGAAAAAGAAATGGAAAATTAAAAAAGGAAATTAAATCTAGAAAATAAAAAGAAAACAGAAAAAAAAGAAATATGAAAAAAAATAAAAAAAACAGAAAAAATCCTGGAAATAAAAAAAAAAGTACAAAAAAAGTACAAAATGCTGGAAATTAAAAAAAGGAAAAAAACACTAAAGAACAAAATACACTAAAGACAAAAAGTGCGTTTAGCGGAGTGAGCCTGTATGTATGGATTCTCTCTTAGCGCACATTAGCAGATCTGCATAACGTGCGCGTCACTGGAAAACGATGTCGCAAGGGCAGGCCAAGAAAATTCCCAATCATCAACACTGAAATTGAACAGCAACGACAGAAAACTTTAGATCTAGTGGAAGGATTGGTGGAAGAAACATCTCCCAAAGCGAATTCTCCAGCTCAAGGAAATATGAAGGGAACAGTAACTCGAGGAAGTGTAGCAATTTGTGAATCATCGGCAAATTCAGCTGGAAATGGGGCAAGGAAACTTGGAGTGGCAGAGAAGGAACCAGACCCAACACCATGGAAAGCTGCACAAACTCGAGGTATGTCACTGAGCTTCATTGCACCTATTTTGTAAACCAGAATTCCTGTTGCATGCTTGAATGAGGAGGATATTAAAGTTGAGAATCATAAATGGAAGAATGCTCTGGTGGTCTATGTGATTGGTGATTGTCCTTCCATTTCTTATCTATAAACCTATTTCCAAAAATAATTGGGCACAAAAACTGAAATATTCTATCATAATGAGGGTTTCTATGTGGTTAAGTGTGAATCGGTTGAGAATAAGGGATGAGATTTTGATGGAGAGATATCACACATTGCAATAGACCTGCAATTATGAAGGAATGAAGTCCTAACTTTTGTTTTGATAAGGAGGAAGTTGCGAGTTGTTCCACTGTGGATATAACTACCAAACTTACCATTGAATAATTGTGGGGGGTAACTTATTAAGCCGAATTGGCAGTCTAATTAGCAAGCCAATATGTGCGGATGAATGCACATCTCTGCAATCTCGAATTTCATATGCAAGACTACTTATAGAGGTGGATGTTACCCAACCAGTAAAACACTCTATTCTGATAGAAGGGGAGGATGGGCAGAAAATAGAACAAAGAGTAGCATATGACTGGTTCCCTCCTATCTGTAAAGAATGCAAAAATCCTTGGACATGAGTGCTATGTAAAGGAGAAGAAAGGAGAGCCAATGCAGAAAAAAACAACAACGGAGACCAAAAGTAGCAGAAAAGCAGACAAAAACACAACCTCAAGAGAATGTAGTGCAACAAGAGCAGGGTGAAGGACTAGAAGATAAAGGAAAGAGTAAAATGCAGGAGGATGAAGGGTGGACTAAGCCAAAGACAGCTAATAAGGTGATATCTAATGCTACACCAAACATTAGAGTTGATAATATCTATGAGGTTATTGGTTTGGATGAGGAGATAACAGTTCATAGTAAAAAGAGCGGGGTCCTTAACCCCTCCATTCCAAGATGAAGTTACTTATTTGGAATGTGAGAGGTTGTAACAAACCCTTCAAGCAGAAGGAGATTAAAATCTCTCTGCAGAAGCATAAACTGGATATTGTAGCTATGTTAGAAACTAGAGTTAAGAAAGAAAAATTTCAGAAAATTAGTGAGAAGATATGTAAAGGGTGGGAAGTTCTCAATAATTACAACTATGCAGAGAATGGTAGGATTTGGCTGGGTTAGAACCCAAGAAAAGTAGATGTAAAGCTTCAAGAATGTCATGCTCAGGCTATGTGGAGTGAGGTTACTGAAGTTGAAAATGGACTCAAACAGAATATGATTTTCATTTATGGATACAATCATATGGAACAGAGGAAAGACTTATGGAGATTCATAGTGAGGATGTACTAGCAAGTCACAGGGCCATTATTTGTTGGTGGAGATTTTAACACAGTTCTCCTTAGCACTGACAGATATCAGGGACAAGTTATTACTGAAGCAGAGGTTAGGGTTTTTCAAGACTGTCTCCAAGCCACAGGATTAACTCCTATTCGAATGGTGGGGGATGCGTATACATGGTGCAATAATCAGCAAGGGGATCAAAGAGTGTGCCCACTCATTGATAGAAATTTAGCAAATGATGAGTGGTACCAAACTTATCCATCAGTAGTGGTGGAAATAAAGGAGAAAGGAGTTTCAGACCACTGTCCTCAGTTTCTAAACTTTGAGCAATCTTGATATGAACCTCGGCACACGCGGAAGACTCGAACTGGAGATACAAACGATGGAAATCCCAAAACCTCTGTATCAGTTTCTCCAAGTGAATTAGGCATACAATTATTTCCTAAAACCCAACGATAGGACGATACAACAACTCGGGGACGCTGAATACAACGAGGGATGATTGACTCGTTGATTCACCGGATAATGAACTCGACTTGGCAAAACCAAGAAGAACTTGAAAACTCTCAAGAGAGAATAAAACTCACGTTTATAATATTAATTAAGATGTAAATTTCGTTCATGACAAAGGCCCCTATATATATGGTGCAAATCATAACCCTACTAGGAAACTAAACATGGAAAATAACTCCTAACCCAATAAGGAAACAAAACCCTAGTCTAAACAAGGCTTAAAACCCAAAACTGACTCAACTAAGGCCCAATTTCGGCCACCCTAAATAAACCCACCGAAAATAATAAAATAAAATAAAATAAAATAAAATAAAATAAAAGACTCGATTAAATCTGCCTACATATGCAATGAAATTTGGGCCTCCATGGATTGCATCATTCCCCTTCTCTTGAAAGGGATTTGTCCTCAAATTCATATCTTCAAACGTAATGTCGTGATCAAAAACCAAATGCTCTCTCATTGCAAGAAATGAATGTTGGACCAAAAATTGTTCTCCCTTGTGCCACCTTCTTCTTCTTCTTCTTCTTCTTCTTCTTCTTCTTCTTCTTCTTCTTCTTCTGCTTCTTCTTCTTCTTTGGTTCTAACTCCTTGTGATCCTGAATATCGTTGACTTGGCAACTCATAAAAACCTTCTCTTGCTGCACTTCTTTAACACACTTAACTGGCATCGAAGCTTTTACCTCCAAAGTAGTTGGATTAGATGCGTCAAGCACGTCATCACATGATTTCTCCAATTTCGGCTTCTCAAAATCAGTCTCATCATCTTTCACATCAACATCTACATCAACTTCGAGCACCATTTCCCTTGGACATTTCTCATCTTTCGGATCAGCCACGGCTTCAACTTCAATCACCTTCTCTTTTTGATTAAGACATTCTTCATCAATGGAATTAACCACGCCATCAACTCCAATCACCATCTCACTTTGATTAGGACAATGAGATCTTCGATTGGAATTGGACATGTCTGCGGATATCTGCTTTGGCAAGGAACTGATTCTCTTCAACGACGATCCAATTGTCCCACCTCCCTTCAAGATATGATTGATGGTCCTGTTTCTTTTGGATTGATGGTAAATTTTCAAACTTGATATCCTCATGATCACTTGCTCTACCCCGCCATCTACTACTGCTACAAAATGGTCGATATGCGTTCTTGCAGTCTTCCACATAAAATTTCTTCTCTTCTTTTATCAGCCTCGTGTGAGGATGCCTACATGGATGAAGCAACTTCTGAGTTTTGCTTTTCTAAAATTGCTCTATTCGATCTAGCCCGTCATGGATAGGCTTAAACGGATCACCAAAATGGATCTAACAAATTTTATTTTTGACGATGAACACAAGAACACGAAGAACAGAAATGAGAAAGACGACGACGCAACCAACACAGAATGACGCGACGAAGAAAGATAAACGAAAACCTAACTCTACCCTTGACATGAAAAAGAAACGAAGAAAAACCTGGATACGAAAACCTGGCTCTGATACCAAAATGATATGAACCTCGGCACACGCGGAAGACTCGTACTGGATAAAGAAATGATGGAAATCATAAAACCTCTATATCAGTTTCTCCAAGTGAATTAGGCGTACAATTTTTTCCTAAAACCCAATGATAGGACGATACAGCAACTCGGGGACGCTGAATGACACACAACGAGGGATGATTGACTCATTGATTCGCCCAATAATGAACTCGACTTGGCAAAACCAAGAAGAACACGAAAATTCTAAAGAGAGAATAAAACTCACGTTTATAATATTAATTAAGATGTAAATTTCGTTCATGACAAAGGCCCCTATATATAGAGTGCAAATCCTAGCCCTACTAGGAAACTAAACATGAAAAATAACTCCTAACCCAATAAGGAAATAAAACCCTAGTCTAAACAAGGCTTAAAACCCAAAACTGACTCAACTAAGGTCCAATTTCGGCCACCCTAAATAAATCCATGAAAATAATAAAATAAAAACAAATAAAAGACTTCATTAAATCAGCCTACATATGCAACGAAACTTGGGCCTCCATGGATTGCATCAAATCTAGTGTGGTAAGAAAAGCCCCCTTTAGATTTTTGAATGTGCTAGAAGAGCATGAAAGTTTTGGTGGAATTATGGAGGAAGTTTGGAAGGAGAATTGTCATGTTAATCCTCTCCTTAATGTGTGGTATAAATGCAAAAAATTAAAAACTCCTCTGAAGCAGCTGAACGTGACTTGGTTTCAGAGAACAAGTGAGAGAGTTTCTGCACTAAGAAAGGAAGTAGAATACATTCAGAGAAAAGTGAGTATGGATAGAATAAATGAAGAACTTATTATGCAAGAAAAAAAAACAAAATGGAGGAGCTGGAAAAATAGAGTAACATTGAGGAGAAAATCTGGCATTAAAAGGCTCTCATAGACTGGATCAAACTTGGTGATTCCAATACCAAGTTTTTCCACGCATACACAAAGGCAAGACAATCTGGAAATGCAATAAAACTGTTGAAAATGGCATATGGCACTATTTGTGCAAATCAGAAACAAGTGGTGGAGAAGGTAAGAGAGTTCTATGTTAATTTGATGGGGAGTGCAGCCTCTGAATTACCAATGGTTGACAAGAATGTTGTGGAGTGAGGGTCATTATTAGATTTAGGACAACAGAATCACTTGTGCAGATAATTAAAGGATAGTGAGATCAGAGAAGCACTATTTGGAACGAATTCTCACAAAGCACCTGGAGTTGATCGTTTTAATGTTCACTTTTATAAGAAGGCATGGCATATCAATGGAGTTGAGGTCACTCATGCCATCAAAAATTTCTTCAGAACAGGTTTCCTTCCCAAAGAAGTGAATATGGCACTTCTAAAATTGCTTCCTAAAACAGCTCATGCAAATTTAGTCAAAGATTACAGGCTTATTGCATGTTGCTCTGTGCTTTATAAGATCATTTCAAAAGTGTTGGCTAACAGAATGCAGGGGGTATTAAGTGACATTATAAGAACAAGTCAGTCTGCATTTGTTAAAGGAAGACTCATATTTGATAATATACTACTGAGTCAGGAAGTTATTAAGGGTATGGAAGGAGGAATTTATCACCAAGATACATGGTGACATGGATATACAAAAAGCTTATGACTCAGTAGAGTGGATGTTTATCCAACATCTCTTATGGGAGCTCAGATTTCTTGTTCGGTATGTGAAATGGGTAATGGCCTGCTTGAGAACAGTTTCTTATACTATAAATATTAATGGAGAGCTTACAGTTCCATTTGCAGCTAAAAGAGGTTTGAGACAGGGTGATCCCATAACACCCTATTTGTTTGTCATAAGCATGGAATATTTAAATAGATGCTTGTTAGAGCTACACCGATGCATACAATTCCAATTTCATCCAAGATGCAAGAAGATGGGGCTCATTCATGTTTGTTTTGCTAATGACTTGTTGGTGTTCTCAAAAGGAGATAAATGCTCAGTAAGGAAATTGATGGAAGCATTTTAAAAGTTCTTTTCTATCTCTCGTCTGAAGGCAAATCAACAAAAGAGAAATATATACTTTGGAGGGGTTAGAGAAGGACATCAAGAAGAGATAATACAGGAGTTTGGATTGGTAAGAGGTGAAATGTCTTTTAAATACCTTGGGATCCCTCTATCTCCAAAGAAACTCACCATAATGCAATGTCAGCCATTGATATCCAAAATTTTAAGTAGGATTGATTGTTGGGCATCCAAGTTACTCTCTTATGCAAGAAGAATCCAGCTAATAAATTCAGTTTTGTTTAGGGTACAAGCCTATTGGAGTGAAGTGTTTTTGCTCCGTCAGAAAGTGGTGAAGATCATTCAAGCAGCATGCAGAAACTTTCTATGGACAGGAAGATCATAAATTACTAAAAGAGCTTTAATAGCATGAGAAAAAATTGTCTACCAAGAACTGCTGGAGGGTGGAATGTGGTGAATTTGGAGATATGGAATAAAGCAACAATTTGTAAACTCTTGTGGAGTTTGGCAAGGAAAAAGGACACAACATGGATCAAGTGGATTCATGAATATTACATCAAAGATCAGGATATCAAGGAAATGCAGATTCCTGTACAAGCAGCATGGATAATCAGAAAATTCTTGGAGCAAGGGAGTATTTGAGAAGTACAAGCTCAGGTATGGACATTCTTAGTCTTCTAGTTTTCTCAATCAGAAAAGTATATCTAGAGTTGCGAGGGCAAGTTATGCAGGTTACTTGGAAAAAACTGATGTGCAATAATGTTGCTCCACCAAAGAGCTTGTTCATAACCTGGCTTTCCATGCATGGAAAACTGGCCACATGTGATAATCTTCAAAGAATAGGTATGAATGTGGATGAAGTGTGCTATTTGTGTGAAAAGGAGAGTGAAATTGTTAACCACTTTTTCTTTAAGTGTGAGTTTGCTGGAGAAATATGGGTACAAGTGAGTAAATGGTCTGGTACTCCACGAGCTGCAGTTGACTAGGAGAGGGAAAAAGTTTTTCTCCACACGCAATGTCATGCAAAGACAGGAAAACAACATTTATATAGATTGGCACTTGCAGTGGTGGTGTATAATGTATGGAAAGAAATGAATGCTCGAAAGTTTCAGAATCAAAAGAGAGAGCAAAGGGATATTCAAAGAGAATGCACGATCCAAATAGCAATAGCCAGTAGGAAAGATACAAAGGTAACACAATGCATCACTGGATAGATTGACTGTTTGAGGTTTGAAAGTTTGGATGGGGTTGTTTCGGTTGGAGAAGGTGTACTTTCACGCTTTTTGTGTAAATAAAAATTAACTATTTACCCAAAAAAAAATGGGTATATAGTATACAACTGTTGTATAGAAACAAGTGTCTAAAACAATTAAACTCATATAACATTCAAATATTGAAATAAAAGTATCAAAATAATAGCTACTAAGTCATCAACAAAAAAAAGTTAAGTAATTTAAAGCTCATCGTGGTGTTTTACATAAGTTAGGATAGGACTTATATTAATAGATGAACTCTATATATAAGTCTATTTTCTTATTTGTTACGTTAGGAATAATTTTAAGAGAACTTAAAATATTAAATACTATTATATTAATATTAATTCTAACCTATTTTAATTTAGGTGGATAATTGAATCGGTACCCGAGTAGGAGTTGGGTATACCCGATACCCGCGCAAAAAAAATAAATTTATTCGCCACCCGACCCGTATCCGCAAAATCAGGGTTTAGGGTACCCACTTACCTGCCGGATATCGAGTATGGGATGGCTATACCCGTAAATCATAACCCATATTCCCACCTCCACGGATCTGTCCAGGTCCAACCCGATGCTTACTCCTAAACAAGATAGTGGTGAGGAGTGAGTAGTCGTGGAGATAGGTGGTGGTAACAAGAGGAAAGATTTGGTTTTAAAGTTTTGAAATAAACAAAAAATTAGATGCACTACGTGCCTAATGTTAATGTATTACATACGCAAAATCGATGCACTTGATATCATTAGAAGATGCATCAAATCTTTATACCTAACTTTATATTCTTAGGGCTCGTTTGGTAGGGTTGATTTGGGTGTATAATATGTCTATGACACCCTAATATCTTATTTGGTATAAAATATACGGCCCTTTACATTCGGGCCCATATGAATTGTACTTATTTTTGTTGTTACACATTCCACCATTTCGGTGGTATACCTAATACAAATCTTTATAATTATTTTCTTTTTACCTACAAACCCTCATTTCACTAAAACCTAATATAAATAATGTTCTTCTCGTCTATTCCCGCGTATTCTTTCTTCGCTCCCGCCGTTCCTTCTCTGATTCTCCTCTGTCTCCCGCGGTATTTTCCTCTATCTTAAAGATTGATCACTTTTTCATCTCTATATTGATTATATTGATCTAAACCTTTTCAATCTTTTGTTTGATTGTTAAATAATGAAATTCTTTTGTTATTGAACATAGTGAAACTTTTACGTTTGTTTTCCTATATTCTGAAATTTTTGCTACATTCATTCCTATAAACACTATGTTTCTGCTAAAAATTGAAGAAAGAAAATTAACTGAACAATTGACGATGAGTGAGAGAAATTTTATCTCTGGTGAAAAATATTTATCCATGTCAAGTATACTAATTCAAAAACGAAAATTTGTTGAAAGTCTTGCACTGCTGTTATTCATTAATTAATAAAGTTTGATTCCTATTTAATTAATAAGAATAATGTACAGATTCAATATGACATCACTGGATTTATCATCTTCTTGTATTGCTTCTAATTGTGTTTGCTATTTTGTGCTGTTGAATTCTCTTTTTCAATTTTTTCTGATTTTTGAGTTGTTATTAATTGATTGCTTCATGCTTATAAATATTGGTAAGGCTCTTTGGGTATCTATGTATTTAGCTACTTTATTGCATTTACTTCTATTCCAACACTTGTTAGATTAATTCATGTTTGCTTATATATATTTTCAGTTAAACATATCTCGAATTTCAAAGAAAAAAATAGAGACATTCTTGGTTTTGCAAGCGATATTGCAACAAACTGTGGTCTTTATAAGCCTAGTTCTAGCATTAATTAAAGAAAATCATGGTCGGACCCGTAGACTTGAACAAGTACGAAGATATAGCATGGTTCATCGCATTCCTAGCCAAGTAAATTACATGAGACGATTGGTTGATATAGGTGATTCAGATTGTGTTGCCAATCTTAGAATGAATCGAAATGCATTTTCTCGTCTATGTTACTTGATGGAACATGTAGGTGGACTTGTCCATTCAAAGTATGTTACAATTGAAGAAAAAGTAGCCATGTTTCTATCAATTTTGGCCCATCATAAGAAGAATAGGATCGTCAAGTATGATTTTATGAGATCGGGTCAAACTATGTCAAATCACATTCATATGGTATTAAAAGCATTATTAAGGATGAGTTACTTGTTTATGGTTGAGCCTGAAGCGATATCTGTCAATAGTACGAATTCAAGGTGGAAATGGTTCAAGGTAATTAATTTCTTACATAATGTTAACTCTACATTAATATAAGATATGTAAATATAATAGTAAACAGTTATATGACACTTAGTTTCACATAATAGGGATGTTTAGGTGCCTTAGATGGAACACACATTCGTGTAAAAGTCCATGCCATTGATAAACCAAGATATAGGACAAGAAAAGGGGAAATAGCCGTTAATGTTCTCGGCGTATGTGATCGAGATATGAAATTTGTGTACATTCTTTCGGGTTGGGAAGGATCAGCTGCAGATGCTAGAGTGCTACGTGATGCTGTTAATCGTACTAATTGATTGAAAGTTTCAAAGGGTACCATTTTGGCTATCTATTTTATAAATTACAATCTTAGATTATTTTTTAAATTAGCACAAAACTAGTTGAAGTCTTTTGTTTTATACAGGATGTTACTATTTATGTGATAATGGTTATCCAAATAGTGAAGGTTTTTTAACACCTTATAAGAGTGTTAGATACCATTTGGATGAATGGAGTGAATCATCTGCAAGGCCCCAAACATTCCAAGAGTATTTCAATATGAGACACTCAAGGGCACGCAATGTCATAGAACGCACATTTGGACTACTTAAAATGCGCTGGGGAATTTTGAGGAGTCCTTCCTACTACCCGATCAAGATCCAAAATTGAATGATAATGGCATGTTGTTTGCTACATAATTTTATACGAATGGAAATGGATGTTGATCCAATTGAACATCTTCTAGATGAAGCTATAGCTAATAGTAATGATGGACTCGAAAATAATGGTGTAATTGATAGTGTTGAGACATCACAAGAATGGAATGCATGGAGAGATAATCTAGCACAATCTATGTTTAATGAGTGGAGGCATGCAGTTTGATCAGTTTATTGTTTTGCCAAATTGATGTCTTTTAAGTTTATGTTGAAAAAAGAACTATGTAATTCATGTTTTATTTATGATTATTCGTGAATAAATATTTCTTTATGTAATATCTTCGATTATGTCATATCTTTTTATGAACAGCTTGTAATGGAGTTGTCAAAAGCAACCAAAAAAGCTAAAAAAACACGTCAATGTTGTGCTCTAAAAGAAGAAGAAGTACTAATAACTTGTCTGAAAGAATTGGTTGCATCAGGATGGAAAGCAGATAATGGCTTCAGAGTTGGATACTTGAATGTGCTTGAACAAAACATGGCAAAACACTTTCCTGGAACAGATCTTCGAGCGACTCCCCACATACACTCAAAGATCCATGTGTGGAAAAGAGATTATGGAACGCTATCTTCCATATTAGTTGGCCGTACCGGATATATATATATATATATATATATATATATATATATTCTTATGTTAGATAAGTAACTTTTATTTACATTTAGTTCTCAAGAATATCAATGATCTTTCTTAATTTGATCAACTTAGGTGGATAAAAATGCGCGTAATATGCGATTCAAATCTTGGCCGCATTATCATGATTGGTGCGAAATAAAGGACAGAGCTACTGGAGAACAAGTTGAAGATGTCATGGATGCAGTGAATGAACTTGTCAACCAGACTAAAAATCAAGAAAAGGTGACTTGTGATCTTTCTGATGATTTTGATGATGAAATAGGATCTAGAGATACTAATCGTATGGTGAATGATAACATTGATAAAAAAAAGTGGTGGAAAGAAAAGAAAGTCCATAGAGGGAAATGGTGATTTACATCAGTTATTAGGTAGCTTTTGTCGAAGTACTGAGGCTACACTAGGAGATATGGCTCGTCGAATTGGTTATGAGCAGGATGTATCTATAGCAAGAAAGCAAGTGTTTGAGTCTGTTGGAAAAATTGAAGGATTGACATTGCAAGAAAAGTTGTTGGTTTCAAAGTCAATTGCAAAAAATGCTGAGGACTTGGATATATTCCCGAGCTTGCCGGATGAAGCACGAGCTGAATACGTACGGATGAAGCTTGCAGGGAAGTTATAATTGCAGTACATTTTATTTGATTCTTTCAATAAGCTAGATAGACTGTTTCGTTTCCCTATGATGGTATATTAGGATTTGATTCATAAACTAGTAGTTCCAGTTTTTATTGTTTTCTTAAAGATTATTGTTTATCATTGGGTACGATTTTATTTCAATTACATGGACTGAAAGACATGCATTTGGTATTTAATCGATAAATGCTAGGATGAAGGTTATTGCTTTATTTTGGTTGTTACAACAATTTAGATATCATTGGTTGTTGCTTGAAGCAACTTGATTGATTACTTTTTTTTTCCTTGTAATTTATCATTTATGTTACGAATTGGCTTAGTTGTCTGTTATAAATTGAGATGTGCTAACATGTGTTGCAGAAACATACAAATTTATTACTTTGTTTGTGGAGTATATTATTATTTCCGATTGTCTCTGTAGTAAGTTTTTCATGTTATTATGCCTTCAAATGGTTGCAAAATTGAAAAAGATGATTTTGGGAGCAATTGGTGATTTGATGGAAATGCCTTCAGTCCGTTTTTGTGAAGATTGAAAGTAGAATTTTTAAAAATTTAAAATGTGGACATTTTAGGAATAAATTTTTTATACATGATTTTAATATATTTTACCAAACAATGGATTATATATTTCACATATTTTAATATATCTTACCAAACGCGATATAAAAATTTATTATTGTAAAAGATATCCCAGTCAAATATATTAAGCTTTATTCCATACTGCATACCAAACGAGCCCTTAGGATAAGGATTATCTGTACATGAATCGCTCCCTCGTACGTTTCAAACTTAGCTTTTAGTCACATGATCACCTGAACCATCAATAGATCTCCAAAGACACAATGAATGTTGACATAATGATCTTTAGATTTAAAGTCTTCAGACGGATAACACAGGCGTTTGAAATTACGAACAAACCAACTCTATGGTCCAATGTTTGAAAATCTATCTTGTCAGATGAATTTTCCTTGATTTACTTTGTTCTGTGCATGCTTGCTAAAGTAGAGTTATCTCTCTAACATTAATAGATGGGGACATAAATTTATTCTTTATTTTCTCTCACTTACTCTGGGCCAGGTCAGTGATGAAAATCATAAGAAAGTCTCCTTCAGTTAACTTATAAAGAATACTAGCTTAGGATCGTGTATTGCCTTCTATGTTTCATCTCATATTGCATTAATAAGAGATGATACGTCGTATAATTAAGGGTTTAAAATTTAGAAAACATATGCTTTGTATATATACATTTAATCATAAACCCCTTAGTCATGTCAAATAAGAGATGAAAATATAATAATTGAAATGTGAGTTTGGTAGCTTAGATTTAGTAAGATTAGATTATTTATCTAACTTTATCTACTGTTGGGTAGGCTAGTTAAATAATCTGAAAAGCCCAATACGAATCCTAGGCCCGGGCCAAAAACACTGTTCTGCTAGGTTAACTCATCTTCCCAATTTAGTGTGATAAATTTACTTGACTCAACACTAGCACTAAGAGAGCCTATTATACCCTTTTTTTTTTTTTTTTTTGTGTAAACACTCTCTCTCTCTCTTCCCACTGCGTCTGTAACTATGGTATTTCCGCTCATCACATTTCCGATGGCCTCCGCCGTAGTTCCAGTTTCTATTTCCGGTAATAATTTAGACGCTTCTTCTTGTCGATTTTTTACGATCTTCCCCGAACTCCTCTCCCCACTTAATTAACATCTTGTATTCCACATTCTATCCAAATTATTGAACTTTAAACACAAGAGATCTAGAATCCAGGTGTCGTTCTGCACAAACTCGACACGATTTCTGTTTGTTTCGGTGTCGAGGCTGAGATTGTTGAATACTATCTCAGTTTTATTACAGGAGGAAATCCCGTCAAGACCAACGGCGTTTTGATGGTGAACTCCGGTGCTTTGGCCAACACACAGATGTTAACAATTCGAAGCAAGGCTCGCCCTCGGACCAACCGTAATTTGTCCGTTTGTGCTCAATATAAGTATGATATTTCTTGCCTATATCTAGAAGAAAAGGATAAACAAGCACGCACTCATAAAATGATCCTTAATTTTTTTTAAATCAAATCAGATAATGGCAAGTTTTAATGTATCCTTTCTCGCCATTTTGCAAGGATAAACTATCTCAAGTTTATTATCTTTGCATATCCTAACATGGCTACCAAACACACACGAAATATATGCAACATATTGACGCAGTCTTTGTTTTAGCTTCATTCCTTTTTAGACTTTTATGTACATCTTGAATGAGAATTCCAATTTTATCTTTAGAAAAAAAGAAAAAAAGAATATAGGATCTCATTTATATATAGGTAATAGGGTACACATGAACCTTAAAATGTGAAATACAATTAATGCATTTAAATGAATCAAATATAACATCAATTAAACTAATGCATATGCATACAATGCATGCAACGTGATAATCAACATCCACCAACCATTTAGTGAAAATAAATGGATCGGACGGTTTTCAAATTCTGTCATTATTTTTATTCTAATGTATACCTTAGAAATTGTTATTTATATCATTAATTAAATATACAAACATGACATTCAAAACCTGATTTGGTCTAATTATTATAGCTTCTTAATTTGAAGTTAAGGAGAAAAATAACAAGCAAAACTCCGATGATTAATAGTATGATGTACGTACGTATATTATAATTTGTAGATTCAATGCTCACAATAATGAATTTATTAATATTTAATCTCTCTTACTGTAACATCCCTTTTTTTTAGGCATAATTAGATTTTATTATTTTAAACCACGTTAGATCCTATTCACATTTATGAGCCATAATTAATTTTCGATATAGCTCAAAAACAAGTATTTATAAGTTGTTTTATCTAGTTCAAAGCTTAAATTTTTAATAAACAGTCATTATTTATTAAAAAAAAATATTTTATTTGAGATAATAAAAGAAATGTGTTTAAAGTGATACTTCTTTTTCGCCTGTGACATATAGTAAATTGGATTCTTGTGATATTATTCAAAATAATCAATCCTTGTCACTTGCTTATTGATTAGCTATACGATTTATTTTTGGTAATATGACAAGTTTTATTACATTATCTTTTAAGAGTTTATCACTTATTTCATAATCAGCTGTAAGTTTTCAATAGGAATAGCAAGTTTGATTATTTTATTATTTTCTTTCCTTGAGAACACATTATTCTAGAACAAAATCTTATCACTTATTTCTTTTTCATTTATTTTTTTTCGTATTATAATTTTTGTTGTGGTGATAAGTTTTACAAACTCTCTAGTTATCCTAAAATACGTTAGGGAAGCCTATAAATATAGGTGCTTGGTCATTAGTATGAAGAGGTCAGACCATAATTATTTCGTGATTAAGATTTAGAATTTTTGTTAGAGCTGCTTTTAGAGTTTTGTCAAGGTTTACGTCAAGTTTCTTCAAATCAAGGTTTAAGGTGAGGGAACTTATGCACGTTGATTAATTATCTATGTATGTGTTTATGTGTTTATATTTCATATTTGATTAACGTGTGTTCATGTTTAAGCTAAAGAAATACAGCCATGGCTATATGTTTAAGCTAAAGGGATACAACTCAGGCTATATGTTTACGTTAAAGGGATATAGCCCTATACGTATGTTCAAGTTAAAGGGATACAACCCTATATGTTACTTTAAAGGGATACAACCCTACACATATATGTTCACGTAAAAAGGGATACAACCCTATACGTTCAAGTTGAGATTCAAATCTCATGCACCATGTTTCATATGCTTATGATGATGTGATTTATTTACATGTTTAAATGTATATGGATAATTGCATGTTCTCTTACTGAGTGTATTTCGATATACTCACCCCTTTATAGATTTTCTCTTTCAATGTTTGGAGTCGAAGCAGACGTAGAGGACAAGAATGACTAGGGAGAATTCAAGGATTTAATTATTAAATGGTTTATTTTAATTAGTAGGGATTCGAGTTATAGTATTGATCTTTTGAGACTATTTGTTTAATATTGATTATGATTTCTGTAAGACATGTTATTTATCTTATTTAGTAGGGAGATTAATTAGATGTATTTTTCACGCATGCTAGTTTAAGTTTTTGAGTATGGTACTTTCTGTAACACCCTAATTTATATTATTAAATTTAATGAAACTAATGCGGAAAATCTAGCAATATATTTTTTTTTATAAAAATATATAATATAACATGGAATAAGAATTTATAAAAATATAGCTCAGGAAACCTAAGAAAAATATTATTGCTTGCAACTATGGTTATAAAGAAACTATATAGTCAATAAACAAAGATACTGAATAAGTTCTCAATACGTCATGCAGTAAACTTCAAATCCTAATTACCATAATAATTATCAGAGTTAAACATAGCAAATCCTAATAAAAGTTTTCTTAAGATAATAGACAAAGTCATAAGTTCCAAACTAAATAGAAGAGTACGACACTACTTAAAATTCTACTATTTCTTAAACTTGAAGATCATAAACCACCACCACATTTCCTTCACGCAACTTCCTGATCACCAGAAAACAGTTTAAAGAAAAACGGGGTGAGCATTTTTAAAAAAAATACTCAGTGGGGAAATTCATGGCATATCATTTTCTTTAGTTGTCCAACAATGTAAACAAGGCAAATGATGATATAGGAAAACTTCAACCACAAACATGTGGGACATAAACTTCAACCACAATCTTGTGGGATAATAACTTCAACCACAAATCATCTCATTGCACAAAGCAAAGTATGAAATTATGGGATCACATTCAACTATGCATAGGACATAACTTGCACACATAAGCATGCTCAACATATCAACTTCAACCATATCTCAAAGCACAAGTAAACACGTTGGACATAAATCAATTTTCTCAAATAAGAACTTGAAACATTTCTTTGCATAATAATGTGTGAAATAAAACATTTTACTTTACCCCACCTTGAGCACTTGAAATAGAAACTGGATGGAAACTTTAACTTGGGGATGGAGATCCTAATTGCGCTGCACCTATTTAAACATAGTATAATAAAATTGAAGGCCAAATTCTAACGTAAATCACAATCACAGACTCTGATCTCGAACAATTAATATATTAATACATAGATTATGATCAAACTTTAAACAAAATATTATATGTACCGAAAAATATATATATAATATATAAGTTCACTCCATTTTATAAACGACGATAAGCAGCAAGTTATAAGTAATCAGATAATTAAGGATTCTTATTTATTTCACCAACTTGCTTTTACTTGCTATTATACACGTATATTTTATCATATATATACCATCTGTATATTACTTCTTTTATGAATAGAGAAGGATTCTTAAAGACAAATAATTAATAAGAACAAGATTCTAGATTACATTGTTTATGCTACTGATTGGGAACCTTCCATCAATACCTATCCAAAACTACTACTCTTAACAATTGATTAAAAACCAACGTTAATCCGCAAAACCGAAAGAATGATATGTATAAATATTCTATAAAATCAGTCGTATAGTAAATTCAAAATCTGCTACTGTATATTATACTAAGGAAAATTCATAGCTATTATTTAATTGAAAACTTTCACTTCTTGAGTTTTACATTCTAGGGACGGATAATCAATACAGCTCTTAATCAACATTTGTTTTCACAAGTCCTCACAAACAAATAAAATAACGTTTCCTACTTTAATTCTTCTCTATTCAGAATTTTAACAAAATATATCAAACTTATGTAATTTTCCAAGCGAAAGAGACTTGAGAGAAGCTAACACAAATTACGAAGATTTTGATATTACAAATTTCTGGCATAAAATTTAGAGAAGATATATGAGACGTACTTTCAGAACTCTAATAAAAAAAATTGACAAAAGAAGTAGAATAACTTACGGAAGTTCTTCACTTGGTATTTTCAGAATATTTTTCAATAGCTTTCAGAGTGATGAACACAAGTTCTTCTCACAGGATATAAATAAGCTTTTGAGAGAGATTTTCGATGATTTGGAAACTGATTGAGAACGGTTCTACTGTGAAAACTTCCTAATAGAAACTGCAGGAGATAGTTGCTTAAAAATCTGAGGAGTTAAACTGAAGGGAATTGCAGGAAACAAGTTACGGAGGGTTGGCTAACTTTTAATTTATTTACTTAAAAGAAATTCCTAATTTCTACAAAGCCCAATTCTTTAATTGGCCCTTTGAAGCATAAATAAACATATACAAACTCATAAAAAGAAATCCTATGGCCCAAATAAAATAATATATTAAACTCATAATTTATATATATATACATATATATATATATATATATATATTTTTAAACTTAATCCTAATAAAATCAAATAAAACTAAACTTTATAAAATGTGGGTTGTTACAATTTCTTTATTTTTCACGTTTATATTCTTGTGGTTAAGATAATGTTATTATATTCTATTGTTAATATAAGTCTTCCTTTTTGTACAATTATTCCAATTAAACAACATAAAATTCTTGTTTTATCTGCATAATTATTCTACTATGAATATTTGTCTCTGATTATTGTGAAAGTTCATTTATAAGGTTATTAAATTTAATTAGAAATTATTAATATGCAATTAAAGTTTTGTAATCTCAAATTAGAATTTGATTAGACCTTAACTTAATTAATTTAATTTATTGATAATGAGAAAAATAAAACATTAATTAGATTAATCAAGATTATTGGGAATATAAGTAAAAAATTTCGAACGATTTCAAAACCCCAATTGACCCCAATCGAGTAGATGAATGTCTTTAATCTGATCTTAACTAGAGCTCACTGTTTGAGCGTAGGGATTTTATCTTTACAGGTTTCAAGCAAAAAAAGTCAACTGTACTGAAGAAGGAAGTTTGTGAAGAACTCAGTTGAAGCTTTTACTCCATTCCATGCATAAGGGTTCGTTTTTACTCGATTCAAGTTTCAACATGCTCGATTTAATTATCTAAGCTCAATTAAATCATAATCTCACTTAACTTTATTTCAATTTTAGAAAATCGACTTATTAGTGCACAAAAATTTCATTTTGGCATGACTTTTTCATACGACGTCCGAATTCAGAAATTTAAAAGGCTAACATACTTGTTTTTTCTTCAATTTCATCTTAGGATCATCAATTCCATCATATAACATCAAAATTTCTGCTGATTTTCCACTTAAATTTTCTGCACGAAACTAAAATCTGTATACTTGATCTTATTCATCAATTTCAAGTTCTATCATACTTAGAATAAATCTAATTTCATAGATTTAACATCGATTGATCCAAACAAGGTCAAAATCAAAAGTTACCAATTCAAAATCTTACTAAGTTTCAAAAAAATTCAATCTTGGGCATAACTTGTCCGAATTCAAAAATTCGAGGCTTTAATATACTTAGAAAAATTCCAATTGATCTATTTCTCAATCAATTTAAACAAATAACATCAAACATAAAAAAATCCTAATTTTAAGGCATAAACCTTCGATATTTTTGGGGCTTTTGCATAGGAATCCGAATTCAATGATTCGACATTTCATAATGCTTCAAATAATTTCAATTTCAATAATCTATCATCAATTTATCAAATCAAGCTCAAGAACATCAAAAATCACAATTTCTTATGCATATTGGTTCGAAATTTTTAATAAGTTAGGCATAAAAATTCATCTCATCAATTTTATTTCAAATTCAAGCTCAAATTACTCTCAATTTCATAAATCCATCATTAGTCACTCAATAGCATTTCAAGAACTCAAAAATCATACTTTATGCATATATACATATTTCAAAATATTTTGGAAATTAGGGAGACAATCTCATACTCTTCAATTATTCATTTTATCAAGAATCAAACCACTCAAATTCATCAAGTACATCATCAAATCATTCATCAAGATAATCAAATAAAAATCCCTAATTTCCTACTCAAGATCATCGAAATTTTCACAAAAATAAGCATAGAAATTCAATTTCTCAAATTGATCATTCACACATGATCAAATTAATTTATACGACTCAAGTCCTCAAAAAAATTCATGATTACAATCAAGGTGTGAAAACCCCTAATCTATTCAAGATTTTCGGCACATACTAAGGAAGGTGATCAAAGATTTTTCTTTTTTGATTTCATGTGGAAACTCTCAAGAACAAGCACTCATACTCGAAAAATTTAAGATCAAATATGCTCTCTAGGACTCAAAAATTTTGATCAAATAGGAGAGGAAGGAGATGATTTTTCTTAACTAGAAATGACCACCATGTTGCAAGGATCAAAAATTCTTACTTAATTAGGAAGAATCGGATCGAATGATAATGATTCCAAGCAACTCTAAGCTCCAAGCTTCATGCTTTAATGGAGGAAATGGAGGTGTGTGTATATGTGTGTGTTGGCCAAAGGAGAGAGATGGGAGAGAAGAGAGAGAGAAAGAGATGATTAAGTGAAATGGAATTCTTGCGTGAGAAATGGAGAGAGTGAAAGAGAGCGAGGGAAAATGAGAGTGGGGGAGGAATTAATAAGGAGAGTGAGCTGCACACATGCTCGCCGGAAAGAAAAGTTTTTCGGTGCAAAATATCCCCACTTTAATCATTAACTCCCAAAAACTTAAGAATCTCTCCTCGGCACTTTCTCAACATCCGATTTCACTCTAACTCATCTCATTACCCATGAAATAAATCATAGATTCGGAAAACCCAATTTTCGGATCAAAATTTCGAGTAACGAAGAAAACGTAAAAAGTTACTATTCATATTCGCTCCCATCGAAATATAATTTTCAAACTCGACTCAAATTAACTCAGAAAATTCCAAAACTTGTATCGTTGGTTTTAAAATAAATTCTAGATTTATGACACTAATTAAATTGAATTCAGAGTCCATCGACAAAGAGTTGACTTTTCGGTCAAAGTTACTATTCATCAAAAAGTCAACCGTCTCGGAATTCTCCAAAATTCGAACTCGTGCTCAATCTTACTTTCTTAGGCTCATACAACTCTTCACATCTTTGTTTCAAATCACCGAAACGGAATTTCGTTTTTGCCCTTCAGGAGCATTTTGGTAATTTCACAAGAAAATTTATTTCTCGAAAATTTTTATCACAAAAATTCGCACATAATCACATATAAACATATTTAATGAGCACTTAGGCACACTTAAGAATAATTAGGATGATTAATTAAGACTAAAAAAATCGGGGTATTACATAATCCAAGTGGGGCGTTTGGTAAGCACGTTTAAGCTTATCTAGTGGATAACTTTTCTGAAAAAGAAGTTGTGGACATAGGAGGTCAATCTCTGAACCATGTTAAAATATTGTGTACTTTAAATTCAGCACTTATATTCAGTATTTTACATTCAGTTTATCTAACTAACTGACCTAGCATATTATTTACAAACTGCACTAATTTGGGAACTTGACCTTCCCCGTTTTTACAAAGATTTTAGTTTTTGTAACGAGTCTAAACTCCACCATCTTCTGCAACACAAAACTGTTTAAAACCTCAGTTGGTGAATATAGCTGACTTTCAGGCATAGGAGCCAGCTGTGCTGCCAACTGTGTGATCAGCTCCAACTGAGCAACTCAGTTGTAGAGCCGCTCCAACTGACTTTCTAATTGTCGAGCCAACTGACCTGAGCAGTATAACTCAGTTAAAAGACTTTTAGCAAAACGAAAATTGCTACTGATATATTCTCCCATACATCAGATACTCGTTACCGGAACCATCAAAGATTATAAGTCATAATGTTTTTTATGTAGAAACTTTTCTTAGGAGAAAAGTTTGACTTTTACTTTTTCTTCTACTTTAGCAATGTAACTGCGTAGTCTTCTCTTGTAACTTGTTAGTCATTTTGTAATTTTTGAAAAGTTGACCCATTTTCATAATTTTTGCCATTTATTATATAACTAGTCTTCGTATGGATATGTAATTCAAACAGAGATTAGAAATAATACAAAGGGTCCAATGATAATTTAGGCGACTTTTCCTTGATTTATTTTTTAATGCCAATATTGTACAAAAATAAGCCTTTCAATTCATGATTATACCTCTATACGTACAAGAGGATAGAATCATATAAAAACTCATTCTTAGGTAGGAATTAAAAATTAATACTGACCATTGATTTTTTTTTTTTATCTATTATATTGCTTTTAATTTAATTAGTTATAATCTTATACTCCCTCCATCCAAAACTCATCTTCCTACTTACCCCTTTTATTTTGTCTACAAATCATCTTCCCATCTACCTTTTCGTACAATCATACCCTTTAACTTTTCTTAAAATTACACCCAATGCCATTACTGAACCCACCCCATAATTTTAAACCTTCTTAATTAACAACCTAATCAATCTCTTAATGAATTCCACTCACACAATTTAAACAATAAAAAAATCTACAAAGATTAGCAAAATTAAACAAAAGATTAACACTACCTCTACATTCTAACTTTTCCCCACTCAAAATCACTTTTTCAGCTTTTCTTAATCCGCGTGCCAACACCTAAATGGGAACATTATTTTTGGACGGAGGGAGTAATATTTTTTTAACTATTTATTCATACTATAATTAATTAATTATTATTTATTATCGTGCATCGTAAGACTAGTACAAAATCAGTATCATATATATCCCACGTCGAATAAGTAATGAACGTTTAACTAAATTGAATCTCTCACTACTGCTAGGGTTAACCATTTTGGCAATGCTAGAAGATCGAGGGAGCCTGGTCACGAAAATTATTCTGATTGGCCCCCACTGAATAACTCGACTGTCCAATTTGACTGGTCCAATTTCGAATGGGTTTACCAATTTAGTGATGGGTACATTATAGAGTCAACGGGCCTATAAGGATAGTATCTTTTTACTTTTCGAAAAAAAAAAAGACTTTTTTCGATAGGTCCTGAGAAAAAAAACCAAATTTTTTTTTTTTTCTCAGGACCTATCGAAAAAGTCTTTTTTTTTTTCGAAAAGTAAAAAGATACTATCCTATAGGCCCGTTGACTCTATAATGTACCCATCACTAAATTGGTAAAACCCATTCGAAATTGGACCAGTCAAATTGGACAGTCGAGTTATTCAGTGGGGGCCAATCAGAATAATTTTCGTGACCAAGGCTCCCTCGATCTTCTAGCATTGCCAAAATGGTTAACCCTAGCAGTAGTGAGAGATTCAATTTAGTTAAAACGTTCATTACTTATTCGACGTGGGATATATATGATACTGATTTTGTACTAGTCTTACGATGCACGATAATAAATAATAATTAATTAATTATAGTATGAATAAATAGTTAAAAAATATTACTCCCTCCGTCCAAAAATAATGTTCCCATTTAGGTGTTGGCACGCGGATTAAGAAAAGCTGAAAAAGTGATTTTGAGTGGGGAAAAGTTAGAATGTAGAGGTAGTGTTAATCTTTGTTTAATTTTGCTAATCTTTGTAGATTTTTTTATTGTTTAAATTGTGTGAGTGGAATTCATTAAGAGATTGATTAGGTTGTTAATTAAGAAGGTTTAAAATTATGGGGTGGGTTCAGTAATGGCATTGGGTGTAATTTTAAGAAAAGTTAAAGGGTATGATTGTACGAAAAGGTAGATGGAAGATGATTTGTAGACAAATAAAAGGGGTAAGTAGGAAGATGAGTTTGGATGGAGGGAGTATAAGATTATAACTAATTAAATTAAAAGCAATATAATAGATAAAAAAAAAAATCAATGGTCAGTATTAATTTTTAATTCCTACCTAAGAATGAGTTTTTATATGATTCTATCCTCTTGTACGTATAGAGGTATAATCATGAATTGAAAGGCTTATTTTTGTACAATATTGGCATTAAAAATAAATCAAGGAAAAGTCGCCTAAATTATCATTGGACCCTTTGTATTATTTCTAATCTCTGTTTGAATTACATATCCATACGAAGACTAGTTATATAATAAATGGCAAAAATTATGAAAATGGGTCAACTTTTCAAAAATTACAAAATGACTAACAAGTTACAAGAGAAGACTACGCAGTTACATTGCTAAAGTAGAAGAAAAAGTAAAAGTCAAACTTTTCTCCTAAGAAAAGTTTCTACATAAAAACATTATGACTTATAATCTTTGATGGTTCCCGGGTACGAGTATCTGATGTATGGGAGAATATATCAGTAGCAATTTTCGTTTTGCTAAAAGTCTTTTAACTGAGTTATACTGCTCAGGTCAGTTGGCTCGACAATTAGAAAGTCAGTTGGAGCGGCTCTACAACTGAGTTGCTCAGTTGGAGCTGATCACACAGTTGGCAGCACAGCTGGCTCCTATGCCTGAAAGTCAGCTATATTCACCAACTGAGGTTTTAAACAGTTTTGTGTTGCAGAAGATGGTGGAGTTTAGACTCGTTACAAAAACTAAAATCTTTGTAAAAACGGGGAAGGTCAAGTTCCAAATTAGTGCAGTTTGTAAATAATATGCTAGGTCAGTTAGTTAGATAAACTGAATGTAAAATACTGAATATAAGTGCTGAATTTAAAGTACACAATATTTTAACATGGTTCAGAGATTGACCTCCTATGTCCACAACTTCTTTTTCAGAAAAGTATCCACTAGATAAGCTTAAACGTGCTTACCAAACGCCCCACTTGGATTATGTAATACCCCGATTTTTTTAGTCTTAATTAATCATCCCTAATTATTCTTAAGTGTGCCTAAGTGCTCATTAAATATGTTTTATATGTGATTATGTGCGAATTTTTGTGATAAAAATTTTCGAGAAATAAATTTTCTTGTGAAATTACCAAAATGCTCCTGAAGGGCAAAACGAAATTCCGTTTCGGTGATTTGAAACAAAGATGTGAAGAGTTGTATGAGCCTAAGAAAGTAAGATTGAGCACGAGTTCGAATTTTGGAGAATTCCGAGACGGTTGACTTTTTGATGAATAGTAACTTTGACCGAAAAGTCAACTCTTTGTCGATGGACTCTGAATTCAATTTAATTAGTGTCATAAATCTAGAATTTATTTTAAAACCAACGATACAAGTTTTGGAATTTTCTGAGTTAATTTGAGTCGAGTTTGAAAATTATATTCGATGGGAGCGAATATGAATAGTAACTTTTTACGTTTTCTTCGTTACTCGAAATTTTGATCCGAAAATTGGGTTTTCCGAATCTATGATTTATTTCATGGGTAATGAGATGAGTTAGAGTGAAATCGGATGTTGAGAAAGTGCCGAGGAGAGATTCTTAAGTTTTTTGGGAGTTAATGATTAAAGTGGGGATATTTTGCACCGAAAAACTTTTCTTTCCGGCGAGCATGTGTGCAGCTCACTCTCCTTATTAATTCCTCCCCCACTCTCATTTTCCCTCGCTCTCTTTCACTCTCTCCATTTCTCACGCAAGAATTCCATTTCACTTAATCATCTCTTTCTCTCTCTCTTCTCTCCCATCTCTCTCCTTTGGCCAAACACACACATATACACACACCTCCATTTCCTCCATTAAAGCATGAAGCTTGGAGCTTAGAGTTGCTTGGAATCATTATCATTCGATCCGATTCTTCCTAATTAAGTAAGAATTTTTGATCCTTGCAACATGGTGGTCATTTCTAGTTAAGAAAAATCATCTCCTTCCTCTCCTATTTGATCAAAATTTTTGAGTCCTAGAGAGCATATT